>JAZAVK010000032.1:0-321988 GCA_037954305.1 Neonectria magnoliae
AGGACTCTCTGCTATGGAACCCTCGACTTGAGCTGAGCGAGTAAGATCGAGAATTCCTGCGTGAGCGGAAGTACTGGTGGGAGGATCCGGGGCGCACGTTGACATCCACGCTCCTACGACGAGATGGTTCGGTAAATTCGTCGTGGAACTCCATTTCCCTTTCGGCTGTACCGTTGACCTCTCGAGTCGTACTCCTGGCAGTAGTCTCGGTTGCCTGATTAGCGAATCGTATTGACCGTGGGGGAAACATCGTATCCTGGTTGCGCATGTGGGGGAAGGGTTCGGTGCCCGTCATGTGATTGTTGTCGACACTCATGATCTGGAGTGGCAAGGGCTTTTCCTTGTCTGAGCTTGATCTCATCTCATGAGCAAAGTAGAGGATGTAAATTAGTAGGACTATCAGGGCAGAGACTCTGCTCATGCTGAGAGTTGCCGCACTGGTGCTTCCTTTGGGGTCGAAGGTATAGTCAAAAGCGGTCTGTCGGGTTCAGTCAACGCACAATGAGAAGCGGGAGTAAGTTGGGCTCACCGGCATCAAGATGACGAAAACGGACACGAAGAGAAGGCCAGCCAGCAGCTGTGCTTCTGCGGAGTCGGTGGCCGGTGAATGGTTGGCGAGGTTACTTGCCAGGAAAGCAGAGCCCAGAATCAACAGCAGGTTGACCAGAATCGAGCCCAGGATGGACGCTTGGACGATGCGAATGTGGTTGTTGACTAGAGCGATACTTCTCGAGTTACTCATGATGATTCTCTGAGTGGCTGAGGCCAGTACTTACATTCTTGAGAGGTTAGCCACATACGCGATGAATAAGAGGCGAGATCATCGACTCACAAGATGATCAACTCGACGAGGTTGCCGAGGGTAATGTTCAAAAGGGCCCCGATGGTGTCACCAGCATCCGATGCGATGCGTTCCGTAGCGTCGGTCAACAAGGCAGACAGTGGCACGATGGCAATGGCATTGCACGTGAAGGTCAGGAGCGGGTTCATTCTGGTCAAGTAGGTTCCCATGCCTATTGGGACGAAGATGAGGAGAGCGTTAATCCATCCGGAAAAGAACATGGCACGAACGTGGCCGGTGAAGCTCGCGTCGACGCGGCCGGAAGAAAAGTGGCCATTGTCGCCCAAGTCCAGGCTCGCTGCCAGCGCCTGGGTTTCAAGGTCATGCACACGTGGCCATATGCGTCGATGAAGCTGTTCCGGTATGAACAGCGACACGCGGAGGGCCTTCTGGAGGGATTCTAGTTCACAAACAGACGGGTCAGCAGGGTTCTCCGGGCGGAATCGTCTAGACACGAGGGCAGGCTTGCCTCGGAGACTAGATCTCAGGCCCCTCGGCTCATGCCTGTGAGACCTGGGGCCGTCCCCAGCGCTGGCGAGGGACGCAAACAAGGCTGTGGAACTCCCTTCATCGGGCTGGTCCCCTTCATCGCTGCTTGCGCTAGAATCTGAGAAGCCATCGTTCGCCTCAGTGTTACGGAAGCTATTTGTCACGGGATTCATTGGCGACAGAAGGACAGCCCAGGGTACGGGAGTTGTCGATGAGCAAAGATTGAGGCCAGATCGCGAGAGGAAAGTTGGCGTTAAGAAGAAGAAAGATGCTAGCGCGACCAGCGTGAACCCCTTAATTACCTTATCGTGAAGATAAACCTCAATCGGGAAACGGTTGCAAAGCTGACGGCTTTATGCGCCGTCAGGTGACCGCTTATACAGTGGCTTTAGCGGTGGGGAGACGAGAAATTCTGCCAATTTGCATAACACGACAGGGTCTTTGGTGAAGATGTCGGGTACTCCGTTTTGTCCGGCGATCCGACCGTTGGAATACGCGGAACAGGGGAGAGAGAGGAAGTTTATCTACGAGGAGGCTCTTATGCTTATATTTGTACGAAGTGTAGATGAAGCATCCGGAAATTGCGTGCCTCACGGCTTTCGGCAACAAGTAGCACCACAGCAACAGACGTTTGCATACCTCGTGGTCGGAGGCCTTGGATGGAAATGCGGCGGTGACGACAAACAACAACAAATAAAACCAGGGTCGTTCCCACTTATTCCTGGCTTCTCTGCGGATCAAATGTTCCAGAAGCGCTTCTAGACCCGTTGATTGGGTGGCCCCTTTTTCTTGTAATTAATGCTCCCAAATTGCTGTTTCCCGACTAGCCGCAATCTAAGCACAGCACTAGGGCCGCACAATATATGAATCTGTACATAGTAGCAGCAGTATCACACATATCATGCGCTACGCCTGATTTGCCCACGATATCCCCCTTTTGTCATTTATGCAGTCGTTTGTCGTGCTTCATATTCCTCGCTCAATTTATTCCATCCACCACCACGCACGTGCTTTCCTCTCGCCTCTTTTCTCGCAATTGGCCGAGAAGCTCACTCCCAAGCAAGGTCATTCATTCATTACTCCGTTACTAGTAGCTTGAAGATGTTTTTATACCTCAAACAACCTGCCGTTAGTACGCATCACGTCGGCAAAATGCGACAAGGCCTGTGCTTCCCAAAGACCTGTGCCATGGTATGTTGTCAACCTGAATACGCTGATTTGCGCCAACAGAGCGATTCGCCTAAGTTCTACGCATCTGTACAACAAGGTGCAATCGAAATGGAACACGTTCGTGCGATGCCACGTCTAATTGATGCTGCAAATAACACCTGTGGTACTCTTAAGACGTAAAGATGGAGGAGGCACCTCCAGATCAATCCTGTCACGACCATGCTCACTCTCGTTGTTAAGACTATTAAGGGCATGGATCCTACCGTGTCATGAAGGCGATTCCGTGGACCTCTTTTAAGACTTGGCGCCAAGTGAGACGTATTGAGACGGTGGCTTTCGTCGCAATCCTGAGCTGGTTCGTCCTCAGAATTGCGACACGCACGCTATCTCGCAGGTTCGTGGACAGCAGTCGGCCCTTATTCCATGGAATCAACCTCACGGGCTGTTAAAATGAATGATCTATGTACCGAGGTGCACGCCATCCGACGAACACGTCTACTGACGGAAGCTATCTTCAGCTAAGCTTCTCTTAAAGTATTCAAGTGGTACGTAAGCATCGACTTGGCCAATAGTATGCCGCTTCCCTCTGCCGAGTGGCCGGTGGCAATTGAAGTTGGCAAGTTTAACTTCGGCCTGCCCGGCGCCCTAGACTCTTTCATACTAGATATCCACGCACCTTCTCTTCTCGTTGAAACTCCGAGTATCGCGGACCTTGGCTCGTTGACGAGCCATCCCACTTTTCTCCGAATCTCCCGTTTCCGAGGACTGCATCAAATAAATGTTTCCAATCAGGGCACTCGAGGAGCGAAAAATGCACCATTGGTGGTGGCACTGCCCTGAACACGACTATTTCGTTATCCAACCCGGCGATGTCGCTATAATATATCCACCCCGGCACAAAGTAACGTGCTCGCACCCATACCATACCCTCATAATATTCAGCACCTAAACGAGTCGTGGCAAGTAAAGCAATACTTGACACATGGTAACCTAATCAATCAATCCAGCTGCCGTGGCGTACCAAACCTATCCTTATCAGTCCAAATCTCCCACTTGCACTCCGTGATTTGCCTCCCACAAGGCCATCCCGCTCCCGCATCCCGCCCGCGCGGTGGATATGCTGAATCGGTAGCGTGCCGTTGTTGCAGAGAGTTCGCGCTGAACATGCGGAGGTGGGCCGACTCCAGACTTCGCGGGAATTCCGAGTGGTGCTTCGAATCGGAGTGTGGACCAACAATCAAGACAAGTCGAGTGAGGCCCATTGATTATGCCATCCTATCCCGTATAACGAACGGTGTGTTCCCCTTGCTGTGCTATGAGGTTCGTGCACGAAAGCGTTGCAATATATAATGCGAACGATCGGTTCGTTCAGAGTCCAATCCACTGCATTGACTCGCAGCCACTCTTCAAGGACTCTTGACTTGGATCACCGATCTGGCTTTACTTACATGCCCAGCCGGCGACTAGACAACCATGGGTTTATCGGACGTCTTTTCTTCTGAAAAGTCCGGTCCCACCTTCCAGGTAGACCACGACTCCAGCGACTCCGAGCCACAGATCATTCACGATGGTGATCTTGCCTATACCCGTGCCAAAGGAGGCAATGATTCCAAGCCATCCTATCAGGAGGCAGTAGGCGCGCCTGTCGAGTCGTCTTCTCCACTGGGTTACAATGTCGGCTGGATAACTGTCATCTTTCTCAATGTCAACATGATGATTGGGACAGGTATCTTCTCCACGCGTATGTGCCGGTCCACTTGATTCCTCATGTCGTACCTAGTATTCACTCAATGTCACAGCTGCAAGCATCCTGAACAGAACCGGTTCCGTCGGCCTTGCTCTCATCTTTTGGGTGATCGGACTCTTTATGGCCGCTGCCGGATTGGGAGGTAAGTAACTGCTACTTGGCGACCCATTCAGCATACTTATCGCATACGTAGTCTACCTCGAATTCGCAAGCTATTTCCCAAATAGGAGCGGAGCGGAGGTCGTGTACCTGGAGCAGATCTACCCAAGGCCTAAGCACTTCTTCCCAATTGCCTTTGCTGTCCAGTCTGTTCTGTTGAACTTTGGAAGCAGCAATGCCATCGGTAAGACATACCACTGCAAATGAAGCTTCAAAATACTAATCAAGAGCCAGTTCTATCGAACTACGTCTGGGCTATGACTGACAAGACACCTTCCGAGTGGGAAACAAGGGGCGTTGCTATTGCCGCTTACACGCTGGCCATCATCTTTGCAGTGGCCAATAACAAATGGTCTTTGTGGGCCTCTAACGTCATTGGAGGTATCAAAATCCTCACACTGATCTTGTATGAGACTATCTACACTGCAAACGCTTATGGTAGCTCACTAACACAATACTTCAGTATCAGCATCGCAGGCCTTGTGGCGCTTGGTGGAAATATCCATCACGTCCCTCATCCAACGGCAAACTTCAAGAACGCATTCAACGGCGAATCCCCCAACGGCAACGATCTTTCCAGCGCTCTTGTCAGCATTGTCTTCTCGTACGCGGGATACAACAATGCGTTCAACGTTGTCAACGAGATCAAGAATCCCATTCCAACTTTGAGGAAAAACTCGAGCATCGCCCTCATCATCGTCTTTATCTTGTACTTCTTCTGCAACATTGCCTATTTCGCGGTCGTTCCTAAAGCGGAATTCGCAGAAGCCAAGGAAATTGCCGCGTCTCTCTTCTTCACCAAGCTATTCAAGAACAGCAAGGCTGCTGCTAATGTTCTCAACTTTTTGGTCTTGCTGAGCGCCTTTGGCAATCTTTTGGCTGTTTTGATTGGCAGCTCCCGAGCAATTCGTGAAATTGGAAGGTGAGACAAACTCTTGAGAATCCTTGCGCTTCTATATACTAACGTTCTCGAATCATAGACAAGGTGTTCTGCCCTTTACCGACATCTGGGTGTCTACTAAACCTTTCGGAACCCCTCTGGGCCCTTGCTTGTTGAACTACGCGTTGACACTCATCATGATCATTGCCCCGCCTGCTGGTGATGCTTTCACCTTTGGTATGTTGGAACTCCATCAAATATTTAATCAGGGAATACTTGAAATATGCTTCCCGTAAGACTTCATGAGCTCATATGAAATTCACAGTCGTGAGCCTGTCAACATATCCCTCTGCCATATTCAACTTTACTTTGGCCATCGGTATCTACATCCTTCGTCGACGTCGCATCCGCTCTGGTATCGGTTATTCCGAATTCAAAGCGTGGCATATTGCGGTCATTTTCTGGATCCTTATCCAAGTCTTTGTTTTGGCTATGCCGTGGTGGCCCCCGAAAGGCGGCGCATATGCTGGAGACGTCAGCTTCTGGTATGCCACATATTGTGTTGTGGGAATTGCTATGTAAGTCATATTCTCTGGCAATTTCGGTGACTTTGAGCTAACTATTGCTTTTAGCATTCTGGTGTGTGGACTTTACTACGTGGTCTGGATGTTCTTGCTCCCCAAATGGGGACACTATGCCATCAGAACGGAACTCACTGATGTTGGAAACGAGGGGGCTAAGACACACCATCTTGTGAGAGTCCCTACATCCGCGCTTGCCCAGTGGGATGAAGATCATGATGAGACTGGCGAACTGCGGCACCGAAATGTGGCTCAATCAGATAGTGCTTTTCAAGTTTGAGTATCTCCCTGCTCTCACATAGCAGACTGTTATTCAAACGTGTTAGCTTGTTCTCAATACATCTCCCATCGCTATTATTAACTCCTCCGCTGATCATGGGCGTGTAAACTTGAGTATCTTTTGCGGAATGCGCAGAGGAATTGATTGCTAAGTGGATTTGGGAACAATTAACACACCCGGGATTTGCATGTCAACGAGCAAATTTTGTAAATTCAAAGAAGACCAGCGGCTTGACTAGAAGTTTTGGTACTACTAGTGAAGCTGCAGGGCAACTAACTAGAAAAATATGAGGAAGCAGGTACAGGAAAGAAAGAGATTCAGTGTCTGGAGACATTGATGCGTAATACGCCGGAGACCAACGGCAAGATCAAACATGTGAGGACATCAGAACTCTCAAACCTTTTCAATACCTCCTCCTGGCTTGCGACATCTATCGTCAAATTTGACACTCTCGTGGGCTTCGGGACCAAGATGGTTATCAAGTATACCATCAAGCCTCCCAAACTCCCTGTCTCGGGGGGTTTGCAGTTAGATATGATACAGTCTTGACAGAAGTTTCCAACATAGCACGACTTACTCAAAGTGATCAATCTAGATATTGAAAGGCTCGAGGAAACCGTTGGTGTTTCGGATGTGATCGTCGAGGTTGACGTAAGCCACCCTCCAGCCGCCTTGTTCATCCTCAAGTCGAGCTTGAAGCAGAGCTTCGCCCTGGAGGTTGATATCCCTCGCGCTCTGGCTGAAGAGCTGCTTTCCCCACTGGAACTGGCCATCGATGTTTCCAAGGATCCTGTCAAGAGGAATCTCCGAATACTCGTAGGTCTCGTTGTCCTCCTTCAGGCATTCAGCCTTGAGCACGGCATCCTCGATGCGGACGTTGCGGCTGCTCTGGGAAAAGGCCATGATTCAAGTTGAAAGGAAGTGTAGGTAAAAGAGTTTGAGTTGTTTGTAGGATTGAGTGATTGTTGGTTGAGTGGTTGTTGTTGCTGGTTATTCTGATGACCTTGGGGTATGCCCGACTACTTATAGGTGAACTCGGACATAAAAGCATCACACGGTATGATGCTCTGGTGACTTTGACTCTGAACAGAACTCAAAGCCAGATATTTCACCAGAGCTGAGGGCAGCAGCCATCACATTCTGATTGAACGTTGTCATCGGATATCACAAACCCGCCAGAGCCGACAATCCGATTGGGATAGATTTTCCACGCGGAATGCAGATAAAAGACTGGTACGGAGTGGGCTTAACTTCCAGATATCACACAGTGCAGTCACTGTGTTGATGGATGTAGAATGATACTGGGAGAGAATTCAATGGTTTGATCTTCAGGCTACTAGGCAAAATTAAGAAAGTCTTTTTCAAGGCACCCACTCTAAGAATCCAAACTGAGACTTATAGTTTCGGGCGCGGAAAGTAGTTTGAATACCGGCAATTTCAATGACATTACAAACCCCCCATCGTACCAGACTTATTGATTATCTATCAATCCTGCCGAGCATGTACGAAAACGGAACGAAGATGGAACGTGGCGTCGTTCAGGGCGATGTCCCGCGGCAATCTGGTATGTGGCGGCGGGCCAGGTCAAGCATTTGGCATTTCGGTCAATTCAAACCGAAATCCCTTCCCTGAACGTAAAGTCAATGCAAATTCCAAGCCACGGGAGCTGCCGAAATGCGATTCCTGCCAACACGCGCTTCGCATAGCGTGTTGCACTTGCGGCTGGGGCTGAGATACATCACTTCAGACTCGTTATAGAGGATGACTTCATACTAGAAATGGCGAGCCTAGCGATGGGTGAGGATGCAACACCATTATGAGTGCTACGCCAACCAGGATGTGGTTGTCTTAGACAAAAGCTGAAAACCCAGCACAACATCTGTACGTCCAATACAAGTACAATCTGACAGCTCTGCGAGCCGCTGCGGGGTACGCGTTATGTGGCTGGCTGATATCTTGAAAGTTTAGTACGATATGCTAAGGCTACCGCTTCGACGAGTTGCATCTCACCAGGCAGAAGCTTCTGGTGATTTCGGCCCGCGTCTGCCAACACTCACAGTATATGATATCAATGGCTCAAGATGGCGTGCTGTGTGGAGTACGACAGACGCCAATGAGTTGCGTGAAAGAGAAACAATTGGAGGCACCAACAGAGGAAGCGTCAAGGGAGTATGTGTTGGCATTTTCCATTCCGGAGTTTGCACACCTCTATTTTGGCATCACACAGCCGCCACGGGACATAGATATGTGTCTTTGCCTCAATGACGCTACTCTGACCCAAATGCGGACATTCAATCGGTTTCGCCAACAAGTTAGTGTGACAGGATGTGGACCAATCCAGGCGGTTGAAAGGAGGAAATCCAACAAAGCAATATTTCCCCTATGAAGTATCCCTACTTCCAAGTTGTCATAGCCGTATTGCTGACATTTTGCATAGGCTGGTGGGTAGAAAACTTACGTCACAGCTCTCTCGCTTGACTCTCATATAGCGAGGTATGTCTTACACACTAATGATTGCATTGCCTGAATGCTTACCCCGAATCAAGGTTCCAGCGGCTACTCGGCTACCATCGAGGCATCGGGCCTTGCAAATGTTTATGCTTGACGTACGGGATCCTTTTTGTGTTCCTTCAGCCTGCTCCTACGTCAGCTCTGACGCTATCATTTCCACACATTCTCGTCAGCATCTGATACCGACTCAGGTAACTCAGATAATGGCAGCCGCGTAGGCAATGACGCTATGATTTCTCCAAGTCCCTAAAATAACGGAGAGTGTTCTCAGGACGTTTCGGGGCCCGAAACTGTAGATGTTTGTGGGTCTGACTGACGCGCCATCACGTTGACAGCCCCCAACATTAGCAATGAAACATCATGTTCCTCTTATAAAAGATTAAAATAGTGTTTAAGGTTCTCAGCTCCTGGTTTAAGAGCAGCACACTGTATATGCCGTCTCATAGAGCACGACGATGGTTTATGTTACTATTCGTACAACTATTTAGATCAGGGTTTGTGTTCATTTATTCCGGTAATAGATGATCGTGCTTTACGGAGGGAGAAACAACTCATTATCACGGTAATGATAGAATGAAAAGGTAATCTGACTGTGCGTCATCTAAAGTTCACAATAACCAAGAATAGGCCAACGACTTCGTCACATCAACAAGGGTACTAAGCATGTCACATCCGCAAAGCCGAGACAGTAATATCACAATGCTGACTCGGATGCCTCACTCATCGAGACGTGCTAAGCCTTGTATCACTCACACCAGGTCATCTACATAGACCGGTGGTTAATAGGCCGACAACTTCCGCTTAGTCATTTGCTACACCAGGCCGCCCAGTTGTGGCATGATTCAATGACAGATGTGGCCTGTTGCTACTCAAGGATCTGAAGCCGAAGCGTACACCAGTAGAAAGGGACAATGTGTATTAGTGGCGGTAACAAGCACGTGAAAACTTTCTTTAAAAATACCATCTCCCTAAACGAGTCGGTTGTCGGTTGAGCGAAACACCGGCTCCGGAGGTATGCGGATTGTGGAGGGCTGTGTTGGCCTCACAAGTTTGCTCTCTGGCAAATGCGACGGAGCCGGTGACTTTTATGACACGACGACCCTTTTTAGATTCTCATTAAAAGGGCCCTCCCAGGTAACGCTGCTCGGTATGTTTCCTGAATATAGTCGTTAACCTCACGAAATATACCACGAGTTCCTCCCTTCATTAATTCTTTCACAAGCCCCTCAGGTTTCTTTCCTTATATCACTCCTTTAACCAACCATGACTTCCTTCCCAGTCCATTTACAGGACCGGAAGCCAATTTGGTCTCCATACTGGTCCCAACGATGGACGGGGTTTATTATACCCGTCGCAGCGGTGTCGATAATTCTGCAGTTTCTCTTTCTAGGAAACATGTCATACCTTTATGGCGTGCTCCTCGACTCTGGCTCTCGAGCCCATGCCCTCAAAATTCTAGTCATCGACTACGACGGAGCCGAGATAGGCGAGGCGCTTTCAATAGCGTACAAGTCTCTGCGAGCCGACACCTTTCCGACCCTCGAGTACCGCCCGGCCTCTGAATATCCAACAACAGAATCGCTCAGTGAGGCTATCTGCGAGGGAGGATACTGGGCGGCTATTTGGACACACTCTGGATCATCGAACCGTTTGATGGCTGCAATCAAGGGCAAGAATACTACTGAGTATGATCCAGCCAGCACCATCTCCTACACCTACCAAGCTTCATACTACCCTATCATCTCGGCATCTCTTATCGAGGGAAACATGCAGACCTTGATCGCCCTTGCGTCTAGGACGTACTACAGTGTCGCCACCAACGCTCGAGCTGCAGTCAACCTCACCGATCCCGCCAGTTCTTCGGTATTCCTCGATCCCATTCAAGCGTCGTCTGAGATTGAGATGCCGACAAACCAAGGGGCCCGTGTCCTACTCAATACCGTCTCTATGGTCATGCCTGCGCTCATGCAATTCTTCTTTCTCATGGCTACGAACGGCATATTTACTGCAGCCGGCGTCTTCAGCAGACTCTCAAAGCGCGACACATACTTTACCAGGCTCTTCATCAGCAAGATATACACGCTCTTCTGTGCTCTTGGCATGACCGGCTACATCTGGGCGTTCAGAGAGGACTGGTCTGTGTCTGGTCGCCAATTCAGCCAGACATGGATGTGCCTCTGGTTATACATGGAGATCCAATATCTCGTCGTCGATACGATGCTTGACGTCGTGGTGCCTGTAAAGTTCTTCGCTTTCTTCATGCTCACGTGGATCATTATGAACGTGGCCAGCACCATCTACCCGTTTCCCCTCTCTGCCGGCTTCTATCGTTGGGGCTACGCTTTGCCTGCTCACAACACGTGGATACTGTTGATGGCAGTATGGTCGGGCGGGTGCAAGCAGCAGAACGAGGTGGCATTACCAGTTCTTCTGGCTTGGTGGAGTCTCGGACACGTCTCGAGTGCGTGGTCTGTCAGAAAAAGATGCACTGCGACTGAAGGGATCACAGTAGAGAAGCGGGTTGAAACAGAATCATCTCAGAGCATTATAGCTTTGGGAAACGTTTAGGCGGTGATAATAGACATCTGCATAGATTGGGAAAACACTGTACAATTAGAGGCGCAAGGAATTTAGGCGGACTAAGACTTGGCTCCAATTACAAGGACCAGAACCAAGGACATGGCATCGACTCTTTTTGATCAACGCATCTATTTAGATATTAGTCAAGAACTTGTTATCCTAATATCTTCCTGAGTAGACAACATAAAAAACGAAGTCTCGCTTCATCACCACGTCAAAATCTTATCTTCACTCCACGTCCTGGGTCCTTGCTGCATAGTTCTTATTTGAATCCTGCGATTTTCGACGTCCGTTACCGCATGCATGTTGCATACTCTGGCTGAGCTGGGAATATCCGCGTGGGTGTAAACCTCCCCAAGGCCTCTTTCCTCGACTTCAACCACCTCTTGAAGAACGCAAGCGGCGCCCAAACTATCCCAAACTGCTTCTCGTCGCGGAGCAGATGTGAGCATGCTAATGGCTTCTCGTCGGACCTGAGGGTGGCGGCACTTGAGGGCAACGTAGTATAGCAGAGGAACGACGCCAATATCAACTGAAAACTTCATAGATGAAGATAAAATTAAGCCTCTTGTCTTCTCAACAATATCCGTGAAGTTGAGGTAAAAATCGTCAAAGCTTATCTCGTCGTCATTTATGCTGGCAGTCAGAAGCATATACGCCGTGGTGTGCCACAGTTTCATTATCATCAGCGGAGCACTCGATGATTCCTCCAGGCCATTCTTTGAGAGATAAGTGCTGAAGTGTTGTGACCACATTGTTAACTGACGGATGTTCTCCCAGACTCTTTCGTTAGATGTTTGACCGCTGGCTTTGCTGGAGATAGTGTCCGGGAGGGTGTCTGCAAGCAGCAAATCGAGACTATCTCGAGCCTGTTGGAGGGTTTCGAATGGCTGGATGTCCTTCTGGGCATCCAATACCAAGTTCCACGGTAGCTTGAAACTGCTGGACATGATTCGAGCTTGCAGCACGAGGGTTATGCATACTGGTCTCAACCTCGTCCGAATCATATGCCCACTGGGGGAAGACGACGAGGTAGCATTGTGTTGAGGACTCTTGTCTGTCCACTGAAACATTATGGATATGCTGCTCAGTAGATGGGTTCGGGCAGCGACATAGTCACCGCGCAGCCACTCGAAAGCGACACAGAGGATGGAACAAAGAAGAGTAATTTCAAGGCTGGCCCAGCCGTAAGCTGAGATGTGACTGTTCAAAAGTCTGATCGCTTCCGAGTATTGGTTTATGGCCTGCTTTTGTAGAGCCAGAGCAGGTGAGTTGCACTGAGGTCCGGCGTGATCGTGATGAAAACTCTCGTGCAGCAAGCCAAGGGCAACGACCATTTGCTGGACGCAAGTTTCTCGGCGGCTGATTTGCAATACGAGACTACTCCAAAGGTCACTGTTGAAGTAACCAGCAAACTCGAGGGCGGTATTTTGCTGAAAGTAGTAAAAAGACCTGCCCGCCTGCGGACCAAGGGGGGTGTCGATGGTGAACCCGCGGGGAACCTTTTGCAGGGCAAGTGACGGGGGCCGCGATAACAACTGCAGCTTGTCGGGACTCTTAGCATCTGTACTCGAGTCGTCCTCGGCGGGCAGAGAGTACCCGTCGCAGCTACGGCCAGTCGTAGTGCAGCGCTCGCAGAAAGGCCGCGCCTGATCACACCGGACACGACGTATGCTATAATGTGACACATGTAAGCGCCAGCTCAGCTTCAAAGCAATAGGTTATGCGGACAGAGGGCACCAAAGCCGCACCGCTATAACAACTGACTTACCGACATACTCCACAGCCCAGTCTGGACCGGGTATGCTTGGCTCTCTTGCGAGGAGGTTGGGGCGGAGGCGGATTGTCCGGAGCCGACGGCGTCATGGCGGGCGACGACGACTGGTTGTTTCTCAACGCGTAGGTTGATTTGATGGAGCTGGGGTGATACGGTTCGGGAGAGTCAGAAAGAGAAGCAAGATTTAGGTGGTAGAGAGATTCAAACACGTCAGAAGGATGACAATACAAACTTCAAACGTCCATGTCGGTCGAATCTTGGACGGGTTGAAATTCGGGGCGCATATCCCGGGCTTCGTTCAACTCCGCGCGCATGCAATAAGGCTCCGCGGTGGATCATGACGGGTCGCAAAGGCTGAGCGCAACCTGGTCTGATTGGCCCGTTCGTCTAAAAGCCAATCGCGCGTCCTTCGCGATGGAGATGGAGCCGGTTTGATGACAAGGAGGCTAGTTGATCGCCACCGCTCGACCCCTGCAAACTCCGCCTCAATGCCTTCTTCGACGCATCCAGGGACTAGACCAGATGGTACCCAGTAGACAGCTAGACGTACGCATCCCCGCGGATGGAAATAAGAATGCAGATACTGAAATAGATGACGTTTCTTCTTGAGCCCCAATGCCAAGGCTTACCCGCCCCTGTCCTAATTGGCCCGCTCGTTTACGACTCCAAGACTTCCCATCCTTAGACCAGATCACAGCGTATTATAAAGTGCTGCGTCCTGTTGCTCAATGAACGGATACTCACCAAGACAATCAGCACACTACCAAGTAACTTACTTCCCTCATCAACCTCCCCAACAGCACTGCTACGATCTCTCTATTCAAGATGACCATGGACGCTCCCTCTCTGGTACCTAATGCCTTCTACCTCGCCTGCCACGCCGTTCTCCTTCTTCCTCAGGTCTTTCTCGGAATTCGGTGCAAGACCTGGGGCTTTTTGTTTGGCATGTTCTGCGGCCATGTGCTGGAGATTGTTGGATACGCCGCCCGAGTGCAGATGCACAATGGAAACGGCGGGTTTTTGCCGTGAGAAATCCACCCCCTTGGGAACAATAACCCCACGTGAACTGCATCACTAACCAGAATACTACGTAGATACATCGTCACCTTGACAATCGGCCCCGCCTTCTTTAGCGCCGCCATTTACCTCTGTCTAGCTCGAATCATCTCCGTTTACGGCGAGAACCTCTCCCGCTTCAGCCCGCGCACTTACACCATCACCTTTATGGTCTCCGATCTCGTCGCTCTGGTTCTACAAGCCTCTGGTGGTGCTATTCTAGGCGGAGACAATACATCAAAATCCACCCTTGATGCGGGCCTCGCAATCATCAAGACGGGACTGGCGGCACACCTGGTTTCCATTGCCATCTTCATCGCCCTGGCAGCCGAGTACGGGTTCCGGGCGTATCGACATCAAAACGAGTGGAGCTACAAGTTCTCTGACTTGCAAAAGTCCCGGAAGTTCTTCATCTTCCTCATCGGTACACCTTTTTATTCTCGACTTTTGCCAAAACTCGATCTTGCTAACTCACAGTTCAGGAATCACGGCTGCCACCGTCTTCATCCTAATCCGAACTTCGTTCCGAATGGCTGAGCTCCAGAACGGCTTCGACAGTAAATTGGCCAACAACGAGACTGCGTTCATTGCGCTTGAGGGAGGCGCTATTCTGATTGCTACTCTATGCCTGGCTATTTCGCACCCGGGCGTTGCCTTCCAGGGCCGCTGGGGCGAGGCCGACTTTCAGCTTCGGAAAAATGACAAAGCTCGCGATCTCCAGAAGACAGAGTACGATCGTGTTCAGCTATCCTCGGTGTAGTCCATGGAAATTCTAGCATGATCAGGATACATCCTCATGCACATCAACATACAATTTCATTACCAAATATATAGATAGTTACAATTCCATAGGATTTCCGTCATTATCAATAGACTGACTACATATAATTCCGCCTTGATCCCAACATCATTCAGAACTTAAAATTGACCTCTCTCGTGCTTGATAGTAGAGCTAAATTTTCACAACATTCTACTATAGGATATATTTAATGGCCTGTAGTGTTTCATAGCCCAGGACATTCGAAGCCTAGCATATTTTGTTCACAGTATTGAATATATCCCTAGAGCTCAGAGACAAAAATCAGGTGTACTAAAATACAGCACCCTCTGACAAATTGTCTAGGTTAGCTTCCTTTTGTTTATGTACTACCATTATCCTCACGTGAACCTTGTACATGCTCAACAGCCTGAGCAGAGCTTTCCAAAAGCGTGAAAACGCAATAGTAGTGAAACAAGAGCAGCGCCATGCCTATCGCCACGTAGCACAAAGTTCTTGAACCATGGGGTTGATCTTTCGGCTGTACAACAATCTGGGCTTCCTGGTCTGAATCTCGCACGTCTTGTCGTCACTTGCGGATGGCGATGACCAGACCTGCTAGTGCAAGCACGAGCGGCAAGCCTAGGCCCAGTCCACTTCCTATGCCTATGCACCGGTTGGAAGTATCCTCTTCTCCCAGTGTGGGATTTGAAGATGGACCGGACTGGAGAGTAGATGCGTCCTGTTGCTTGTTAACTTGTTCTCATATATATTCCTCGCGCGCGGGGCGAGAAATTACGGATAGGTTATGTAAGAAAATTATCTGCAGTATAAAAGGGAGGATGATAGCCTTGAAGGACATGAAGAAGGCCATGGCTTGTGTTTGATCGACCAAAGTACACGCAGTAGCTGGAGATTGATGGTGGGAGGATATGAAAGGATAGGGTTTGGTTGCTAGGCTACATTCTGTGAGGGTGGATATTTGACAAATCAGCGGTGAATAAGGCAGACTGAGGCTGGCTTATGCATAAGTCATGAGACACACGCGTGGCGTTGATGTAGCCTTAGTATAGGGCAGAAGAATGGCAAGATGATAGTGGTGGCGGACAGCAACAACACTCACTGGCTGTGCCAGGACACTCGCGTGGACGCCTCTGCTGACCAAGTCCACCAAGTCCAATGTGCTATCGCACAGCCTACCTCAGTCAGACTATTCAAAACTACTTTTCCATTCCCCGCACCTGGTAGTTTAGCAGGTGCCTGTCTCCCACAATAGACGACCAGCCACAGATCGTGTCTTCACTTGGGAGGCTTCTACTGTCGCTCGTAAGGTAAATTCCTGAAACAATAGCTCCGTCCTAGTCATCACCTACCTAACTCTTCTATTTCAGATGAGAGCGCCTCTGACCCCAAACTCAAGCGTTAATACTATCTTGGACTTTCCCAGCCGAGAATAAGGTAAATAAATACCTACCCGTGAGAAAACGACACTCTAGAAGACGGCGATATTACTAGGACACGCCGAAAGCATCAACTTACCCTGTAGGATGAAACTTACAACCTTTGTAGACGAATTTCTCAAAATATCCTACCTAACTAGTCTCAACTGCCTTCATAGTTGACAACCAGGATTTCCACGTAGTACCTCCTGGTCATGATGATACCCCGTATGCTGCCAGTGGCATCGTTGGCGGCTGAGGAACCCAGGCTAATCTGATTCGCGCGAGCAGTCAGCCCCGCCGCTTCTTCCTCAGCCGAAAACTAGACGAAGCAAATCACTCAATACGCGCGAGCTTGCTTTCTTGCGCCCAAGAGACCAAGACGCAAGCGTGTTGCATTCAGTATGGAGCCTACTGTCTTTGAACAGAGTGGCGTCCTTGGCGCATCAACACTCCGAAACATCGAAGACAACGACCAAGTGGCCAGGCTGCAAGGCCAGGACATAGACGCTTCAACACCGCTGTGGCAGCACGACAAGGCCTGGATCCGCCGTCCAGCCCAGCTCGTGCGCGCAGCATGGCAGTCGCAGTTCCTATCACAGCTCAGCTTCATCACGAGCCACTACGCCTACTTCATCGTCGTCTGTATGGTGTCGTCGCTCATTTTCTGGGGCTCGACACGCGCCATCAGCTACGTCGACAGCCTGTTCCTGGTCGTCTCTGCCATGACGGCGGCCGGCCTTGTAACGGTTAACCTGAGCCAGGCGACGACGGGGCAGCAGGTTATCCTCTTCTTGCTGATCATCTTTGGCAGCCGGATGTGGATCTCAATCTGCATCGTGTACTCCCGCAAGCGGAGATTCGACAAGCGCTTCCGGGACATAATCCGCGAGGCGAGCTCGAGGAGGAGGAGTCTTTCGCCGCCGACGATCCGCAGGACACCTCCCCCATCGCCCCCTCCCGATATAGAGGCCACGGGAAGCGCTCGAAATCAGGAAAAGGACGACGAGCTTCCCTATCTCTCCTGGACCCCCGCCATTGGCCGAAACGCCTCCAGCATACGCCTCACCAGCGAGCAACGCGACGAGCTGGGCGGCATTGAGTATCGCGCTCTGAAGCTGCTTCTCGTCCTATTGTTACTGTACTTCTTCCTATGGCAGCTCCTAGGCTGCATCGCCCTCGGCGCCTGGATCAGCAACAACAAGCCGGCCTTGGATAACAGCCCCAAACCCTGGTGGTTGGGCATCTTCAACGGCGTATCAGCCTTTAACAACTCGGGCATGTCTCTACTGGACGCCAGCATGGTCCCGTTCCAGCGCTCGTACTTTGTCGTCGTCACCATGGGTCTGATGATCCTTGCCGGGCACACGGCATTTCCAATCTTGTTGAGATTCATCCTCTGGTCCCAGCTAATGATCTTACGCCCGGTAATAAGAGGGAGCGACTTAGTAGAATCTTTACACTTCCTCTTGGACCATCCCAGGCGCGTGTACGTCTATCTCTGGCCGCGCAAAACAACCAGGTGGCTCCTATTCATGCTCATCCTGCTCAACTCGATCAACTGGGTCGGCTTCGTGCTCTTCGGCCTCGGCAACCCCGACATCGAGAGCATCCCGACCGGACCGCGCGTTCTCGCCGGTCTGTTCCAAGCCTTGTGTAAGTCTACTGAACCCAGCTGCCCCTCCTGCTCGAGTACTAACCACCCTCTTCTCATGAATGGCAGCCGTTCGCTTCGGGGGCTTCCACATCTCCAACATCTCCAACCTCCACATCGGCCTACAAGTCTTGTATGCAATCGCAATGTCCATCCCCGCCCACCCGATCAAAACCACCTCAAGGCGCACGCGTGTCTACGAAGAGCGATCCCTGGGTATCTTCAAACCCAAAGACGATCAAGACTCCACGTGGAACGGGAACCAAAACTTCATCATCCGCCAGTTCCGATACCTCCGCCGACTGATGCACCGGCAGTTTGCACGAAACGACACCTGGGCGCTGATGCTCGCAGTTTTTATCATCACGACCATCGAGGCGGGCCAATTCCGCCGGGACCCGATCCACTACTCCGTCTTCAACGTCATGTTCGAGGTCATGTCGGCGTACGGCTGTGTTGGCGTCAGCGTGGGGCTGCCGGACGCGGATTGCTCATTCAGCGGCGGGTGGCACGCCGCAAGCAAGGTGATCCTTTGTGCTGTCATGCTGCTAGGGAGACATCGCGGCCTTCCGGGGGCGATTGACCGGGCTGTTTTGCTACCGAGCGAAGCGCTGAGCCGCAGGGAAGACGAAAGACTCCGGGTCGCAGATAGGGAGGGCGAGGTCATTTCGGTATCAGATTCGGTATCAGATTCGGTTTGATACGCCAGACAACTTGGAAATGTCGACGTGCAAGTGGAGGCAGTTGGTGAGGCCGTGACGGCCGTGAGGCATCGAGGTTCGATACCTCCTCTGCTTGAGTTGTCTGTAATTTCCGGTGCTGGTGCCATGGTATTTTCTGTAATAATCTTGCCTATGATATGTTCTAGTGTAGATCTCATCCGTACCTGTCTCCCCTCAAATCCAGGCTCGGTTAGTTGGAAACCATCCTCCAGAAATGTCTCGGAGCAGACAGCCAAGAGCTCCCATTTTGCCGCATCCGCGCCTGGGCGTCCGCCATCAAGCTTTGCAGATGCAGAGCCTTGTCCGTCCCAAACAGCTTGTCCAGGATCCCAGCCACATTCATCGACGCATCATTGTCGTCGAGCCAACACTCCGGGTCTGCGCCGTGCTGGCAGAGCAACTCGCTTACCTGGTACCAGGCCTCCCTCGCCGGCGCGTTGGCCTCGCCTCTCGTGGTGCTCTCGTGGCACGACAGAAGGAACAGCGCCCAGACGGTTCGGCCATCGTTGAGGTGCACCTTTTGGTTTACGCTGGTGCCCTTCTCCAGCAGCAGGCGGACCATGTTGACGTCGATGCTGGGGTCGTCCCTCTGAGAATGATACGGCATGCTGATGGCCGTCACTCGCCTCGGACGCAGCGCGTAGTCCAACAGGGGTCGACCGGGCTTCTGCAGCCGTTTCGAATCGGCCGCGAGCTTTGCCCGCACGTACTTGACCAGACGGGCCTGGACGGTCAGCGCCATGAAGTTGCAGTTGCCGCCTTCGCGGTACTCGTCATACCCCCGGGCTCTCGGCAGATCTCTCGCATGGGTCCAGTGCCTGTTGCGCAGGGAGCGCGCGTGTTCGCAGTTCACCCGGTCCAGTTCGTCCAGCACGTCGGCCACGGGGGACTCGGCCGCCTGGCTTCGCTTCTCAACCTCGTGGGCGTAGTATAGAAGTTCGTCTGTGAGCCCGATGATCCTGTTGATGGAGGCCTTGTGGCGGAAATCTTCCCTTGGCACACTCTTGAGCAAGAACAGTGTCATCTTGCAAAGTGATACGAGGGGGTCGAAGGCTGACTGCGGAGCCACCATGTCCACCAGCCGCTGGTGATAGCAATCCTGCAAGAAATCTCGCACGGTGCGATGGAGGAAGTCGACAGGCTTCCCGAGGAAGATGGGGTGAGACAAGTCATTGACAATGAGGAGGTCCCCGCATCGGTTTTGGATCCGGCTCTTCCACTGCTCCTCGGCCTCCGACACCTCCTGCTCGCTAGCCGGCGAGATTGGCGCTTTCACGGCATAATCAGAGTCGCGATTCTCTCGTTCAAGCAGCGAAAAGGCGAACAACGGTAGAGGCTGAACCTCCTCCGTCGTGATCAGGAAGATCTGCGCCATCTCTACCCGAAAGACAGGTTTGATGCCCTCGATGATGTGCTCAAAGTAAGCCTCCAAGTCTGGCGGGAACAGCCGGAGAATCCTCTGCAGCGTGGAGAACCCCTCGCTCCTGTTCACCGCGTGGACTAGGTCGCGGGTGACGAGGAACACCCACAGCCAGACCCCCTGCGACTGCTGGGCGATCTGTGCCATGAGTTCCTCACATCCGGGCTGCGAGGCGCCCAGGGCCTTGAACTTTTCGTTCATCTGCAGCCTCTGACGAACATGGGTTTTCATGTCCTCCCTCGTGAAGTCCTGGACAGCCAGAGAATAGGCGCTCTGCTGGAAGGGCTTGAAGACTTCTCGGGGTCGGCTCGATGCACATATCTTGATGTCGGCCAACTTGGACTCGGAAAAGAACGACAGGAAGTTGACAACGTCCTCTTCCTCGCCATCGTACTCGTCAAGGCCGTCGATGAAAAAGCAGAACTTTGTGGACAGGCCGCTGTGTTTCGTAAGGGCCTCAAAGGCTCTCTTCAGTTCGTTGATTTCCCATCTCTCGTGATCCAAACGGTCGTCTGAGCAGACGTGCGGGATCAGGGTAGGGGCCCGTCTCAGGATCTGGTACAGCAGAGACTGTAGTAGTCCGACCTGGGACTTTTGCATCTCAAAACCTTGGTTCCAGAAGTAGTAGCTCGCCGTGTAGAGCTGAGCAGAGCCTGCCCACTCCTCCAAGGCCCTGGCCGTGTGTGAATGTTCGGCTGCAAACTTCATCAGTGTCGACTTGCCGCTGCCCGCCTAGGATATACGCCGTCAGCAACTTTTATAGCACAGTTAGCGGCATGGCATACTTTACCGCTGATCCAGTAGATGCCGTCTCCGCCCTGGAGCCATTCCAGAAAGTTTGTCCTAGTTGGGTCGAACAGCCAGGTGTTTGTGAACTGGTCCGCATCTGTTATCTGTGACCATCGGCGTCGTAGTTGATTCCCAGCTGCTTCTGCGACTCTCGAAGAGCATTGAGATCAGACAGGATCTCCGAGCCCCGTTTCCTGCCACCAGTCAGCGAATGAGGGACATTGTTTGCTAGCTTTGGTCACCAACCTATCCAGAATCATCTGTACATTGCTTCTTATCCTGACGTCCAAGCTGTCGATACGACGGCGCAGATCATCGATGTCCTTTCCTTTCCTCAGCACACGCAATGCAATGCGGCTGCTTTCTATCGTCCTAAATCTGGCACCGTCTCGTATCTTGAGCTTCCGGACCATGGCGCCAAGTTCACCCGCCAATCTATCGCACTCGGTCGCCATGTCCATAATGTGTCGTTCGCCCTGAGATAGCTGACGCCCGGGTGATCCCTGAATGGCCCTGAGATTGGAATGACGGACATCTTCCAAACACAGTTCGATCTCGTGTACCTCGGGAAGTGTGTCGTGAATCGAGTCTCGAGCCGACTTGACGGCTGAGACGAGCTTGATGCTGAAGTCGACGAATGCCACAATGCTTGAGGCAAGACCAATGATCTCAAATGGCCCAGCCATCTTGATAAAAGTAATTGATGCCTGTACGTGTTTATTTGGAGAGGCCAGACTACTACAAGCGTGGTTAGTAGTCAACTTGTCTGGGACGAAAGGAGTGCGCGAGTTAGTTTTGCTGCCCGAGCCTGATCCAATCCAAAGTACGAAGTAGGTAAGCCCCAGCCTGGTAAGGCGCTTAGGCGGCTGATGCGGGCTGATGGGGGGCTGATGAACAAGGAGCTGAGCCGAAGTTAAGCCAGCGAGCAAAGAAGCCATCAAAGTAGCGTTCTATGTAAGTCATATTGATGTCGCTTGAGTTTCGTCTTATAATACTAATACTGCATCAATCATAGGCAAAGTATTCAGACCGACACACAGTATTGAGCTTCCACTCATCTACTTAGAGCAGACATAATCCACTGGGCTAACAGAATTCCAAATAGATCAAATCTATGCGTCTCGTGACTTTGAAATCTCCAGATGTGCAGTCTTGGAGTCACCAGACGATCCAGCTCCATCCCCATTGACAACGCTCAGGTTCTCTTCATCCACCACCCTCGGTGCGTTTTTCGGCGCATCGTAGCCGTATTCTGCCACTTGAGGATTTCGGTTTCCCCACCATAGCATACCGAACTGGATGAGGATAGATGCAAATGTGAAGGCAGTGGAAACAGGGAATCCGATCGGGTACCGTGGTGCGTCTGCGACTCTGAAAGTACGCAGGGGAATCGTCGCATGTCCAACGTAAACCAGCGTGACGGTGAGTGCAACAATGATAGCACGAGCTTCGGGTTCCTTTCGCAAGAGTTCAGCCATCCAGGCCATGAATGATGGGCTGCCGGCACTGGTGGCGTAGGTCAAGAAGTAGAAACCCAAGACGACTTTGTAATCAGACGGCCATGCACACAAGACGCATAGGATGATCCCATAGCAAAATGTCGAACCGATACTGATCTGCCAGCGCCAGTGCTTGTAGTCGGAGAGCCAATTCAACACCAAATTTGTCAGGATCTGGAGGGCATAGCCACCAAGGGGGAGCACGTTGACTTGATACGTGCTGTAGCGCCTGTTTCCTTCAGCGTCTACCAAGCTTTCGAGGTAGAGCACAAAGTAAGAGTTTGCCCGGTGTCCCCATGCGCTGAAGGCGAAGGCAAACAGGAAGAAGTATGTGACGGGATGGACAATGAGCTTCCGCAGCTTCTTCTTCAACACACTCGCGGGGATCAGCTGAGACGTGTTGGCGCCAACATCGCTCATGCGCTTCCGGGCAATCTCCTTCTCTGCATCAGTCAACCAGATGGCGCGAGTGTACGCTGGTGTATCCGGGATGATGACGAAGCCAATGAGCGCTTGGCCGACTGTGATGGCGCCGGAAACGATGAACAGCCACTGCCACCCAGCAATCCCGTGGACTCCGTTCATGTTTTTGTAGAGGGCACCCTGTAGGGCGCCCAAGAACATCGCTCCTGCGACGTCGGAGATGGTGAAGAAAGCGATCCTGACAGCAAGCTCTGCAGGTGTGTACCAGTTGAATATCAGAGACACAACGCTGGGCCAAAAGACCGCAGAGAAAAGCCCAAGGAAAAAACGAAGGCCATAGATGGTCTGCGCGTTTGGCGCTTTGTACGTGCTAATTATCAAGCATTGTCAGTTGATGTGTTGGCTGCAGGAAGCATCTCACACTTACAATAAGACCAACAACCCCCATGTCATTTCGCAAAAGGGCAAGAAGATGGAAGGCCGAATCTAGGAAGTCAGCCTAGTGACTCAAAGTTGATTCGAGTCTGCTTACTTTGGTTTGAATTAGCTGGCCTGGAACGAGACCAATGGCGTAGCCCGCTGAGAAGAATGTTGTGAATTGGACCAGTTCATTGCCGTATAGGTTCAGTGACTCCCTCATGCCCGATACATAGGCCTGGGTCGTTGCGGATTGATCTAGTTCTTTCAGGATCGTTTAGACTGTTAGCCAGAAACTCAGAAACATGCCCTTTGCGACCAGGGCTAGGAATAGGAGGGCATACTCCGGCGAGAAAGGCCCATGTAAGCAGGAAGCAATCCAGCTTGAAGAGAAGAACATGTTGAGGGTTTCGAAAGTACGGGATATACCGTGAGACAAACTTGAAGACACCGGTTTGAGGAGGATGCTGGGCGTCAGCGAGTCCCGAGCTCGTGTCTTGATGGTCTAAGCCTGCCATGATCGTCGTCTTTTCCGCGTCTTGATCCTGAGACGAGAGGAACATACAGACCGGCCAACGGCTCTATATAAGGTCGCACTCTGTGCCGCAAACACGAGGCACGGTCACAAACGCACCACACCCTGTTCGCCACTGGCTGTCTGAAGCTGGGGATTAATGTCGAGATTCTGGGTTTCGATAGCACCGCGGTGGGGCATCTGCGGCCTCCGACCCATGAATTACCAAAACCAGGTCGGTTGCGTCATTTGCTCAGAAAGGACGACATCCCTTCGTGCCTAGAAAGGGCAAACTTCATCGGACGGGGCCCGAACAGCACGGGTCGATCCTGCGTCTTTGCAGAGCTAATCTGCATCGCGTTCGAACGATGCTACGGTAGATTTATATGCTTAACCAACGGCCGTATTATTCTCGCCAAGACTGCTCGTATGTGGGCGCGGTCACCCCGATGCAGGGATGATGTGCCAAGGAGCAGGTCATGGTCACCGATTGAGTTACCAGATCAACTCGATCTTGAATGATCGTTGATTCTAGCCGTCTAATTAAGGTAGTGTTTCGTAGCCGCAGTTTTCGCCTAAGCTTAGCGTTTCTTCGTCTCGTCATATCGTCGTCATATCATCTTTACAAGAAATCCAGTGCAGTAACTAGTAATCCCACAAGCCATCTCAAGGCTAATGAGACCTACAAGTCTTGGGAGCGAAGATAAATGGTCATATAAGTATTAGGCAAAGAATAGCAGGTCAGAAATAGTCGCGGCTTGAAGGTCTGGGTGATATAGCCCAACTCTAGTCCCGACACTTGACCTTGGATTATCGTGTAAGTTAGTGCCCGCTGACACGCTGTGAAATGCAGCTTACTGGCAAGTTTATCAACAATATCTCAGCAAAATCCTGTCATCCTCAGTTTATGAGATAGATGCCACCTCTCGCGTCCTGATTACTTTTTAGGGCTCAGGCACTTAAGTAGAGATTAGAGTTGTTCTCTGGTTATACCATGTCATAATCGACAGCGGCTCTCAATATGTACTATAATAGCACAAATCGAGGGAGATTATCCATACAAAATTTCATGAACAGTCGCTTGGACTAGTGTGAACTCTTGTAGACGTACACAAGAGGCCAACCGTGTATTAATTATGCTGATGATGATTTCACAGATTATGTCCAGTCGGCAACGTTCAAGCGGTGGGCGATGAGTGGGAATTATTTTCCCAGCTTGAGTTTAGATGCAGGCATGACGCAAGTACAAGATAGTACAGGAGTGATCGCAGAATATTCGCCGTCATGAAATTTCCCAGGGGGCAGTACCACTGGAGGGATCCTGCATTATGCGCTACCCATGCGGCTAGTATATCTATCGTATTGGTATTACTACCTTATAAGACGACGTATACTTTCTTTCTCAAGCGTCACAGCTATGTCACGTTACGAGCCCTTTAGAGCTCATACGTAGCGTTAGCTGACATGCAACAAACCCTTTGCGAGCAGACATTAGGAATGGGAACAAAAAGTTAATAACCCAGTTCGGCAGATTATGTCGATTCGCTGTCGTCTTTTATTTTTCCTTATAGGGCTGAAAAGCACTCTTTATTGTGGTGTCAAGGCCACTGTTTTGCCTACTCGATATCCATCATATAGATGCGTCTTGTGATATCGTTGTCCATATTGGCACTCCTCTTAACGATGTGTTCATTATAATTCAACACCTGATTTCTAGTAACAGATACCGATCATGAGATTGCATAAGGTGACAGTATGAGAAGTCTACGAGAAGGTCCGAGGGCAAATCAGCAACTGACACACTCGGCTCATTGCGACCAATGTCGTCGTTGATCTCTACTTGCAGACTGCATTTACTCTCCAATAGACTTGAGTCCGGATTTGCTCGGGAGAAATGGCAGGAAGGGACATGCAGTCAAGGTTGCTCGCTCGGAAGAAATCAGGACACACGTTGACTTCGCCAAGGCCGAACCACACCCATTGTAAGCTAGGTAATCGTTTAAGTGAGGCAGGCTGGAAAGGAAACCAGAATGTCCGCGACTGGCAATAGGAGGGCAAGTCGCGTGTCAATTGTCTACAATCACCTTCAACGCCAATACGGCGCATAAATCTCTTGCGGTGGAGGCGGTGATGCAGGGACGCCGCGTTTTGAGCTCAGCACATGTGTCACGACAGAATAAATGGAAACCTCGGCGAGTCAGTCAGTTGGCTTGTCTTGCCACTGATCCTCAAACAAAACTCCACTTGGTCCCCAAAACCGTAAAGTGGCGCCGACGTTTCCCCCTTCACGCGTGGCGCGTTCTCGGGTCGGAGCGTCCCAAGTGAAACGCTGAGGCGCGTGAGCTGAAGCCGATACTCCACAGGCGTTGCCAGCTTCCACGTAATGTGACGTGGTCGGCCTGCGGGATGGACAGGGGACGAAGAAAGGAAAGGCTCATGGCGAGGGACGTCTTGTTTTACGACAATGGCGAGGAAGGGCGAGGAACTGTTGGGCTCTGATGGATGCCCCGGGACGACTTGTCGAGGTTGTAAGGCTGTTTTTTCTGGGGGAGGCCTGCGAGCGGGTCGTGGCTTGGAGAATGGAGACTGAAAACCCCGTCTTGGTTGGGCATGGAGTGGAGGAATGGGGGAAGAAACGGAGGCAAAAACTGCGAATCCACCCGTTTGGCTTGAAGAGATCGATCAAGACATTCGATGGCTTCGTGTATCAGGCCATGGTGCTGGGGAGAGTCCACTTGCTCTTGGAGGTTGAGCGGCGTTCCGAGCCGGTGAGGAAGAGCCAATCAATCATGGCGAAACCATCAAGCGGGAGGAAGCAGTGGTCGTGAAACCGAGGGTCCACGGGCGCGGGACTGAACCGTCTGGCTCAGAACCAGCGAGGTGGAGCAGATTACACGCAGGATGATGAGGGCCTGGGAGGGAGGGAACTGGCTGGCACGGCGCCAACGGGTCGAGCTAGCTTCGTTCAGAACGGGCGCGGGAGGACGAGAGCAGCAGTCAGTCAGTGGCCGAGAGTATTTAATTACGTACCTCAGGTGGTTAGGTAGCATCAATAACACCGTTCCAAGTACGTACGCGATACAGTAAAATAAGGAGCCCTTCACGTCTCTCATTACGGCAGGGTGGGTAACAAGCCCACGCGAGTCGCTGACAAGTCCTGACCAAACAACCCATTGTTACCAGAAAGGCTGCCGACTAGTAGCAATCTGCGAAGCAACTTAGCAGACTATCAACCCGGGCTTTCCCCAGAAGAGCAAGTCGACCCGCCAGACGCACGAATGGCAAATCCGGCCGGTCTTGGTTGGGTTTGGGTCTCGGCCCCCTGGAGGCGAAGTGTTGTTCCCGTCAATCCGTCCCGCCTCTCAGACTCACCACCACCAGACCAGGAGAGAGATACGGACCATACGGATACAGAGGGGAACGCTCAGACCCGGACGAGACCCCCGTCCCCCTATCGACCCGTAATAATTGCCGCTGCGTTGCGTTGCTGTTCGGAAGTTGGGAACACAGCGGCACTGACTGGCACAAGTTTCCGTGATAGCCAAGTCAACCCCAACTGAGCCCACGCAACCGATCGATCGACCGACCGAAACCACGTCGTCCTCTCTCTATACCCCACGGGACCGAGCTCAGCACACTGCCTCTCGCTATCACGATCCCCTCTTTTTTTTTTTCACACAGAGACGCATCCAATGTCCGGCCTCGACGCTGCCGACATCGCGGCCGCGTACGACGCGGTGCGCTCCGACAAGGACGACACCAACTGGCTGCTCATCTCGTACGCGGCGGCGGCGGGCAACAAGCTGTCGCTGACGCAGACGGGCACGGGCGGGCTCGCGGAGCTGGTGACGCGGCTGGACGACGGGCAGGTGCAGTACGGCTACGTGCGCGTCGAGTACGCCAACGACAAGGAGAGCACGCGGGTCAAGTTCGTGCTGGCGGTGTGGATCGGCGAGAACACAAAGGTGATGCGCAAGGCGCGCGTCAGCATCGAGAGCGGCGACGTCAAGCGCGTGCTGGCGCATCACAGCATCGCCGTCACGACGAGCGACAAGTCGGAGCTGGACGAGGGGGATATCGTGGTGCGGCTGCGGAAGGCCGGAGGGGCCGATTACAACGGGGGACGGGGTTGAGCTGTGTCTGTCTGTGTCTGTCTGTGTCTGTCTGTGTCTTGTGTCTGTGTGTCTCAGTCTCAGTCGGCGTCTCTATATCTGTATCTGGTAGTCAAATCCAGGGCAACCACAACAACTACTACTACAACAAGACTGGCATCTATCTACCTGCACGGCATGCATGGCATGGCATGGCATGGCAAACACATGGTTGGTTCGGCGTGATTCGAGGCAGCAGGCATACATAGTATTGCATGGTTTCATATCCGGGGCATCAACCAACAAACCCCACGACGCTGGTGGTGGCGGTGGTGATGGTGGTGAGAGAGGCGTAATTAGTTGGTTCTTCTTCCTCGCTTCTTTCCCTCATCCCACGCGGGAGAGGCAGGGCACGCGACAGTCACCACTGAACAATGCGCATTTTGTGTGTTACCTACCTAGACCAGGGTCCCCGTTTTGCTGACCCCCCCCCCCTCGGTGACCATTCGGATGCTTTGCCCGAAAGACCCTTCATTCACTGCAATCATCATCCATGGCACCTCCAACCAACAATCTTAGCGAGAGCGCGGCGAGGCTTGTCTGTGGCCTGACGATTGGCTTGCATCGAGTCACCGCGGCACTGGAACAATACTGTAAACCAAGGCCCAGGGGTGGTCCAGACCATTAAGGCTCCGTGATACCCTCGTCTGTCCGTCCATGAACCCACTGTATGTATCGTATCGTATCAATATCCCTTGTCGACTTCCATAGTATCTATCTACCTATCATTGCTCCGTAAGTTCCCCTCCCCCTCCTCCGTTTCCGTTCCCCGTACCGCCTCCTCCTTCTCCTCCTCCTCCACCATCCTCCACGTTACTTACTCCATTGCCATACGTACAACTTCTTCTTCTGCTTCCTCGCCCCCCTGGGGACCAACTTTCTTCCATCCTTCTCCCTAGCGTCCCCCTAGTCCCCTTCTACCGCATGGAATCATGCCCCCCCCCCTTGACGCCCACAAACGCCCACAACGCCGCGGTATTAATCTCCTTCCGGTTTGAGCCAACAGCCCCGATCGGCCTGTCCGCTTGGTACGCCCACTCAAGCCACTCCATCGCTCCCCCGGCCTCTCTCCCCGTCCACTGACTGGTCCCGCGGTGAAATGACGTCGGAGGCCCTGCCAATCCTCGACGGCGATTGGACTTCTCTCCGTTCTGCCTCTGCGCACAAACCGTAATAAATCTGTGTCTTCCTCCGTACCGCCTGCAGGGTCTCGCCGAGGGCGTTACGTTTCGGGAAGCCTTAAAGCCTCATCGCTCTCCACCGAAATCTGGTCGCCCCACGCGCTAAGCAGCATAGCCCAGGATGCCCTCTGGAATAACCCTTTTCGTGGTGTCGTCTCGCCCAGGTATCGCCGTCGAGTGTTTTCGGTGTTTTCCTGCTGAGGGCGGCGCAGAGTGACAAAGGGCCTACTTTGTTACGACGTCGTAGTTGTTTGGTTGGTTGGCTCGGCCTGATTTTGATTGATTGATTCCCTTCCGGGCTCTTTATCAGACCCTTGCCATCGTCCCCGGCGTCCACAGACAATATCCCGGTCAGCTTCTCCGTCTTGTCTTGACTTGTCTTTGACCACCCCGGTCTTTCTTTCTCCATCACCCCAGTTCCAGCTCCAGTCAGTCGCCTCAGTCCTCCATCGTTCCCCCAGTCCAACACGCACAACATCCGCGAAAAGGAAACAATTGCTGAGACTCCCAGCACTTCCTCGCAGACCTGTACCGACAGCTTACCACGTGTGATTGATCAACCCCTGTTTCGAACCCGTTTGCCCAATTCGTTCCTTGCGTCCCTTCTACGGCCCGCCCGTTATCTACACCCTCACTCCCTCGGCCGCAGCTCTCCATGTCGCCTCTCACTTCTTCACTGTCCTCTCACTAGTCTTGCCCACCCACCTTTTCCGTATTATTGGGCCCTTCGATCTATTCATTAATACTCTTGGCCCCCCCCCCTCTCCCGGCTTCTGGATCGCCGTCTCACCTGCCTTCCTTCCTTTCCCCGTTCCTTTCCTTGCCGGGGCTCTTCTCTCTTTTTTTCTTTTTTCCGACCTATCTCCCCCTCTCAGATCGCATCTCAACTTGGACGACAACCCTTCCCACCCGATCGGGCACGCAAACAAAACACAGGAATCACAACACCCGCTTTCCTTCCGTCACCATGGCGTCGTCTCCGGAGTTCCTCAAGGATGCCGGCAGCGACAAGCTGGAGAGCCACCCGGGCTCCAGCGGCCCCGACTCGGCCGACCAGCTGCTCGAGACCATGGGCTACAAGCCCGAGCTGGCCCGCAACCGCTCGACGCTCCAGGTCGCCTTCATGTCGTTCGTGCTCGCCGCCATCCCCTACGGCCTCGCCACCACCCTCTATTACCCGCTGGTCGGCGGCGGCCCCGTCAACGTGCTCTGGGGCTGGGTCAGCGTCTCCATCATCATCGTGTGTGTTGCCTCGTCCCTCGGTGAAATCACCAGCGTCTATCCCACCGCCGGAGGTGTCTACTACCAATCCTTCATGCTGGCTCCCGCTCGCTGGCGCCGCATTGCCAGCTGGATCTGTGGCTGGCTGTATCTTGTCGGGAACATTACCATTACGCTCTCTGTGAACTTCGGTACCACTCTCTTCTTTATCGGCTGTGTCAATGTCTTTGAGGATGCTTCCGGCGGCCCCGTGCTCGAGGGAACCACGTATCAGACCTACCTCATTTTCTTCGGCATCACCCTGCTCTGCAATGTCGTGTCGTCCCTCGGTAACAAATGGCTTCCCCTGATTGACGTGAGCTTTCCTGAGTGACCCCTAAACCGTTCCCATACCTTGAACTGACTCTTCTTCCCCAAGACTGCTGCCATCTACTGGACCTTTGCCGGTGTCATTGCCATCATGATCACCGTCCTGGTCATGGCCAAGGAAGGTCGCCACGACGCCAAGTACGTCTTCACCCACTTCGAGGCCTTTTCGGGTTGGCCCGATGGTTGGTCCTTCTGCGTCGGTCTGCTGCACGCTGCCTACGCTACCTCGTCCACTGGAATGATCATCTCGTAAGTGCCCTGTGGATTGCGTCCTTGCCCGGTATCCTCCAGTTCCGTGTCGCTGATATCTTGTCCTTCAGCATGTGTGAGGAAGTCCAAAGGCCCGCTGAACAGGTCCCCAAGGCCATGGTCGCCACCATCTTCATCAACACCTTCGCCGGACTTCTGTTCCTGATCCCCCTCCTCTTCGTCCTCCCCGACATCCAGATCCTCATCAACACCGCCCAGCCGATGCCCGTCATCCTCAAGAGCGCTGTCGGGTCTTCCGGAGGTGCCTTCGGCCTCGTCTTCCCTCTCATGGTCCTAGCCATTATCTGCGGCATCGGCTGCACCACCGCCACCTCGCGATGTGTCTGGGCCTTTTCTCGTGATGGTGCCGTCCCCGGTTCCCAGATCTGGATGAAGGTCAACAAGAAGCTGGATGTGCCCGTCAACGCCATGATGCTCAGCATGGTCGTTCAGCTCCTCCTCGGCCTCCTCTACTTCGGAAGCGCCGCCGCTTTCAACGCCTTCTCCGGTGTCGGTGTAATCTGCCTGACTGTGGCCTATGCTTGTCCCATCGCCATCAGCCTCGCCACTGGCCGCAAGCAGGTCAAGACCGGAAAGTTCTACCTGGGTACCCTGGGTACGGTCTGCAACATCATTGCCATTGGTATGTTCTCTTTTCCCTAACTCGGACGTCCATCTTGCTTACATTCTTCAGCCTGGACATTGCTCGTCATCCCCCTGTTCTGCATGCCCACTGTTATCCCCGTAACAGCCGCGACTGTCAACTATGCCCCCGTTGTCTTCGTCTTCTCCATCGGCGTCTCCGGAATCTGGTACTGGGTCTGGGGCCACAAGAACTACGCCGGCCCGCCCACGCACGAGGACTAAATTCGGGAAAGGATCTATTGATTTGCATTTTTGTGGCAGCTCGTCTCGCATTTGCATTTGTTGAGGAGATACGTCCGTCTGTAAGAGAATATGGCGTACCATGCTTGATATACCCCTAAGAGGAAAGAAAAAGAGAGCACTCACCAGCCGAGCTCATATGTGTTCGCTCACTTGCGAAAGAATTTGTTAATAATCTCAATCATTCCCTTGATCGCCTCGTGGTAGTGACCATTCTCTATGTAATGAGCCTTTTTGAGTTCATTAGGAAAGCCTAAGCTCTTTGCCAATACTCGTCAATTTTAGCTTTGTCGTCTATACATCGCTTTCGGTTTCGTCGTTGATAATGGCTGCTCTCATTCTTGCTAATTGTACGAAGACTTCAAGCCCAATCAAGTGTCGTCAGTTCACGTCAACCGTCACTGGACATGTCCAGTCAGACATTCAATCCAAAGAAGCCCAGAACTGAACATTAGCAGTCATACAGCTCATCATAGCAGTAACCCATTCTGAAGTGAACTTTTCACTGCCGTACGCTGTCATCGCTGGTGGTGCCGACGAAACTACGTCAAGCCAAAACTCAATTGCTTACACGTTACTAAACATGACCAAACTGTCATATGCTTAAAAGTAAAGGTCTGTCACCCCTATGCCATGTATTCATCATCCCGTATTGCGAAACCTTGTTCATGCCCATGACGAGACTTTTACCTAACCCATCATCGATCTGGGTTTGCCCGCAAAATTACAGTGAGGTATTGTGACTCGGTGCGAGGCGGTTGGATGTGGGGACCTGCGGTGGGCAGACCAAAGGATTAAAAAGTCCAAGAGAACGAGATTATAGCTAATATAGCTATCTTTGAATCAGTTCTTTTCTTCTCAGGGGGATTATTCCCTTCCTTTATATCCCTTTCTATGATTGAGATGTGCCAGCTGTTATGATGCTGGCAGCGACCTGCCGTCACCACTCAAAAACACCTACCCTATACCTGAAGATTTCGCTACACAGTTCGCCGCTGCTTACAATCTGAACACACATCAAAGATAAGTCGTTTGGTGCTCAGTAATACAACTAACTGTCTGGAAGTTTCGTCATTGAGGATATTATATCATTTCAGTTCCTATAGTGAGCCGTTTGTATTGGCTTGTTCAACCGTGGTTTACTTCAATTGTTGATGATCACGAATATATCATCAAAATACCCCCATGGGACACTGGGCCATTTCCTTGTTTCGTCTCGGAAGCTGTAGCTAAGCCGTGCCTGTATTGTGAGACCTATTTGTAAAGTCCATGCCAGCCACCTTGCTTTTGCCGTGGGGTAGTGTTCTACCCTATCCCGTTACATAGTAGCAACATGCCAATGCAGCCAAGCACAAGTTCATGAGATGATGGTCCGACTACCGAGCATTGAACATGGAGTCGTGTTATTCTCATCATTTACAGGCCAGCACCGAGCTCTCATCATGAGATTACACACACGAATTCCCGTCGAAAACCGGAGACGCTTGTCAGCCCTCACCCGAGACCCGACTTGGACGGAAACCCATCCATCCATCATCAACATGCCGCGTCACACTGGAGAATGCCACATTCGCAAGGGCCTAGACCTGTTCCGCGCCTGCATGAAGTGGCGTGAAAACGGGGTGCGCCACGCACTCACCCATCAAGTTAGCGACTTGGCCCTCGCAAACTCTTCACGCCGTCGAGCCCAACTCGCCACAAACCACCAACTCCGGCCTCCATGCCGTACATATTTCGCGCGCACCGCAATGAGAGACATGCATGAAGACGACGATGGAAATTGCCATTTGGAGGAGGGGGGGGCGTAACAGAAAATGGCCCATCCCCCATCTGCGTGCGCCGCAATGTTACAAAAGAGCTGGACCCCAAAATGTGTCATGCATACATATCAAACGAAGAGATGCAATGATACCTCGCCCTGCTCCCCCTCCTTTCTCCGCTTGCTGCTTGCATGCTCGTTAATCAGACGCGGAGGCAGAGGGTAAGCTTCTCCGAATGCAACTGATGTCCCTTTTCTCCTTCTCCCCCTCGCGGTGGTTCATGCGCACCCGGGCGTCTTGGACAGTAGAGCACCTAAGTGCTTGATGCAGGCCGTTGGACGGACTCGAATTCAAATTCCACCGTGGCGCTCTAGGATTTTACTGGGTGCTGCGCGTTGGGCGAAGGAGGCGACAAGTAGAGCAACGAAACCGGTATAATCAGTAGATCGTTGTCCAAAGGAGCTTGGGGCAACCCCCCGAATCTGTACGCAAGGACAGGATTACGAGGTTCAAACAGGCCATCACATCCCGGAAATCTCATTTGTTGAGGTTGTGTAACCTGACCGGTGACGCCCCAGGCATGCAGCAGTGCCATCCCTGACCGAACTGGGATTGTAGTAATAAACCTTGTCACCAACACCTGCAAGCCTCTGGGACAAGCTCCAACGCGGGGACAGGGCTCGATTATTCCTCCTCGTCAGCGTGGACTGTGGGCTGCGGTCTGCGTGCGGCGTGTGATGGTCTGCTGAAGGCCTCGCTTAGATAGTCTAGTCTAATCGTATACCATCACGTTCAGACGTTGGCATCAGTGAAGCCGCCAAGACTTTGCCCTCACCGGAAATTGATCCCAGATGCATGGTATAGTGCGCGTAAGCCACTGTCTTAGAACACACATCGATGTCGAAACGTGAACCGAAGCTGTCCGTGCTTGATCGAAGCGCTCTGGATCTTTAGGTGCCAAAGCCATCTTCCCATAGCTTTTTGTGAATAGAAGAATTGGGTTGCACGCTTTTATGAGACGCTCTTCGCGAGACTTAAAAGCGAGTTACGGCACTGCGCTGCAATGGGACGTCTCGAACAAGGAGACAGATCAATTGCCAACTGAGGATACAGTCAGATAGACAGGCACCAACCCCGAATGGCTCGACGCTCGGAGAATAGGATTGTTTTTACAGCCTTGGGCTCGATTGCCGATGCTTTCCACAGGAACCCTGTGACAACTCACATCCTGGTCCAACTCCAGACTTGCGTCCTTCAGCGAGTATACCGGTGAAGCGCTGGGTTCCCAGGATGGCTGGACAACTGGTTTAACCGGCATCAAGCGCGGAGAAGCATACCTAGGCCTGGGACTATTTGCTGATCCGGATGCGGGGGAAACGGAGGCGCGTGACCGTTATCTGTATCGATGCGCTGTTACTCTCAACGGCGATGGAACTCTATATCTCTTCAAGGGTGATGACATGGCTCTCTACGGCGGGTTTCGCTTCTGGCGGCCGGGAAGAAACCGCGTTCAATCACAGGGCGGGAGGACACGAGAGAGGTCACCTGCGCGGAGGTTCTGATGGAGGGTTGCGGATGACAGCGCCGCATGAACGTCGTCGGATAGCCGGATATGAACTGCACCGGTTCCATAGCGCAACCGGTGGACGAAGCCACAAGCTGGGGAAACCCTCGAGGCGCGACACAGACAGGTGCATGGAGAAGACAGACGAATTCGAGCTGCGTTTCACGACTCTTCAGCAATCAAACGGCTCGGTAGGCTTTGGAGAGGGCTCGGGATGCAACCTTGGAAGCCGGGTGTGGACTACCGCAAGTCGTCCGCACGCAACCCTCACAGCGAAGGGAGGACCAGTTGAAAGGCGGTGTATTAGGGCGAGCGCGAGAGTGCGATCAGCCGCGCCATGGGTGAGCCAGCGAGCGCTGTGTTTGTTTCGACGGTCCAACTACCGACATACTTGGCAATAGACTACACATGAACCGGTAGTGCCGTCTCGTTCTCGGGTTCTATATCATGGATGGATTAAGTATGTCGCAATAGTTTAGCATAGATGCTGTGACCAGCTCACATCTGTCAGAGGCAGAGGGACTTACGTAAGGACGAGATAAAGTCGATAGAGAATTGCCCGAAACCGAACAAGCAGGGCGGATCCTACAGGTCACCGATGCTGTAGCGCACAGTAGCACAGCAGCGAGCACTACCACTGAATTGCTATTTATTCGCAGGGCCGGGGCCGAAGACGACGGGAAGCGCTAGGGCTCGGAGATGGGCCCCGAGGCCCGAGAGCGCGGCGCCGGCGCCGGCCTCCCGCTAGATCAGCCGCTCAGCCTCTCCGCGTCGAGATGAGACGACATTTCACGGCGGTTCCACAGGCGCCAATGCACTATCTAGTGCCCTGCAAGTGAAAATGCCCACTGACTGTCCAGGGAGGACAAGCCTATTCGTACAGGACCAAGTCCAAGGCAGCGTCGCGGCCGTGCACTGGCAAGAGAGCCCCAGTTCAATCTCCCCGGCTTGCACGATGCAGACGCTATATCCCGATGGCGACGCGAGACTAAGCCTGTAGCCATACGTCATGGCGACATCAGCACCGGTCGGACAATGGGGCCCACGGAGAAAGCAAAGGGGAGAGGAGAACAAGGGAGAAGAACGCAAGAAAAAAAAGAGCTCCGAGATTCGGACCCGAGAGAACGACGCAACAGTGGATGGATGGAATTGGAGGGTCAGGACTGGCAAATCCGTTCCTGAATTGCAAGTGGAGGGAACAAACGGACAAATGGGCCTCCAGACTTGTCCTCAGCTCGAACCTTACCGCAACCACCACCCAAAGAGGCGTCCGAGTGTGTGTGTCAACGTGTGTGTCGAAGCCGTGCAAGTGCATGTCAGACGTGGACTCAAACCGGCGTAGGCCTTCGTTCTGGGTAAGTTGCAACGGGAGCATGCGCGCCTCCCCGCATGTAGATCAATGTCGAGTGCCTGATGGAGGATGACTCGCTATCAGCTTTTTTCCACCGTGGGCGAGTGGAATGGCACCATCCCGTCCCATATCTGACCGAGTGCACAAGGGGGGACATGGACTTTGACGATCGGCGGGGGATATTGAACCACTCGCAGCTTGGCCTGGGACATCCCCTTCCCAAGCAATCAAACGTTGCCCCTCGCCTTGTGGCTTTTTTTTCTGCTTGCACACGGACTTTGCGTCTTGCTCCGCATCATTGCCCGCATGGGGTAGCTACGCCTCTTGGTGGCATCTGGGTAGGGGAGAAGGAGGGGGGGAGGGACGTGCGAGAGAGAGAGAGTAAACAGAGAGAGCTCCAGACCGCCTGCGCGTCTTTCGCCTGGGCCCAGGAATGCTCAATGGGGGGGTTCGTGGTGTGTGCAGCAAGGAGATCCTGGAGATCTGACCGACCGTGCGTGAGATGGGCTAATTATGGCGTGGGGAGGATTTGTCTGGGGGTGGATTTGAGAGCGAGGGAGGGAGTGAGGGTGAGAGTGAGGGTGAGGACGAAAAAGAAAATGAGGATGGATGAGAAGAGGTTGACGGCGAGATTGAGGTTGAAGACGAGCGTGACTGCGCGGGTGACCTCCAATCTTCACCGGTTTTGCTGCCCGGTGTACTGCTTGAGGTCGAGCCGGCCGTGCTCATGTCATCCTCATTTCATCTCATGTCGCATCAAAGAGAGCCCATCTTCCAGAATGCCCATTCCGTGCAACTCGACAAGTTGTCAGGCCCCCCTCCATTGCATTTGCATTTGCGGCTGCGGCTGGGGCACTGTGTTGGCGACACAAGACAGGCCAGGCCAGGGGAAGTCTTTGAAGATAGTCAAAACGAGGCAACAGACTTCTGGTAGGACAAGTGGCGTATACTCCTAGTCCGTCTCTGCCCGCTGAGGAGAAACGACCAAGCAGCACTTATTACTACTACCACTTAGTCCCAAGCAGTAGCTGTGTTACATTGAAGGGTAGGAAGGGGGGAAGAAAAAGGGTGGGGTACACAAGGGATGCTGGGTGAGGCAAAGGTGCCAGGCGAGGGCGAGCCAAAGATAGGGTGACATCGAGGTTGAAGGATGAGGACATCCGAGCAGGAAAAATAACGAAGTTCTGTTCCCGGCGGTTGGGCTTGTCAGATCATCCTACTAGCTCCGGCCGAGGCGGAAGATCCAGAAGCTTGAGGCTCCTCCACGGCCGAACAGACCAAAGAGTAATCATTGTCCGATGCTGGAGGCTCTGTTGCCTCGATACCGAAAATAAAACTCTGGATATCAACTGGTATGGGTGTTCAAGCAAGAGGCAAGTTTCGGGCGCCGGGTGCCATGATGTGGCGGGGGATCGTCCAACGAGTCGTGTATCTGGTTTTCCCCCGCCCTCTGGCTTTTCACTAGGGTGCCAGCCATCTGAGACGGACGGGGACTACTGCTGATGGACTGACTTGACGACAGAGCCCAATTTGCATTGCCGCTGGCACAGACAGTGTTGCAGGCGCTTCTCTGCTGGGACTGGGCTGAGGGGGGGTGCGTGGGCTGGCGCTTGTTTGCCTCGAGTCCATGGGTACGTCGCAGCAGCAACTTCGCTTCACTTCGTACACGCGTGGTGTTTGGCATAGTTATGGAGTGGTGGCGTTTTCTACGCTCCTCTGGGCGAAGCCGTCAAAAAAGACACCCCGGAAATCAGGGTCCTCGTTCATCTGCTCCGAGTCAAGAAAGTAAACACCAAGAAATCGGGGGTCCAAGTCCTGGGCGGAAGTGGCAAACAACGCAACGCAACGCAACGCCTGAATTCGGGGTCCAGACCACGCACAAGGATGATGATGCGGTCGGGAACGCATGTGGCATGTACCAAGGGTCCTGATAGCGCTCATCGCTTGCCATCTGAAGAGGAAAGACGTGTGCAAACGTGGGAGAGGAGGGGGCGTCTGCAACCCGGAGGGGACCAAAGGGGATGGCATCATCCCGAAAAGATGTGATGCAGGAATATCAGGTTAAATCCTCTGGCATCATCGCGGCCACGCCATGCCATGTCATGCCAAGGGGACCAAGGGACCTTGTGCTCATGCTCGTGCTTGTGCTTGGTCGATCAGGGTCGAAGATGCTGCAAAGGGCTTGCTGATCCCGAGGCACCGGGTTACTGTAAGTAGAGCGATAACATGTCATGATCTGCTTCTCGACGACGACGACGACGACGGCGTGGGAGTTGATCGGGAGTCTCGGGGTGCGTGTGGATCATCATATGATGAATCTCCGCTCCTTGCTCGATGAAGAGGATCAGATCACGGCCTGTGAGAGTCAGTTGTCAGATCACGGCTTGGGAGGGTTCCAGCGGACCCGCAAAGAGCCTACAAGTAGGTGCATTCGTGCAGTAGGTGAGAACTGAGAAGCTGGAGATGTCGCTTCAAACGCAGGCGAGATCGGGGTTCCGCCGCGACCGGCATGGTGTTGGGGCGCTTTTGCCTAGGGGCGCAGTAGAATGCCACCCTCTCGAGACGCCAGTGGCAAGTATAGACATGCTTCAAGCCATACCGTACTGTAAGTTAACAAGTCGGCCGTTGATACGGGAGTTGAGGCGGCGGCGGGCGGGTTCACCAAAGTCTCCGCACACCGCTTCCCCTTTGTGTGTGTGTGTGTGTGTATGTGAGTGTTTAGTGTTTGAGCGCCCCCGGAGACTGCCAAACTGCCTCCTCATCAAAGCGCCGCCGGCGTGGGGAGGCTGATGCTGAGGCTGGTTGGTCGAGAACCCAAGATACCAACCCGGGGTCTCGGGGTCGTGGAGAGACGAGCACAAGCACAAGCACACAGCCGTGAGCGAGGTTTGAGGTATCGAATTCGTTGGACCAACGGCAGACGGCGTGCTGGAAGCGAGTCACCACATGCACATCTTACAGATGATGTGCCGTCAGTGATGAATCTCGGTGTGTGGATTTAGCTTCACCCTGTATCCCTGATCCCTGATCCCTGATCCCTGTCCTCTCTCTTCCCTGTTCCTGCTCCCACGCCATACCAGGGAACAATGCGAGCACGGTGCCAGCTTAGCGAGAGCCAAAGCCTCAAGGAGATGGCGGGACTGGCGGGGCCCTGCAAGCCTCTACTGCGGCCAATGAAGAAGGTTTTTGGCCCGCCGTTTTCGATTGCATCGAGAGAAGCCAGAACGGAGGCTGAGAGGCTCAGAGGAGCCCGCCTGCGGAGCGTGCAAGGGTTCCGCAATCAGTGTTGTGTGTGCGGCGGCTCCCTGATAAGACAAGGCCGAATCCACAAGTGGCTTATCTTGCCGTTTGGATTCGTAACAGGCCAGAGTGTCTCGGCCGGCGCGCCCCTCCTGTTTAATTGGAGCTGGAGCAAGACGTCATCGGCGGCGGCGGCGTCGTTGAATTCGTTGTGTCGTGCATGTCTCGAGCGGTTTTGGTATTGATGCGCTGATTGCGGAGGGCAAAATCCGGGGGATCAATGGGCGGATATGAGGGCATTGGCATCTTAGCAAAAGGAAGTCTCGGGTGTTGAACGTGTTGTTTGCTGATCATGATGATGAAACCCCACTCCTCCCTCCCTTGCCGCATCGTGCTGGAATCTCATCCGCACGTACCGTGCCGACCCTCATAATCACACAAGGGTGGTGTGGTTGCGTTGAAAGTCTCTCTGCTCTCTTCTGGTCTCTACAGTACTTCGTATAACAGAAGGAGATGCCATCAGACAATGAAAGAAGCGACGCTAGAGACGAAAGGGAACGACTGCATGAACCAAACTCTGGGAGTCGTCCATCGTGCGATGTTCGGTGCCTCCCGGGTTCCCACTCTGGATAGACAAGACTTGACAGGCAGACAGGTGGGCGGGGAGGTAGTCAGTCAGTCAGACAGGCAGGCAGGCAGGCAAGTAGGTAGTTCGTCAAATAGGCAGGCAGGCAGGCAGTCAGCCAGTCAGACCTAGGTAACTCAGGTATTCACGAACACGAAACGACTCAATGGCTTGAAGGCAAAAGTTTTTACACCGGCGGGCGGATGATTCCACCCGCATCGAGTCGGGTTGACGGCATTGTGGTGGCTGCTGCGACATCCGACTGGAACGGACGACCACGAGGTTTTGTGGGAGGTTATACGCAATTCCTGATGTGACGGGGGACACGTCAGGGTCAAGCCCAACACGAGGGGGAGGAGCATCGCTGGGTTGAAGTGTGTTTTGTCGGCGTTGGTGACAAAAGGCATGGCGTTTTCTGGGCGGTGTTGCGTGTTGGCCTTTGGCCGGTGGGGGGATAGCTCGGGGAGGCTCATTGGGAAAAGCTCATTGGGGAAAAGGACAAAGTGGGATCGGTCATTGTTGGGGGATGGCAATTTTGCCATGTTGGGTCAGCAAGCTCCGAGGAGTTGCAAGGAAGCGGATGGGGAGGAAGGGCCTGGGCGCCCACCATTATCGCACTGTCATTATGATCCCGGGGTGACAGGAGGCGGAGAGAGAAGAGTGGTTGCAGGGGGGGGAGGAGGGAAGAAAGGAAGCTCTCTGCGACTCTCTGTGTCTCTTTGATGGTGATGTCCCACTCGCGGTGCAGGTTGAAGCGCAGAGTGCAGACAGAACAGAGTGCTGTATGCAGTGCAATTGGGTGGTGTCCAGGACAGGGGAGTACAGAACAGCACGTACGGAAGCCTGAGAGGCGAAGTTGATTGACGGGAGGCGAGCGAGGGTTGGTGGCATGGCAGAATTCCTGGTGGATGCCGTGGCCCGCGGATGTGGATGGTGGATGATGAATCCTGGCAGGCTGGATGCCCTTCCTGGATGGCAAATTCCTGGGCGCTGAAGCATCGCCATCCACAATCCACATCCCTCCATCAGATCATGATACATTGCATTGCCGCGGCGCCGCAGTGGGACGCCCATGTACTATCGTACTGTTTTAATGCCTGTCGCTGCATGCCCCGGCGCCAGTTCGAGTCGCCCATGATCCCAGTTGAGTCGATCCCGGTCGAGTCAAACATATAACAGCAGCGGCGGGAAGCATAATCCATAGTGTCCTGCACGTCGTACATAGTAGCAAGTTAACATTCTTCGCAGGTCTGGTTATTAGTCCTCCGTCGCGGCGATAGTCTTTGGGGCGTCTTGTTGTTGTTGTTGTTGTTGTCGTCGTCGAGGCTTCCTTCTCTTTGGCCGGTGACTCTCTTCCCGCAAGCCTGACCCTACCCTAGTGCCCGCCACTGTTGCAACAGGAGAATGGGGATCGAGCCGGATCAACAGCGCTGACTGGGGCGCGGCAGACGCACGGCAAAACAACTTTCATTCCTCTGTCGTGCATCCCATCGGGGGAAATAGAATATCTGATACCTAGACCCGGAGGTTGAGCTTTGTTAGCTGCCGTCCGTCGGCCGCCAAGGGCATATCGAGGATAGGCACCCCTTCCCAAACGCCCTAAAAAGGCACCCAATGGGTGCCCCACCGGTGTTCGCAAAGGGGAAGAAAAATAAAATATAAAATAAAATAAAAAAGGACCCGAATTAGGCGAGGATCGTGGGATGGATCCCACGGATCATGGCGACATGGTCTGAGTGTGGACGAGCCGGACGAGGGTTATTTCTCCAAAGACTGGCCCGTGCACGGGTTCTTATCTCTCCTGTACCGGGCCAAGGTCCTTCTTGGCTTCTCTTCTGGAGACGCCGACCCATCATGCAGCGGCTTTCCGGGTGCAGGTGGAGATCTGGGCGAAGCTTGGGAGACCCGGGCACTGTGCGTGCAGCTTATTCGCAGGAAAGCAAACCCCCATTTTTTTTTTCTCTCTCTCTCTCTTAACTTAATGGCACTAGTAGGGAAGAGAAAAGTTCTCCCCTTGGAAAAGAAAAAGCCCTCCACCATGACAGGGCCTTAGTATAGTAAGGGGGCATTGACGATGATATGATGATATGGTGATTTGGTGTGATCCGTCCGATGCTTGCCGCCTCCTCCAGCACCGCCCCGGCGGCTTCATCCGGCTCCGGGGGATTTTTTTGGCACTGCGCAGAGAGCGGCAAGCAAGCAAGCGGGACATCATGCCATTGTTCAGTTCTCTCGTTCTGGAATATGGAGAAATACGGAGAGAACATGGAGAAATGGAGCGTGGAGACGGACAACCAAGATCATCGTCGTTATCATCATGTGACAGCAACGAAACAGAACGACAGATTGACCAGCATCCCCCCCCCCCACAGGATCTGTTTTACATACAGGCACGAGAAGAAAAAGCAAAAAGCAGAGCAAAAGCAAACCCATTGAACGATGGTCATGGCCGGTTGCTGTGGAAGGGCGAGGTGCGGTGCAGCCTATCTGATTATTTACGTTGTGGGAGAGAAATTGCGTGAGAGTGTCTGTGTTCAGGTTCATCTTGCCAGAGTGCCAGTGGTCCAAGATCCGAGTTCCAACGCGGTTCAGCTGCCCTGTGGCTTGGCACCGGCCTTGTGGGCGGGGAACAAGAGCAGGTTAGCTCAGGAGGAGGGGATGACACGGAGAGAACAGAACAGCCCAGAGCACGAACAGGCCAGGACACCATCCCATTCTTAGGTCACCGACAGGCTCCAGGGGGGGGACAGGGATGGAGGGTTTGGTTCGCTTGCTGTCAGATACGGAGCCGCCACGAGCGTTGAGATCTCACAGACACCGGCCCTGGCGGAGGCAGACCAGACCCAGTGCGCAAGGCAAGGGGACGAAACAACTGAAAACGGCATCGGAGCACGAAAGGTTCCTTGTCCCCCCCAATCCCTGGTCGCGGCCCTCGGCCCTGGCTGGCTGGCTGGTTGGCTGGCAAGACATGCTTCTGAGACGAGACATTCGCATCTTGCGCAGGACCGCAAAACGGCGAGATCAGCAAGACATCAGCGAAGCAGAAGCAGAAGCTTCCGGGTCCGGACCTGGGAGCGGGCAACTGGGAACTTGGCCTGGGACAGGCACAGCAAGGCGAGTGGTGAGACAGTGGAAGAATGGGCGCGTGGTTTCTACGACGACCTACGTCATTGACGACAGGAGGTGCAGCACCAAGGCACGTGCACGCACCGCACTGTCGCGCACTGTCGCGCAGCAGGTTAATTTCCACGTACCGTACAGTGCAGCAGGCAGAGCAGATGCGATGCAGGACAGACGAGCAGGCAGGCAAGGCAGCATGATCCTAGGGTGGCGGCAACATGCGCCGATGATGATGTTGATGATGATGATGATGATGGAATCGCCTTTGCCTGGAAGCTGGGATGTTTAATACTTGATTGTTGCAACGAGAGTTGCTTGCTTGTTGCGACAAGAGTATTCGGTATTCGTACTGCAGCTTGGGCGAGCCGGGCTGGTGCCACCCCCACGGAGCAGCACAGCGAGGACTCGGCCGTCGACTGTCCTTCGCTCTAGTCAAGGCTCGAGGCTCAAGGCTCAAGGCTCAAAGCCTAGCGAGCGCTTGCGGGGGCTAGGGGTGGCGCACTGCCCGTGGCGTCTCGTCTTGACGAGGGTTGATTAATTGCGTTGGGAAGTTCCAGTTCCGTTCAGTTCCAGCGGCGGCGGCATACCAGCGGACTTAGTCAGGCAGCTGCAGGAGGGACGCCGGTGGCCGAAGTCGGTGAGGGCGACGGCGACGATGGAGGGTTGGAGGGTTGGATGGATGGACGGATGGTTTGCGACGACGACGGCAGTTTGCGGGCGATGGACGGAGAGGAGTGATTGATTGAGTCGGCGCATCCGGAACCAACGAGAGGCCCGCGGAGCACGAACGTGCAAAGCAGGGCGGGCCGGGCACCGTGCAGTCTTCGATGCGAGCACTGTACTGCACCGTACTGGGGCCCCACCTCTCGATTCACCTGCGTCCCCACCTCACCTCAAACGCACGCCAAGACTGCACACTGCACTGCACAATGCACTGCACACTGCACGCACATCCCAACGCCAACGCCCGCGCAAGGAAAGGAAAGCAAGAAGGAAAAAATTCAACATCCACAGACGCCGCAGCAATCCACCCTCCACCCTCCGCTCTCCACCCTCCACACACCCTCCCATCCCAAAGCCTCAAAGCCTCAAAGCCTCAAAGCCTCAAAGCCTCAAAGCCCCAAGGGCCAAAAGCTGCATGCACGACGAATGCGCCGCCCGTCGCCCGTGGGAGCCAAAGGGAAGCTCGGACCACCCCGTCGGCTGGTTCCTCTAAGGCCAAGCAAGACACAATAGAGCAAAAAAACACCACTCGATGATCTGACACGCTTTTCGCAGCGCCCTGGGATGCGCCCCAAGCAACCAGAATGTCTTACAAGCCTCTCCATGACGACCGCAACCATCCTTTTTTACCTTCGAACCCCTACTCCTACCCCTGCTTCTGCCCTCACTCTTTCTGCTTTCTGAATTGAACTTGTCTGCTCGGGTCCTCCTCATCCGCTTTCTGTTGCTGTCCGCCCGTCTCTGCCGCCTTCGCGCTTCGTTTTTTGCCAGCCCGCCGTTCTCCGTCGACGCCGTCTCCGTCACCGTCTGTCTGTCTCCGTCACAGTTCACCGTCTCCGGGCCCGACTGCAATTTCGTCATCTCTTTGATCTGCACCTTTGTCGCCTTTGGGCTTTCGTTCGTTATACTACTGACCCTCATTTAATACCTTTACCCGTCGTTGGTTGCTCTCCTTTGCTGATTCTTTAACTCTGCCACTACCACTACCACTATTACGACTGGTGCTACACTACTACTCACGACTACTGCTACTACACTACTGTCTGCTACTACTGACTACCATTCCTACTGCTACGGCACTACCACTGCTACCGTTACCCACCACCGATTCGCTTCTCATTTTCTTTCAACCTTGCCTTCTGTATTCCTTACCCTTGTCATCCTTTCCAGGCCCCCCCCTGTTCCCCAGCTCCCCAGCTATACGGGAGTAAGATACACCACACAGAATCCCTACCGCGTACTGTTCCCAGTGCACACTCACCTCGCGCACGCACAAATCGACCACCGCATCCAGATATACAAACCACAAAACGCTCTTGTACAATCCTCACCACGCCAGCAATCGAGACGCCCCTCCCTTCCCCTCCCTCCCTTGCTCTCACTCTCTCACTCTCTCCCTCTCTCACCTATCCAAGGCTTCAATCCCTCAATCCCACTCACACCCACACTCACACTCACACTACACTTCATCCTCGCCCTGCAACTGGCTGGTTCTGCGTGTCGACCTCGTCTTGCCAGGCTCTTCCAGCATCTGCCATCGTCCGCCAAACAGGCAAGCCCCGGCGCTCACAATCGCCATCGCTCCACTGGGCGTCCTTTAGCCATCCCACGGATCCCACCCCTACCGAGCTACCGAAAGGCTACCAAACCAAACCTAGACGACCAAACCGCCCAAACCACTCCGTCGAGTCCGTCCCATCCCACCCATCCATCCCATCCATATCATCCCGGACTCTCTAGCCCAGACGGCCCACACACCCCAGCACGCCCTCGCCTACACCCACTCCTCCAACTACTCCGACACCACCGCCGGCCCTTACACCTACGCCTACGCGGCTCTCAACCTTGTCCTGTTAGTCGATGCCGCCCTGCCCGGCCGACTCTTCCAGCCCTCAAAACCACCTACCCCCCGCTATCGCCGTCGCCTTCTGCCCTTCCTTCAACCCTCTCTCAGCTTCTGCTGTCAAGACTCTTGACTAGACTGCTTGACTGACTGACTGCCTGACTGTCCCATCAGCATCAGCATCAACAGTTCTCTTCACGCCATCACGACTCCCCCAGACTCCCTTCCACGTCCACGACGATAACGCCCACCCCTTGTTCTTTGACGTGCTCGCCCTTCCCGTCGCCTTCATCCGTCACCCTTGAGTCCGATTCATCTCGTCGACTCATTCCCGTCATCACCTCCAACCTGACTTGGCCGCTCCCCTTCCCGGTCAATTCGTCCTTCCTTCCTTCCTTGTCTCCGCGATCGCGCTTCACGGCCTGCTGCACTGTTGCTGGAATATTGCCAGAGCACCTCCCCGTGTCGCCAGTTTGCTACCGTCGACAATCTTCCCTGGAACTCATGTAAGTCAATTACCAAGCCAAACACCCAACAGCAGTCCTAAAATCCCTACACAATTCTTTCGAACATCAAACCGGTCTTCCACCTGAAAACCCCTGTCATCACTTGTCTTTTCCCTCGACCGACCGTCATTCCACCAGCCAGAATGCTGACCAGTGCCTTCCACTTTTGCAGATCCATCCTCGACAGCGATCCGTCCCTCCGCTGTCCTTCCCCTATGCGCTAGCCGATAAAAAACAACATCATCAATCTTACGTCCTCCTTTCCTCGACGAAATCCTCCACCTCATTCTCGCCGTCGTCCCCCGTCTCCACGTGGACAGGCTTCTAGGCAAAGCTTCCACTTCTCTCCCCTTCCTTTCCCCCCCCTTCAAACCCGCCCGCCACGGTAATGCCTTACACGCCTCCTTCACATCGATCTCCAGCTTCCTCCGCCTCGTCGTCACCTAATGTGAGTCGACGTTCGTCGCTTCAATCAGGGACGCGACCCGCCCTGCCTCGATCAGCCTCATATCTCCTCAAGCACCGTCGATCAGCATCAGCCACCAGCGATGAGCCAGTTGGCACCCTAACCCCCCAGGGCACCTCGGAGGATCTGAAGAGCATGGCGTCGCCCGTTCCTTCGAACGTGCGACAGTCGCCGCCTCCCGTCACCGACGACCGTATCATGCCCATGGGTGCCATCATCTCACCACCCGACTCGGCCTCGTCTGGTAGCGACGATGAGGAGCTGACTGTTCGAGGGAGGAAGTTGGAGAAGTTGAGGGATGCTGCCAGCCAGATCCCCCAACAAAAGACGCCATCTCCTGAACGGAATCACGCAGAGCACCCCGAGGCACTACGACAAGGCGGCGTTCAATTCAGCTTTAGCACAAGTGCGCTGAGTGACCTGGCCAAGCCTGGCCGAAGGTTGGGGCATGTTCGTGCGGCCACCGAGCCTCATGTTCAGGTGAGCAAGTCCGCCGACAACTCGTCGACGGGCTCGGATGACGAGTCGGACGAGTCGATGCTCACCAAGCCGCAAATGGTCCGGAAGAAGTCGGGCGAGCTGGTACGGCCCGCTCTGCGCCCACCCTCTCGCCGCCGTCCCTCCAGTATGCCTGGAACACCCATCTTCTCCAAGGCCGTTCACTTCGACTCTCACTTGGAGCACGTCCGACATTTCCTCCAGGTCGACCGTCCCCTCGCCGTCAGTGCTGGGTCGTCTCCCGTCGATAGCTACGACAGCGACACCGAGTACCCCTTCCCCAACAAGGACGGTGCTGCTGCACGATCCCCGCCCTATGAATGGGAGATCCTCACAGCCAACTTCCCCCAGGATAGCCCCTCTCGCAGCACTCTGCCGGTCCGCCTTGAGAAGGTATGGCTTTCTCACGACCAGAAGTCCCTGCTGGGCTCCATCGCTGTCACCAACCTGGCCTTCCAGAAGGCCGTCACTTGCCGCTTCACTCTCGACTACTGGAAGACCACGTCTGAGATTGCTGCCGAGTTCGGTCACGAGATCCGTCCCCGCGAGCACCCCCTGGGTCAGGATCGATTCACTTTCTCCATCAAGCTCGCAGACACGGCCAACCTTGAATCTAAGACCCTCTTCTTCTGCATCCGTTACGCCGTCAATGGCCAGGAGTACTGGGACAACAATAACTCTCGCAACTTCCAGGTCGACTTCCGCAAGAAGCATCTCCCCCAGAATGGTAAGAACAACTTCCAGGGTGCCTCAGGGCGGGCACAGAACGGACTTCCCCGAAGCAGCCGACGAACTGCATCAGCCAACATGCCCCGCCCGAAGTCTATGCCTGTCGCGTTTGCCGACTTCGCAGACGACCCCAAGTTCAACTTCGACCAGCCTCTTCACGAGTACCTGGGCGAGTCTGGATCTGGCTCTGGTGGTCTTCGCCTGAAGACCAAGTCGACCGGCAACCTCGCCAGCGACAACATGTCCGACAAGGAGTTTGGCTCGCCCAGCGGATTGGCCTTTGCCAACCGATACGACTTCGGTGCCTCTCTCACCGCAGCCGTCAAGGCTGCCAAGGACACCGTCAATAAGGACAAGGACGGGCTCTACATGAAGGCCAACGTCCGTAGTGCTAAGCCCGCTCCACCTGCGCCCTCGACGCCGCCGCCTGCTCCTATTACCACCACTACTCAGGCGCCACCTCGCTCGAGTGCGTCGTCGACACCGACGCTTCCCTCCTCTTCATACGAAGAACTTGTCAATAAGTACTGCTTTGTACGTGCCCCCGACGCTCACCCAGCCTTGCACCCCCCCAAGACCCCTCTTGGTCAACATGGATCTCCCTCCTCGTCATCCTTTTAGGATGGCACCGCCTCGCCTGACGAGTCCGACATGAAGAGTTGGTTACTGACTTGTTATTTGGTTGTATAGTTTGGTTCAAAACAGTCGAGCCCGACTCTCAAGGATGGCACCATGAACAGTGGACGATTCGACGGGACTTCCGGGGGAGACAACTCCGTCCGAGGAACTGCGAGAGCAATGCCCGCGAACTCTCACGGCCACATCCACGCTGGCCCGGCCACTCACCACACACTTCAACTAGGCAGCCCCAACGGCTTTTTCCGACCCGTCACCTACAGGACCTCTTCTTTCCCCTCACCTGCCCGGGACCTTACCCTGGGAAAGGATTTGGGGAGTGATGGATCGACGCCGAGGATCTCGGCCTCGGCCAGGTCGGCATCTCCAGCCTTTGCTACATTCGACGGCACACCTGCTGCCGACGCCTTTGTGCAGCAGCCGATGTTGATGGACCGATTCCCTTGGGCGGGCGATGCTCATGCTGCCACAGCCATCCGAGGCTAGAGGTTGGCTGATGATTGTGGTCTGAACTACACATCCTGAACCGCAACGCGACACTTCATCACCAGCGGATACTTATTCTTACCGGTCTCGGCCTGGTATTTTTTTGCGATTCGACCATGCCCGACATGTCGTCTTGTCACTTCTACGTCAGGGCAAAGACTCTGCTCTACATGGCGTTTGTTTTCGAGATTGCGCTCTGGCTAATTTGTAAGGAGCACGGGTCCTGTTTTCAATGGTTTGGCGTTCAGGGCATTTGGCCTTTTTGTAACCTGAGACTGCGTTTGGGCATTCGGGTGCGGAGTTTGGGAAAGCCTGTTTTGCTTTATTTCTACTTTTCCTATCCTTTCCTTATGGCTTTTTAATTATCATTGCCTTTGGCCATCGTCATGTTGGCTGCTCACCGTTGACCGGGCTGAGAAGGGCGGGAAGGTGGGCTTGCGGACGGGAAAACTGGACACGACAGCTCGGGAACAACCTCCAATGGAATGGCTCTAGGGTCGGCGTAACAGGGTCTCCTGTGTCAACGTCTCTACGTTTCTGCGCCAGCAGGATTTGCCGACTGCGACGGCGCACAAGAAGGGTCAGGAAGGTCAGGAAGGAAGGGTCAAAAGTGGCGCCCCCCGGGATACACAGGATGGGGGGGATTGGACGGATGGGAGGAATATATAGGTTATACAATGGAAACCAGAATGCATTAACTGCATGACTGAACTGATTCCTTGGAAGTTTTACATGTGGTGTTGTTGCTTTGTGATGGGTGATGTGGATACGCGATGTGATGACCGGAGCATTCCCTCCGGACGCAGGTCGGTCAGCACGTTGTCCAGGTGGGACTTGGTACGACGTGGTACGTGAACGCCCCGGTTGAAATTTCCAAGGTTTCGGTAGAAGCCAAGTTGTTTTATCCACTAAATTACGTGCTCCTCGTGTTTCTTGTGTTTCTCGTTCCTGTTCGCCTTCTCGTACTCGTTCTCCAACTCGGCGGCAACGTGGTTGGACCGTTGCGACTGGTCAACGGACTTGACGCTCAGCGCCGCGGCGATAGCAACACACCCAAACGCAATGGCCACCAGATAGACGGTACGGTACGACTTTGAGTTGGACAGTAGGACGGCGTGTTGCACCGCAGCGATGGTCGAGTTGTTGATGCCCTGGACGGCGCCGTACGCCGCCGGGGTGTTTGCCGCGGCGGCGGTGAGGAGCGGCTCTTCGGCCCCGCGGTAGCCGGAGCTCTCGGCAGCGGCACGGACGTGGCTCGGGAGCAGGGCGGCGAACTCGCTCGTCTGGATGGACGTGTAGATGGCGGTGGCCACGGCGCCGCCGATCAGGCGGAAGGTGCTGATGAGGCCGACGGCGATGCCGATGTCGGCCTGGTCGCGCAGGTGCAGCGACACCATGCCGAAGGACAGCGGCGACGGCGGCAGGTTGACGGCGGACACGGCGATGACGGTGGCGATGGCCTGGGCCTTGTCGCCGAGCCCGACGGACGCCAGCGAGCCGATCAGGGCCGTCTGGACGGCGATGCAGCCGACGAGCTGCCACTTCTCGCGGCGGATCCACGGCATGGGGCCGACGCACCACCAGCCGGCGATGATGGTGCCGAAGCTGACCATGTTGGAGAAGACGCCGCGGATGATGGGCTTGTCGGCGGGCACCCACAGCAGCGCCGACTGCCGCGGCCAGATGACGTTGAGCGAGTAGTACAGCATGCCGGCGACGAAGCAGACGACCAGGAAGGCCGTGAACCGCCGCCACTCGCGGAACAGGTGCGGCGGCAGGATGGGATACGCCAGCGGCACGTAGACCTCCCAGAAGCCCAGGGCCACGAAGCACGCGCCGGAGACGACCAGCGGCGCGACGATCCACGCGCTGTGCCACGCGTGGATGCCGTTGCCCCAGTTGAGCGCCAGGAGCAGCAGCAGACATGCCGCGGCGAAGAGCACGAGCCCGACGTAGTCGATCTCGCGGGCCAGCTGCCGCTTCGTCTTGCGGTCGGCGCGGTGCTTGGTCCCGAAGGACGGCGGGTGGTAGAAGCAGAACAGCATGACGGCCGTGGCCACCTCCCAGGCGAAGCACCACCAGTAGCACGCGCGCCAGCCGAGGTGGGTGTGGGCGATGAAGGCGTGGCCGACGAGCGGCGCGAAGGAGCTGAGGTGGTTGGCGAGGATCATGACGCCCAGCGTCTGGAAGCGGTGCCGGTTGGGCACGAGCTCCTGCGCGCACGCGAAGCACATCTCCTGGAAGCCGCCGCCGATGCCGAAGATGATGCCGCTGAGGATCATCTGGGTGATGGACCGGCCGGTGGCGCCGACGAGGGCGCCGACGGCCGCGGAGACGGCGCCGAACATGAGGAACCAGCGGCGGCCGGCGATGTCGGAGAGGCGGCCGCCGATGCTGACGATGATGGCGGCGCCGAGGTTCCAGCTGTCTTGGGTCAGTTCCGAGGTTTGGCTTAGGACAAGGAATAACCCACGTTATGGCAATCCACGGGTATCGCGCATCCGGGCCAAGGTCGGCGTTGATGTAAGTCAGAACCGTCGCTGGCCTACTTCTCATGAGCGCGGTCTCAATAGAGGGACGCGGTACAGCTTACATGATTAACGTGAATAGGTACGATTCGTACATGAAGATGAGCGACAGCACGGCCAGCTTGGTCTTGAGGGTTACTTCTTCATCTTCTGCCTCGAGAGAAGGTGCCTTCTCTGGATCGGCGGACGTGGTGTCTTCGTGATGTTCGATTGTATGGGGAAACGTCTCCTTATCTGAAAGGCTCGTCATGGTTGTGGGAGGGAAGCCGAAGCTTCAGTATCTCTCTTGTGTGAGTGACGATTTGTCGTCAAGGGAGGTTGTTGAGCTTCACGAGCGGAGGGTCTGCCGGAAGAGCCCCACAACCGGCTCCTCAAGTAACCGCGAAGACAGAACGGTGTTTTTAACTACGCGGTTCACACGTCACTGACGGTTCCTAGCCCGGGATCTTTCTCGGACTCTGACCAACGAAACGGCCCTGCTTCGTGCAGCTGCGACGCATCTCTGGAACTCGTTACCCCAAGATGCGGGGGTGGGACGAACTAGCAGGCTATCCAGGTACGCTTGCGTTGTGAATTGCGGGGGACGAGATGGATCCGAAGCTAATGAATCATTGGAGCTAGACTCTGGATAGCTTCGCGTTGGGAATGGTGTTGGTGAGCATAGTGTCTTGTTTCGGAAGAGACGGAGGCGTGGACTTGGCAGTGGCATTGGTGAAGCTGGACATAGCTCGGGGAAGAAAATGGCCACTTTAATTGAGCTCTGGAGCTGTTGAAGCTGCGAAGGAGAGTTGAGATTATGTCTAACGTTACTCGCTGTCAACTCCAGCCGTGTTCTGGTGATCCAGCTCTCACAATGGCCGACCACCATATCTACAACTCCCCGTACCCCATGCCCAATGTCCCCATCCACCAGAGCATCTCCCAGTTCCTCGTGCAAGGCGATCCGGACGACACGCCCCCGGACAAAGTCATCTTGGCCGACTTCGACAACCCGAGCCGACATCTCACCTACAGCGGCCTCCGACACAACGCCGCCCGGGACGCTGCGATCTTGCGAAAAGCCCACCGTCTGGATGAGGGGGACGTGGTGTGTATCTATGCTTCCAATTCGGTTGACTGGGCGGCGTTGGCGCATGGTGTCTTGTGGGCGGGTGGATGTTTCTGGTGCGTCAAGGCGAGTTGAGTCGCGGGCGTTGGCTTACATGGTTGCAGTGGTATCAATCCGTTGGCGACGAGCTTTGAGCTGGTTCATTACTTTGGAGTAGCCTCTCCGAAGATCGTTGCGGTGGATGAAAGCTTGCTACAGAACGTCTTGGATGCGATCATACGTCTTGAGTTTACACCTGAGGTCTTGGTCATTGAGGATGCATCGAAGACCACTGTCCATGGCCACGTCGTAGTAAGTTTCGATGCAGCCCGTGGCTACTCCTGATCTAACGCTGCTCAACCAAGTATCCGCGAGACTTCGACCGACAAAACACAGCACCCATACCGCCGTTCGACCTCTCCTCGAGAGACAACAGAAAGCAGCCTGCGGGGATGTGCTTCAGCTCTGGCACGTCGGGCAAACCCAAAGGCGTCGTCTTTTCGCACCACAACCTCATCGCCCAACTGCTCTGGATCCGGGCGACGAATCCGTTCCTGCACAACGGCCACATGCGCGAGGTGTTCTTCCCGTCCTTCAGCCACGTGTACGGCATCGTCAGCGCGGTCCTGCTCCCCGCATGGGTGGGCTCGTACGCACAGGCCATGAAGAGCTACAACTACATGGGGTATCTGGAGCGATGCGCCGAGATCCGCGCGACCGTGTTGAGGCTTGTTCCCGCGGTGGCGGTGCGGATGGTTAAGGATCCGGTTGTGAGACGGATGGACTTTAGCTGTGTGCAAGCTGCTATGTGCTCCGGCGCGGCGTTGTCCGACGATGTTGTGAGGGACCTGAGAGGGCTGCTTGCGGAGAATGCAGGGGTTCTTAACGGCTACGGGATGAGTGAAGCGACCGTGACGCTTTTGCGAGAAACGCGACAAGACAAAGGCGCCAGTGTGGGACGTCCTGCCGCTGGTGTATCCGTCCGCATCGTAGATGACAATAACGAAGACGTCGAACCCGGCACCGACGGCGAATGCTGGATCCGAGGTCCGACGGTGTTTATGGAATACAAAGACAACGCGTCGGAAACTCGCGAGGCGAAGCAAGACGGGTGGCTCCGGTCCGGCGATGTCGTCCGTGTCGACTCCGACGGCTTCTTCTACCTGACCGGCCGCAAGAAAGAGCTCATCAAGTTCAAGGGCAACCAGATCGCCCCCGCAGAGCTCGAGGCCGTGCTCCTACTGCATCCGCAGGTCGTCGACGCTGGTGTCTGCGGGGTGAGGGATGCGCGGCTGGACACGGAGGTGGCGGTGGGCTTCGTGAGCGTCGCGGCGGATGTTGCGCCGGAGAAGCGGGCGGAGGTGCTCGAGGAGGTGAGGATGTTTGTGAATGGAAGGGTGGCTGCGTACAAGGCGTTTAGGGAGGGGTTGTTTTACTTGCAGACGATGCCGAGGAATTCGTCGGGGAAGTTGGTGCGGTGGGAGTTGGTGGTGAAGGCGATGGAGTTGCGGAGGCGGCGACAGAAGCTGTGAGGAGTGGAATAGAACAGATGGACATGGGATGGATGTGGTTGATTCTATATTTGGGAAACTTAATCCACGATCAAACGCTCTTCATTAATGACATCCTGTGCCTCTGGCATCTTGTTCTTAAGATTGACATCGCATATCTCGCATACCCTCAGGGCAATATCGTACGCTGCCTTGAGCTGGCCCTCCGTCCCGCCGTTCCTGATGGTGCCTCTCATGTGCCAGGCGACCTCAGCCGCCACATCCACGGGGACCAGCGTGGCGATGTTCAATTGCGAAGTGGTGATGGCGTCGAGGACAGACGTGTCGGACTGGTAGTAGCCGTAGATGTAGGTGACGACCAGAGTGCGGAGGTCAGGCCAGTACGTGTCCATTGCGCCGAGAAACGGATCCAGGTCGGCGCGGAAGATGTTGCGCATGTATTCGAGGCCTCTTGCGTCTGTCTCGGCGGGGACGGCGATGTGGGCTCTGGTGGAGGATGTTTCGTTGGATTCGGGAGAGGGGATGGCTTTGACGAGGGCTCGGAAGGCGTTGATGACGCGGGGGATGCCGTAGATGATGCCGGTTTTTAAAAGAGCTTCTACTTCTTTTAACGGGGGGGGAATCAATAGAGATTGAACCAATATTGTACCTTTTATTCTCTTCAAGACGTGTCTGTGGTAGACGTGGTCGTCCCGGCGGGAACTGATTGCTTGGGTGAAGACGTCGGCGACATACTGGCCCTTGTTGCTAGCAGCAAACGAGCAGGCCTGTGAATGGAGATTAGGAACAGGACGTCGGGGATAGAGTCTAGGAGCTGTTATTACGGCAATGCAGTACCATGTATCTTCCAGATCAGTGCCCGTGGACTGGTTGTGGAGGGAGGTGATGTATTCGTTGGCTGCTTGATCCATGGGCACGGTGCGTGTAAGTGAGTGGCGAGGGAGGCTTGTGGGTGACGATTCTGGCAGGTTGTAAGTGTGAGACGGAGGACTTGGGAGGTCCCGGACTGTGGATTCACGGCATTGGACATGATTACGCGGTGGCCTCATACAACACACTCGAGGTGTTCGTAGTCTACCCAGTCGTCTCGACTATCATGGATGCATCCATTAATGCAACCTCGCTTCCCCCTGTCAGCCACCCCCGGAAAATAGTCATCGGCCCCCATATTAACCCCGCGTTTTCCACTTCCAAGTCTCCTCCCTCCCTGTAGACCATCTTCTGGCAGCCAGACTTAGACGCATCCATCTGTGGATCACCAACTCGGTCGTCCACCATGGCCGCGTCGACGTCCAGCAGAACCAGCGACGGCGATGATTCAGCCCAGAGCCCAGCAGCTCCGGCTCCCTCGCTGCGCGACCAGGAGCTGCACCGCAAGCGCGCCCGCGACCGCAAGTCCCAGCAGGCCATGCGCGACCGCAACAAGTGGACCATCCAGACCCTCAGCGACCAGGTGGCCTGTCTGTCCGGCGCGCTGGAGGACCGCGCCCGCGCCACGGATGTGCTCGAGGCCAAGCTGGGCTTCCTGGAGACGGAGAACGCCCATCTGCGCACCCAGAACGCCGCGCTGCAGCTGAGTCTCATGGGGCGTGATGGCCTCGAGGGAGGTGATGTTGGCCGGAGTCCCGGCGTGGTGAGCACCGCCAGTAGCATTGGGCCTGCGCTGTGGGAGCTGCACCCCCAGAACACGCCGCCGGGCTGTCTCGCGGACCAGATACTTCAGGGCTTCGTCGACGCCATCAGGACCGAGAGCGTCTTGGTGCCGGCGTCGCCTGGAGAGAGGGCCGCGAGGTTCCCGCTTCGGCCGAACCTGTGCAGTCTGCTCGACCAGAGCCATAGTTCGGATGACGATATCAGCAATGTCGTGGCTGATGTCTTGAGGACCTATCGTGAGATTGAGGAACTGCCCAAGCAGGTTGCCGTCTTTTACATCATGGCAACGCTCCTCAAGGTGGGATTCACTCTGCAACTCTCCTGAACGGCAACAACTCACAGACTACAGTGGATGGTGCTCCTCGACAAACAGAGCTGGGACCTCATGCCGGACTGGTTGCGACCTGTGCCCAGCCAGCTCACGACGCCTCATTCGGCCTGGATCGATCGCATTCCCTGGTGAGGTCTGCTACTGACTCATGGCTCTTGCATCCGCTGACGACTCATCAGGCCTCGGGCACGAGAATACCTCATTGGTCACCCAGAAATCACCTTGGACGACTTTGCTGCCCCGTACAGCTCGGGCTTCAAGCTGAACTGGCCCTACGACCCGGCGTCGGTCCTCCTGGCCGCGTCCGTCAACGGCAACGGCACCGCGGAGATTGCCATTAACCCCGTCTACGAGGAGCACATGCGTCAGATCCGAAACTGGACTGTTGGGGAGGCCTTTCGCAACCGGTTCCCGGAGTTGTCGCAGCTCATTGATCTTGATTCGGGCCAGATCTGCGCGAGCACCCCGGCGTCTGGCCCACTCCAGCATTCTCCCTGACGGCTCAACAATCCTCAGGTCCTTGGCAAGGTGCCGATCGTTACATGTGTCCGCTAAATCATTGATGCGGGGCAGCTTGGCGTGGAGAGTTCGGAGATCGGTAGCCGAAGCCTAACGTGGAGTGGGAATAGCACGGGATGCCAGTCCTACAGCCGGCTCAGAGCCGGGCTGGTCTGGGAGAGAGATGGTCTATATGCCTACAGGCTGTCAGCCTGACTGGGGATGCCTTCTACTCCAGTTGCTGATACTCTGCATACTTCAGATTGACCATCGTCTCCTCACATCACGATGCATCCCGACAAGACACAGGGTCGTCGACCCATTCGGATCGGCGGCGCATCCGGAGGCTTCACAGATCGCGTCGCGGCGATTTCTCGTCTAGCCAAAGACCCCCGCGTCGATGCCATTGTGGGAGACTGGCTGTCTGAAAATGTCATGACGGGATACGGCGCTGGAAAGGCCCAGCGGGACGCTTCCATTGCTGCACTTCCACTGGAGGAGCGGCAGCGAACAGCCATGTACGCCAGCACCTTTCTCCAGTGCTTCCAGCCGGCGATCCCGTTCTTGGCGGCGAACAAGACGAAACTCGCCGTCAACGCTGGTGCCAGTGACACTGAACTCCTCGCCAAGGTGGTTTGTGACATGGTGGAACAGGCCGGGTTCCGCATGAAAGTGGCCTGGGTTGAGGGCGATGATGTGACAGTGCCGTTCAAGACGATGGTTGCCGATGGGCATGTCTTCAAGAGTGTGACTGACGGCAAGACGTTGGCTCAGTGGGGACACAAGCCCATCTGCGCGCAGGCATATCTTGGGAGTCTGGGTATCGCAGAAGCATTTAGGAAGGGCGCAGATATTGTCATATGCGGGAGGTACGGAAAACAAGACCTGATCAAAACATCATCAAGTTCCCAAGTCCATGCTAATAGATGCAGAGTTTCAGACGCCGCTCCGACAATGGGCCTGGCCGCCTTTTGGCACGATTGGAGAACAGACCAGCTCGACGAACTCGCCGGGGCTCTCATCGCAGGGCACTTGATTGAGTGCTCTGCGTTCGTGACTGGTGGTTACTACAGTCGTTTCAAGGACCTCATGAAAGCCAAGAAGCACCTAGGGCTTGGCTTTCCCATCGCAGAGGTGTTTGCTACCGGAGAGTGCAACATCGCAAAGGAACCAGGTACCAATGGCATCGTCAACACCGAAACCGTGACGTCGCAGCTGGTGTACGAGATCTCGGGCCCCTTGTACTTCAATTCCGACGTCGTTGCCGACCTGCGGGATATCCAGATGGAGCAGACTGGCGAGGACGTGGTACATGTCTCGGGAGTGAAAGGACTCCCGCCACCACCAACGACGCGCGTGGGAGTTACGGCTCATGGCGGCTACCAGGCAGAATGGCACTTCTACCTCGTCGGCCTGGACATCGAAGAGAAGTGTCGGTGGATGGAGGAACAGGCCCGTCATGCCATTGGCGAGGAGCTCGTCCAGCAGTTCACCATGCTCAAGTTCCACGTCCACGGCAGCAGTCCGCCGGATCCCGTCGACCAAGAAGTCGCAACGGTGGATTTTAGGATCTTTGCGCAGGGCAAGAGAGCAGAGCTGTTTGATGGTAGTGCGTCGGATGGGTTCGCGAGGAAGCTCTACGAGACTGTGTTGCAGTCATGTCCTGTGAGTCCGTTTATAGATGTTTAGATCTCATCAAACTGACCTGCTAGGGCGTTTCCCGACCCAATGACTTGCGACAGTCGGCGCCGAAGAGCTACTGGGAATACTTCGTGTCCCTCATCCCTCAAAGCGCCTGCAACCATCGGGTGCACCTGCTTTTTGGAGGCGAGTCGATCATTCCCATTCCGCTGCCACTGGTGACGAAGGAGTACGGGCCCCAAGAGTCATACGATCCCAAGAGTCATCGGCCTCTCGACTCCTTCGGGCCAACTGTTCAAGCGCCGCTGGGATGGGTTGCCCTCTCGCGTTCGGGCGACAAGGCGTCGGATGCCAACGTCGGGTTGTTTGTCCCCGACGCTGAACAGTGGGAGTGGCTGCGTGCGTTTCTCACTATTGCCAAGCTGAAGGAACTTCTTGGGACGCACGAGTACAGCGGGGGTCGCGTAGATAGGTTTGAGCTACAGAACATCCGAGCAGTCCACTTTCTGCTGAAGAATCACCTCGATCGGGGGTACAATTCTGGGAGCAAGCTGGATACGCTTGCGAAGAATCTGGGCGAGTATCTGAGGGCAAAGGTCGTCCCGGTGCCGAAGAAGTTCATCCAAGACGGGCATTTGTAAACCTACAGTTAGCTACTTAAATAGTAAACATAACCGCAACTGCACTCAGACACACATTATAGCCGAGCGTATAATCTCAGCCGCTTCATCGGCTAGAATAAGTCACCCTCATGCCGCGTGCCGTGCGGGGGCACCGTGTCGGAAATCGGTTACCGCTAGCCATGTTCCTTTAAGTAGCAGCGACTCCAACCGTCAAGAGCATCTTCCCAAGCAACGGCCTCCAAGACATAACTTATTAAGGTACTTTAAACTAGTACATGCCATGACAAACACACAGCTAGCCGGCAAGGTAATCGCCATCACCGGCGCTGCCTCTGGAATCGGCCTCGCCACAGCAAAGCTCCTCGCAAGCAGGGGTGCCAAAATATCCATCGCCGACGTTTCCCAAGAAGGTCTGGAAAAGGCCCGCCAGGACATCGAGTCGGAATACAACGCTGAGGTGCTAGCATTCCCGCTCGACGTCCGGAAGTACGACCAAGTCCTGGAATGGATCACCCAGACGGTGAAGCGCTTCGGGCGTCTCGACGGCGCGGCCAACCTGGCTGGCGTGGTGCCCAAGAGCATCGGCGGCGACCACGGCGCCATAGAGAACCAGGACTTTGCCGAGTGGGAGTTTGTCTTCGGGGTCAACACCACGGGGCTGATGCACTGCATGAAGGCGCAGATTAAGAGCATCTCCGACGGCGGGAGCATCGTCAACGCGAGTTCCATTGCTGGGCTGATCGGCCGCGAGAAGAACGGCGCGTACTCGGCGAGCAAGCATGCTGTGCTGGGGCTGACGCGGTCGGCGGCGAGGGATGTTGGGGCGCGAGGAGTCCGCGTGAACGCCATCTGCCCGTGAGTTTTGGGAATACATTCTGAAGCAGGATCATGAAGGATGCTAATGTCGATGCAGCGGACGAATTGACACGCCCATGTTCCGCTCTGCAGCGAGGGCAGCGTCGGCGGCGGGGGCTGGGACGCAGTTCGAGGACGAGACGAAGAATGAGATTGCGCTGAAGCGGAACGGAAAGCCCGAGGAGGTGGCGACGTTGATTGCTTTCCTGCTAAGTGACGATGCGAGTTATATCAGCGGGAACGCGGTTAGTGTTGATGGAGGGTGGAATTGCTAGATTACTGGCTTGACATAGCCATGGAAACCTCATTTTGACAATATCGGGCAGATCGCAAGTGAGTTGCTGGAACCGGAAAGAGTTGACTTTGCGTTCTTCATAAAGTAAGATGAACGAACAACCTGTTGGGGTTCTCCTGCTTCCACCACACCCCCCGTTGCAGCGTGGAACTCACATGGATGGTCTGAGTGAAATTCGCTGTGCAGGCTCTCAGCCTCGAAGGCCACTCTGATCGTCCATTTCACGACTTCATTTTTAGCTTGGATCTTTTATACCTTGACAGCATCAGCCCGGCCTTGAAGTATGCCTCGCAGCCCCCTCGATGAGGGTAAACGGGCATGTGACCTCATGGACAATGGCCACAACGGTAAGCCGACCGCACGACAATAGAATTTTGCTGTTTCGGATGCTTTGGTATGTCAAAGATCTGGACTTGGACCATTGCAACGGCATGTGGTCTAGAAACTGCGAATGGCTGCTGTTTATTGAGTCTTTTCGTCTTCTAAACAGTTCCTTTCTCTCATCCTCGCCGTCAGACTCCTTGTTGCTATTGCTACCATCCTCGCAGCTCATCACGGCCGAAAATTCCCCGATTGGCCCTATAAACCGAAGTTCAATACAAGCTATATGCCCATAAACCACGCATCGGCTAAAAAGGTTGTAAAATTTCAGCTAGGAGACGACGCAACGAGACCTTTTTTTGTGCTCGCGTACTCCGCAAAGCAAGCTGGGTATGAAATGCAATCGGAAGTCAACTCGCTCCGGGAAAGAAACACTTGAACCAGCAAGGGGGGATGTGCGAAAGTTAATGACTTGAAGGAATGTTGGCAATTAGGTTGCTGTAAACGAAGAAATAATAAACCATTTAGAATATGTTTGCAATTAGTACTAAAATATGAGTTTCAACGGAAAGCAAGTAAGAAAAAGCCCTGCATTAATCCTTTCTTAGTCAAACGGGCCCCAACTCCCCGATGTAATCTCAGCCCAAACCTGTCTTCTCTTCATCTATGCCAAAGCTAATACGTAGTATTGTACTCTTCAGGCCCGTGATTGTTATTAAAACCAGCCTGATTCTCCTCATACTTCTGTTGGTTCAGCTTATTCCTTCTGTGATGGTCCTTTACTTCGTGGAATGCCGCAGTGATGGCGTGCAAGATTCTGGCATTGATCAGCTTTACGTCCGCGCACACAGGAGAAGTACTTACGTGCTAATGATAGCAAGGATGAATGTGCCCCAAGGCAAATTGCACGAATCATCGCGCTGATCCGCAATTTCCCCAGTGCCGGTGATTTGTTCGCCGCGGCTTTGGTAACAGTGTCGAGGACCGACGATGCCTCCATTGGGCCGTGTAAGGACGGACACGGCGATGAAAGCGCCAACGAATAAGATGTCAAAGAGAACCGAGAGCCAGCGCAGCCATGCAGGACCACCACCACGCAAGATGCACATCATGACGGTGGCAATGAGAGTGTACAAGACGGCGGCAGCAAGAATGCCTTCGACGGCGCCCGAGGCATGATTGAGCCCTCGATGAGCTTTGAACGAATTGACGAGGCGGTAGACTTTGTATATGCGAGTCGAGAAAATGGCCAACGAAATCAAGGCCGCGAGAAACTGGAGGACACGGGTGAGGCGCAACCACCAGCGGTAGAGTCCCGAATGTCTGAGTCTGTCGGGGACGAATCGAGTGAGAAGCCCCGTAACGCCTGGTTGACCAGTTCTTGCCATTGTATCTGATGGAGATTCTCGAGAAGGGACTTTGAGTTGAATTATTGCAAAATTCTAGGGGTATAGAACATGTTGATAACGAAGAGAGAACAGATTGCTCAGAAATAATTTGGCGCGGGTATTCTATACCCAAATTTTGGAGGCGTTTTATGTGACGTACTTGATTAAGTGTCTTGAGGAATGCTACTAAAGCCACCCCGAGGAAACCAAGTTCCACGAAATTGGTTGAAGGCCTCGTTCCTTGCTTTCGATTAACTTTTCAACAAACGGAAGGCTGTTAATCGTTCGTGGCGCGATACGTCATGGTCGTCATGGACTTATTGATTGTGACGGTGATACAAAATACCAAGTCACCACAGCTGGACTTTTTTGTGCTTGTGGCTGACCTACCTTCGATCGTATCGCCTCAGACAACCCTAATCACACGGGCTGGGAGCCTACCTACTCGATGGTCGGGGTTCTTTCAAGGGATCTCGACGGATAGGTCCGTCTGCGTGGGCACTAAAGCATAGTCTATGTCGTCACCACGTTGCTCAATGTATAGAAGGAGTTTCCTTATTTATTACCATACCTGATTTGGGACATTGTTCAACACGGTTTCGTAATCGACGGCACTTTGGTAGCAAGAAAGTGCTTAATTTAGGTAGGGGGCATGATAGTAGCAGATAGTCAGGGACGAAGGCGCTGTGATCTCGAAGGTAAGAGTGGTGATGTTGTACATTAATCTTGTAAGGTCTCTACAACACGGCTGACGTGCCCTAATTTATCGGCGCTTTCTAGTGCAGAGCACATGTTTCGTTCTTAGGTAAACCTGATCTCAAGTAAGAACTGTTAATAGATGTGAGTTCTGTTCGAAGGATTTTAAGAACGTTGATAGGCTATGGTGGTATAGCCATCATACTTTGATAGACACAATGTGGAGTGGTAGCTGGTTGCAGTCATGTCGATTGCAAGCTCCCAGACTACCAAGTCAACGACCCTCCCGATAGCGGAGTTGCAATGGCGGGGGAAAGAAAAGACTGGTTGCTTGGTTGCTTCCCTAGGAAAGGGAATTTCTTAGCGGCGATTCCGGGGCCAAGACCACGGAGCGATTGGCTCAGATCGGCCGGTCCGTAGAAAGCGGAACAAGAGGCCGACGGGGTTCCGCCTCCGCGTGTGGGGATGAGAAGCGGAAACCCGGGGAAACGGAGAAGGGGAGGGTGAAATTCTTTGCCAGGATTGCAACGGCGACATTGTACACACGACTACACGACTGATCAAGACAAACAATTATGGAAGAGACGCATCAGCAGTTGTCAATGCTCATGTCGGAACTGGACGCTCCGCACCCGGACATGGCCGAAGCTGGAGCAACGTCGAACTTGCCCAAGGACTACATGCCGGCCGGGCTTGCAACTCGCGCTCGACGCAAACGGACAAAGAGAGCCTGCGCGCGCTGCAGACTGCGCAAGGTACGCTGCGACGTGGCCACGAGTGGGACCCCTTGTACAAGTTGTCGCTTGCAGTGTCGCGAGTGCGTCTTTGATCAGCTGGTTCCCCAAAGGTTGGTGCTCTGTCCTGCGCTTGTTCTACTGCTGCGCATGCGAGATTAACGGGTTCATAGGCTCATTGGGCGACCCGAACCGTCTACTGAATCTTCAAAGATACCCGAGGAGGATACAAACCATCATCTTCCTGAAGCGTTGCTACTAGACAGTCCAGGGTGCTACCTGCAAGACGAACCAGTCGACAACATATCCGATACTGCTGGTCCCGCTCAATCATCGTCCGCCGATTCAAACACTCACGATGAGTTGCACAACGCTATGGAGCACCTTCTTGAGGCCGACTTCTTCAGCGATGGAAACTCGGACCAAAACCAGGTCGGAAAAAGCGACACGCTCATCAACACCATCGCAAGTAAGAAGCCCACACCCTTCTGCTTTTTACGCCTCATTTCTCATACACATCTTTTTAGCTCCTCCACTCCAAAGCAGCCTTGCATCTACTCATACCTACCCTTCACGTCCCATGTCCTTCATCCTGTTCTCTTGCTATCGTTTCATCGAACCTGGTCTCATGCATGAGCTTCCTTCCGAAGATGCTGCCTTCTTGGAACAGCGAGGCTGTTTCCACGTACCACCCAGGCCTGCCCTAGATGAGTTTGTACGCCACTACTTCGCGCACTTCCATCCCATCCTGCCTCTCTTGAATGAGACCGCATTTTGGAGGATGTACTCGCCACAGAACCGGAGCACACTGCCGCAAACTCGCATGCCACTTTTTGTTTTGCAGTCGATACTATTTGTTTCTTGCCCTGTGAGTTTTGAACAATCTGGTGCAACCTATCGTGGTGATCTGCAGAGACACTAATTTTTTAACAGTTTGTGCCGGCGCAAATCCTTCGCAACCTCGGATTCGCTACAGTGCAGGCGGCGCGGAATGTATTCTACTCAAGAGCAAAGGTTAGATACACAAACTAGTTGAGTCCAGCCCGATTTTCTAACAGACAGTTCACAGACTCTATTCGATTTCAATCTCCACAAGGACGACATCTCGAATGCCCAAGGAGCGCTGATGCTTACTTACTACTCGCCGACTACAACTGACACAGTCAACACTCACTGGCTGATATCCGCCATCCACTTTGCCCGGAGCGCTCGCGCAGATGAATACCACATCGCCAGCTTCTGCGCCCAAGAGAGGCAAATATTAAAGCGGCTGTGGTGGTGCTGCATCGTCAGAGACAGGGTAATGTCGTTGAGCTTCCGAAGGCCATTGAACATCAGACCCGATGATTTTGATTTTACCCAGCCGGGACTCGAAGAAAATGACTTCTTGAATGAGTTTCGTGGGCCCAACGTATACGAAATCTCCACCAAGAAGCTTCTAGTGCGCATCATTGCGTCACTTTGTGAGCTTGCTGTCGTCCTCAATGGGGTACTCACCATCCTTTATCCGATGGGGAAGTCCAGCGCCCTTGTACCTAAAAGATCCGAGCAGGATGTGAAATCCCATCTGGAGCTCCTGAACATGTGGCACCAGAGAATAAAAGGGCTGTTGCAACCCTCTGGCCACAAAGATACCAAAAATGAATCACCGGTCTTGTTTACGAAAATGATCTACATATACTATTAGTATGATTCTAGTCTGCTATCCTCTATGCGTTTCCCTCTACTGACAGAATTAGCACCGCCAAAACGTCAATATGTCATCACATGATGCTTCTTTCCATGACCGACTACGAGAATCCCGCCGAAGCAGAACAGCGTCGACTGCAGAGCCGCTCAGAACTGGAGATATCATTGCAAGGGATTGCAGATGGTCTAAAAGAATTGGATACCCTGGGTCTTATCGACTACTTGCCGAACACTTTGTGAGTTGCGAATCGTCGTAGATAGCCAGCAAGATCAACAACTAACCCCTTATATAGTGTCGCATTCTTAGCTTTTCCTTTCACCTGGAACATCTTGGAAGCCAAGGTGTTGACCACTGGAGGATATTCCGAAGACGCTCAAAGAAACCTTACGGCCTACACCAGCGTTATGAGAAGATTCCGAAGTCTGTACGAGAGCACAGAGAGCACACTGCAGTCTATCGAGAAGACCGTGACCTTCATTAAAGCAAACGAAACCTTTGCACCATCGACTCTAACAACGGGCTTTCGAAACTCTTACGTGGCCCACCCGTTGCTTTCGGAAACCGTCAGAAGACCAAAGGCTACGCAACGACCGCGTGATGCTTGGGTTGATCTACTTCTCGGGAACCCACATACATACTTGCGCATCGCTTTGACGGTCGACTACTCACTGACTCATGGCCAATTTCCTTCCGAAAATGATATCCCCAGGGTATTGCAAAGTCTCGACTTGAACGAGCTTCTGCCCGACGGCGACGAGATGGGGGAAGCCATTGACTTTGCTCCCGATGGCTTCATATTCGACGCAGAGAACTTTCTGACCGGTTAGGATCACTTGTTATAGATACAAAGCAGCCAGATGGAGGATCATGGCGACATAACACGGTGATAGTGTTCGTGCGGATTAAACAGCAATCCTGGGGCGGCTCGACAAGGAAAGCATGGTACTAAGGTCACAAGGATAATTCTTCAAAGAAAACAGATTGAAAACTAGTTGGAATAATAGACGGAATATCTTGGAAGTCAGCAGTCCGGTTTTAACACATTGATGGTATTCAATCCACACTAGGATTCGATTCCGAGTTTATGACAATGAAGCAATCGCCTCGATCTCCAACTCAGCGCCAAGGGGCAGTTCTGCCACGCACACGCATGTTCGCGCCTTTAAGAATTAGTTAGAAACTCAAATGCTAGCGTGTGCCATTTGATTGCTCACAGGCTTGGGATCTTGTTTGAAGAACTGAGCGTAAGCCTCGTTGACCTTGGCGTAGTGGTCCATGCTCGACAGGAAGATGGTTATCTTGACGGCGTTGTTCAGGCTTATGCCCGCGGCCTCCGGAACGGCGTTGAGATTGCGGAGGGCTTGAGCCTGCAAAGAAGTATGGAGTTAGCTCTTTGAAGTATGGCTCGGTGACAACGGGTTGCACGTACCGCACGCGCGGAGGTGTCACCTTCTACAAACTTGCCGGTTACGTCCAGACCGAGGGAACCGGAGCAGTAGATCATTTCATTGCAGATGGCGGCCTGGGACATCAGCGCGCTGGGCGCCGGCGTATTGGGGCTTATAGCAGCGGTTCGAGAGGACATGGTGACTGTATGCGGTGTGAAGAGATGTTCGTGATGAGGTTTGGTGGTTACCGCGGGGTTTCTATAGTATCGGATTTAGAAACAGGGACTCAAGATGTGGTCACGGAAGTCTACTCCATGAGTCGATCATGTAGTCCATTCCCGCTCTATCATGATCCAGTTTAAAAGTCGCATGCACTGAGTTGAGAAGTTACATGCGAATGTGATGATCAGCGGTTCCAAAACTGGCAGGCAACCCCGAAACCCGCATTTCAAAGCCCTCGTTGTGCCGTGCTCAACCAGCGACGCCCCGCTCCAAGTGACAATAGACCAATTCCTTATTTGCGCGGTCCTTGAATTCTGTAAGAGAACGGCTATTGATGGACAATGGAGCTTGTAGAATTAAGCCGATTCTACCCCGAGTTTCAGAAAGGGAAGCTGGTGGCGACCAGGATTGACGGCTCTTCCATTGTAGATTTGGAAGCTGGTTCCAAAACTACACTTCCCATAGTCTACGGCAAGAATAGGCCACGGCCAGCCGCTGTTGAGGCCGACGCCGAATAGAACCATTCCAATAGGCACAAAAGGTGCGAAGGCGGCCATGGCCCAGAGTTGCATCTCGGGCTCGTAGACGCCGTTGTTTCGCTGGACTGTATGGATTTCCTATCAACGAGAACGGCCATCTCCAAATTGGATACCGAGAGACCAAGTATACCAGCCCACGAGTTCAGTCAGATGGTCGCGAGCGCAGTGTACCCATCACTCGATGGTCCGAAGGTGAAGATATTCGCAAAGTTCCAGCCCAGGTAAGATCCGCAAGTTCACCATTGAATACTTGCCGGAGTTGACTGATGTCGATATCTGGCTCACAAGATTGTGCTGGTATACTGACTCCTGCGACAACTACTTTATCATCGATAGGGTGCCTGAAAAGGAGGGCTTGATGGTCGCGACAGCTGGTAGTGGTCAATGTATTCGAGTATTTACCTATTGGAAGCTGGGTGGTTGACATCATTGAAGGCAAGGGCCTGGACAGGCTAGCAGTGAAGGCTTGGAGTTGGAGATCGCCGATGAAGGGCGAGGCGCCGGCGAACAAGCTGATGGGGGGGTCAGACGGAAATCGGGCGCTGAAGAATGTGCCAATTATATTGGGAGATGCCCCGACGTCGAAGCCGTAATACGCAGTTAGATTCTGCGTAGTCGCTACTATTGGAATCCTAAGCCAACAGGCGGCCGCCCCGCAGGCCCTCGGTCCTGAAGAAGAAATGACCGGCCACGAGTCGGAGCTCATTGGCAGTACTCCGATTGCATTCCGGGCGAATGGCGAAAATTGTCCTTTGTTACGCTTGTGGCCTCTTGTACTGGGCGGAGCCTTTCACGTTGTTGAGCTAGCTACTGGTTACAATTACCGGCAGACACAGGCGAGCGTACGCTCCAATAACAACAAAGTGAGCTACTCTGTAATAGGAGCGGGAGCTGGACTCTCACTTTGCCAACGGCTTGAGAGGAGGTTGCATACCACCTACCCCTCACGCTCCGAGTCCCAGAGTAGTAAAGATCAATTATATAGTTAACTTAAAACCTTTCCCTCCCGTAGCTTCCGATATAACTGCGGTCTCAACCGCCGTTATGTTATATTCTATAGGGGTCCCGATGGAGTCCAGAAGAATATCACTTCTGAATCTGCCTCATTGCATCGTATGCCTCCAACGGTCCAGAAATAAACAATGTCAGAAAAGCAAAAGGTAGTCATCATTGGCAGTGGTTGGGGCGGCTATCGCCTGGGATACGGCATCGACTACCGAAAATACGACATCACCCTCATCTCGCCAGAAAACACGTCGGCAGTGACCCCCCTTCTCGCCAGTGCCGCCTGCGGGCTCTTCGATCCCCGCCTGGCTCACGAACCTATCCGACGAAAGGACTTTCACGCAGAATACATCAAGGCATTCGTCGACGACATCGACTTCGAGACACAGACGCTCATCTGCCACCCGGCATTTGAAGAGCTCAAGGACCAGCGCTTCGAGGTCCCGTACGACAAGGTGGTTATCACGCCGGGGTGTCGCACCAACACGTTTGACATTCCCGGCGTGGCCGAAAACGCCATCTTCGTCAAGAATGTGGCCAACGCAAACGCGGTGCGCAGCCGGCTCAACGACTTGCTCGAGATGGCATCGTTGCCGGGCACATCGGAAGCCCGGCAGAGGCAGCTGCTCCACATCGTTGTCGTCGGCGGCGGTCCCACGGGGATTGAGATGGCAGCCGAGTTGACCGATCTCTTCGACGGTGATCTAGGAGTCTTGTTCCCACGCCTCAAAGACAAGACGTCGGTGTCTGTTCACGATGTCGCACCTCATATCCTAGCGCCGTTCGACCGCAAACTATCCGAGTACGCATGTAGTGCGCTCAAGAGCAACAAGGTCGACATCAAGGTGAACTCGCATATCCTCAAGGTCACTGCCGACACCATGGAGACTAAGGAAGACGGCGTCACCGGCTACGGGATGCTCATCTGGGCTACCGGCAATAGATCTATACCGCTCATCGACAAGCTGAACCTCAGGAAGACCGAGCAAGGTCTGCTCCGGCTTTTGACGGACCATCATCTCAACGTCTTCACACCGGATGGTGCTGTGGTCCCCAACGCGTTTGCCATGGGTGATGCAGCCGACATCGACGGAGGAACGCTGCCAACAACTGCTGAGGTTGCCATTCAAAAAGCCGACTACCTCATCAAGCTTCTCAATTCTAGTGGAAAGTCGACTCAGCCATTCCATTATAAGCAGCGCTCACTAGTGACGTATACGGGTCGGCGGGACGGTGTGATCCAGGGGAACCGCGACTATACGGGCTATGGCGCATGGCTGAGCTGGAGATCTGGAAGCTTCTTCTGGACGCGGTCGTGGCGAAGGAGGATTTTAATGTGCTACGCCTGGTTTATGGACTGGTTGGACGGCAGGGAGATTATTCGAAATTAGCAGCAGTGAAGGGGATATTGCGGTCTTACAGGAATCTCAGATTATTATAACTCGTAAAATTTATTGAATGAAAAACAATTTAACCTAAACCTACCTGGAACTGACCATACTCCAACTCAAGGTATCATAATATCCCATAACGACCGTTTTCACCACCTTCGAACGACAGCACGACGCGCACCGGTGGCCCTCGCTGTGATGTTTGCCGCAGTCTCATTCTTCCAAGCGCCTCCTGGCACGATATAAATGGGGATTGGCGCCGCTTGTGTAGCTTTGGGGACCTCTTCATGGGTCTTCACCTTATCCACCTCGTGCACAGCTTCCTCTTCAGGTTCCTGAGGGTGTTCGACCACCGTCTCCTGAGGGTGTTCGACAACCGTATCCTGAGGGTGTTCGACAACCGTATCCTGAGGGTGTTCGACAACCGTCTCCAGAGGATGCTCTGCCGGCGGCTCCTGAGGATGCTCTACCGGCGGCTCTTGAAGATGCTCTGCCGGCGGCTCCTGAGGATGCTCTGCCGGCGGCTCCTGAGGATGCTCTGCCGGCGGCTCCTGGGGATGCTCTGCCGGCGGCTCCTGGGGATGCTCTGCCGGCGGCTCCTGGGGATGCTCTACCGGTGGCTCCTGAGGATGCTCGACCACTGTCTCCTGGGGATGCTCAACCATCGTCACATGAGGCGGCGTGTAGGCGGGTTCGTCGACTTCAACCACATGATCAACAGCCGCAGGCACTGTCACTGTGTGGATAACTGTAACATGTGCTGTCTCTTTTGCTGCTGCTTCCGTGACTGTATGGATGACTGTAACGTGTTCAACCACCGGCTTTTCAACCTCGACGGTGTGAACAACCTTGACGGGCTTTTCCACGACTGAGGTGTGAATTACCGTGACTGGAACTTCGACTTTGTGTTCCACGGGCTTTTCCACGACTGAGGTATGAATGACGGTGACAGGAACTTCGACTTTGTGCTCCACTGGTTTCTCAACTACCGAGGTGTGAATCACGGTAACGGGGACTTCGACTTTTTTCTCCACGGGCTTTTCCACAACTGATGTGTGGATTACCGTGACTGGAACTTCGACTTTGTGTTCCACGGGTTTCTCGACGACGGAAGTGTGAATGACAGTCACCGGTGTCTCCACCACAGCTGTGTGGACAACCGTGACGGGTTTCTCAATCTTCTTCTCGACCACAGACGTCTCGGTGACTGTGACGGGCTTCTCGACTAACTTCTCGACTGGCTTCTCCACCACGGATGTGTGAATGACGGTGACGGGCTTTTCGACTTCCTTGTGCACGATGGAAGTCTGGATGACGGTGATGGGTTTCTCGACGACCTTCTCGACTGGCTTTTCCACCACGGATGTATGAATGACTGTGACGGGCTTCTCGACTTCCTTGTGCACGATGGAAGTCTGGATGACGGTGACGGGTTTCTCGACGACCTTCTCGACTGGCTTTTCCACCACGGATGTATGGATGACTGTGACGATCTTCTCCACTGGCTTCTCCACCACAGAAGTGACGATCTTCTCTTCGATCTTCGTCTCAACCTGGTGCTTCACCTCTGTCTCTACCAGGTGGACGGTCTCCGCAGGTAGCGTCACATGGACCACCTCGGTCAAGTGAACAGTCTCAGCTGGCAAGTTGACGTGCACAGTCTCTGGTTCACAGACAGCAGCTGGCAGAGTGACGTGTACAGTCTCTGGTTCGCACGCCTCCTGGGCTGGGTCGGGAGGGTTTCTCCTAAAGAAAGAGGGCGATGCAGCGGCCAAGCTGGAAAAGGCCGCTAGACTTCCGAACTTCGAGAACAACATGCTGTGACGGGGAGGCGCTGTTTGGGTGATTGAGTGTAGTAGTTCGACGTCCAGGTATTATGCAGAGATTGAGAGGAGAAAGGAATGTTTGGCGATACCGGATCGCACGAAGAGAATGAGTGACGAAAGAATATTAGAAAGGAAGACGGTAGAAACGAACAGTAGACACACAAACGCGATCTTAGGCTAGCTAATAGAAAGGGAGAGAATGAAGAGCAAATCTGGAACGGACGAGGAACGCGGGGGTTTTTCTCAATGAAAACCGTCCGCTGCTGGGCGGTGCAGATCCCGTCATCCGAACGAGAGTCGGGTTGCTAACAAGGCGTCACATCGTCGGCATGAGCGATCCGGCTTGTGAGTTCTGTTCCTGTTTGAGGTCTACCACTGCCATAATTTTCGGCGGTGAGAAATGCGACGCTGCAAGGGGCCGAAGCAGAGGCGTTGTTTGAAAGTGGTGATGCGGGCGAGGTTCCTGACAAAATGGCGACGAGCGAACTGCCATCACCAACCCCCTGGCACCCCCAATGTCTGGTCGTGCGTCTGGCATCTCTTCTACCCGGAGTGTTAAGCTTCAAATAAGCTTAAGAGCTAATACGCCATCTCAAGGGGCCATTTGCCGAGAGCCCGCGTGCACCGGAACCACTGCGACCCGGGCTTGGCCCGTTTCAGCCTCACGGTTTCATCTCATTTTCATGCAATGCCTTACAACATGACTAAGAGCTGGGCTTGGCAAACTGAACATTCTCGTAACCCTGCAACGGCGATTTTATTGTTAAAATACTTCTAGTCCTAGGGATCCGATCCTCCCGTGGCCTGTCTATCTTGTATCGCCTCACTGCGACCCCAGCGCCATGTTCCTCCTCGTGCCAAAGTAGCCCACGTCAAGAGTGACCAAATCCTCCAGGTAAGAGAGGTCAATGCTCGGAATCACCGACGCATCCTCCGAAAAGAACTTTGCGACACGTCTTGCGGTCCATCCTGGGTTTTCATCGGCTGATTTTCTATTAGAGCTGTCGCACTAATATTATCGGAAGTAAGTTACTCACCAATCCAATGGCCCGCTTTGGGAATGATGTCAGTCTGCACGTCGGACGAGATGGGCTCGAAGGTTTGGCGGAGGGCTGGTTCAAGTCCCAAGCTCGCTTCGCCACCCATGCCCAGGAGTGGCACTTCGAGGCGGTTCCCTTTTAAAGATGCAGTGAAGAACTTTGAATCCTCGTAGACTGTAGTGCTTGAGAAAGGCCCCAGCATCGCTCTGAGGAACCCAGGCTTGGAAATGCTAGTGGTGTATCTGTTGACGGTATCCTCGCTGAAGCTTGCCGGCCCAGAATAGCTTCCATGGAAGAAATACCATTGCAGGAATTGCTTCTCTTTGCCCGACATGAGAAACTCGGCCAAATCAGGAACCTGAAAGAAGGCGAGTTGCCAATTTTGGTACAGGTCCCAAAAAGGAGTTGGGTTGGACTGCTCTTCGTATCCGAAGCCGGGGAGTGGGTACTCGGCCAAGGCCAACCGTTTGACCGTGTCAGGATGCTGGATAGCAAGTGCCGTCGCCATGCCGACGCCCTTGTCATGCGCAAAGACGTATGCCGACGTGACGTTCAAGAAATCCAGCACGCCCTTGAGATCGGCTGCCGATGCCGTCGCAGTATAGTTCCCGTCAGGAGGGAGACTCGAGTCACCGGCGCCTCGGTTGTCCGGGGCAATGACGGTGTAGTTCCGGGCGAGGATGGGACCAATGAACTGCCAGGTCAAGCTATGCTGAGGGTTTCCGTGGACGAGAAGTACCGGCGGACCTGAACCAGCGTACCGAAAGTGTATGCTGACATCATCTAGAGCAACACGGCCATGCTCCCAGCTGTCGAAGTCGGTCACAGCTGCAGACGCACAAGCGGCCAGGGTAGTGAAGGCGAAATGAAGAGCTCGCATAGTGATCAGATAAAGATGAAGACTGAAGAGAATATCTTTTTCCTACAAAACAGACAAACAATTCCATCTCCGTCTACTTATTTATCCCACATGCTGTACTAGACTAGCAGATCTCGCTTGATGAGATGCACGAGTAATCAGTCTGACTCCGATTCCTCCATCTGGAAATTTCTCCTTCCGGAAGGTGGGTCTCGGCAACTCAGGACGCCTGGGTAATTAACCATACATAAGGCGACGAGGAACGACCATGATTGCTAAGCAATCGGAGATTCATCGTCATTTTCTCACATCATCATCATCATGGCAAGCAGCTCCCCGGGCGCCAAAACTTAATATAGCCATGTCGGTAGAGCAAGAAAGAACTGAGGATATCTAGGCATATTTGAGTTCATCAACACCTTCTTGGTCATCTTGCAACGTCTTCGGGAGAGCTCCATTGCTCTACGCTGCGGTGCGCGTTTCAGCGTACGATCACTGGTTGCCAGGGTTCTTGAGAAAGCGCACGTGGATTTATCAGACGCCTGCCCCAATTGTAGAGCGGCAGGTAAAATTGACTGCCAAATAACGTGCTGGGTAGCTTTCCAAGCTTCTTCCAGGAACCTCAGAAACCGTTGCACATTTCAGGTATTTATCGCGACTGACTTGTCGACTTTCTCAATATTGGACTCCAGTTGTCGGGTACGCTTGCGTAAGTAATGCCACTTAGTTATTCATATACATATAAATCGCAATAGCTCCCTGACTAGATCCAACAGCATGTGACATAGCTGGTGGTTTCAGCTTGGCTATTTAATATGATCTAGGACTTTTGGCTAAAACCTTAGCCTGAGGGCAATTTATAAGAATTTTGGAAAGACAGAACAACAAATAACCATCAGGCTGAGAAGTCATTGAAATTTATATTCACCATATCTCGAATTACTACGCATAACCTGCGAAATCTAGAACAACGGTTGCTTGCGACAAGCCAGAACGTATTTCTATATTTCCCTATTGAAGTATTTTATACAGACGACTGACCGTGTTAATATAAGAATCTTTGCACTAAAGCTAATTCTATCCCTAAGCTCGAGCCCTAATCTGCACACCATACCTCTTAAATAGCCCTAATAAGTGTATACTAGGAATGTTAGAGTGTCTTAGGGTAGTCTAATAATCATCCGTGCTAGCAGATTCCTGGAATATCCGGATCTATGCTGTCCTCTATCTTAAAGCCACTTGCGGCTAAGGGTATAAACGCAGTACTTAGCCTTGACTTTAGCTTTGCTCCTAGCATGGGCTGCTCCAGGCCGATCAAATGCCTGGCCTAGGTTCTATCCTAGTGGCCGAGCCTGACGTCTTGTGCCGGCGGAATCTTGACGATTAAGGTGAATGGGGGTACCGGAGTTGGAGGTGGGGGTGGGCCGGAGTCCGGGGAGGAGTCGGAAACGAGGCGGTCGTCATTCTCGTCAGCGTGTCGTTCTTGGCGATGCGGTCGACAGAAACAACAGCCCGCAAACCATACCCGGATTTGGGCCCACCAACGGGAAGACGGTCACACAGGAAGGCCTAAAGGCTAACCTAGAAGGCCCTGCCATCCTTGGTGAGCATAGAGGTCGGTCCACAATGGGACCAAAAAGGCAGCCCACGGCGCAGCAAGACCAACAAGGCGGTTGGTCGATAGTCTAGGAGGAGCGATGGGACACCCAGGAAACGCTGGGCATGCGGATAGACGTTGCTATAGACAACGTTGGGGCATCGGGGGCAGGGAGCAATAGACTGGATAGCCCCATAGTTAATAACGGCCCCTACCGGGACGTCAATCGTTCCGGCCGTTCTTGTAGTTATAGCGGTAGCGGTAGGGATGGTGGTACTGGCGGTAGTGGTAGTGGTAGTTCTGGTGGTGGTGGTCGGTCTGTTGTCTGCTCCTTTTGCTTCTTGCTGAGAGGGAAAAAAAAAAACGCATGGCTGGCGGTTGATCAAGGGGCGCCAGGGACTGCGCATTGGGGGCAGGCGGCGGCAGGTCGTGTAGCCTAGCAGTGGGTAATAGCCCCTTCTAGGGACCAGGTGTCAATGGTTTCGGACATTGTTGAAGTATTGACTGTGGCGGCGGCGGTGGTGGTGGTAGTCGTAGTGTAGTAGTAGTTGTGATCGTGGTTGTGGTCGTGGTGAGTGCACAGATCAACCTTCCCCCCAAAGCTAACCTGAGGCCTTAAGGGCTTATACAATAATTGCCCTTGAGGGCCCCGGGATATAGGTTAGATCAGGGGCAGTTCGATTATCTATGCACTTAGTTATTCTTTAAGTATCATATTATTCGTTGTCTTCTTCTTTTTGCGTGAAGATAAACCTAGAATCGCAGCGATAGTTGGTGGTTGGTAGTTCATTGTTGGAAAAAAATCTTCCTAATGATCGAAGGATCAGAAAGAAGATCCATCTTGCAGCGAGAGATGGAGGACATTGCGACAACATCCACCCTCAGCGTCTGGTGAAAGACGAACAGGCCAACAGGAGTCTAACATTTAATGCATCAGTATTAGACGAATTCTGAAACGTCACCGTCATCATAAATATGATCCGGGTTCATAAGCAGGAGGAGAGTAGTGCTGAGCTGCACGCTTCGAGGCGTCGAGAAATTTTTGAATAACTCACATAGTGATATACGTCCCCTCACGGCTTACACAGAGCCTCTCTTCATCATTAGACTCATGACGCTGCCGGGCTGAGCAGTAGATAGCGCGGTGTTCCGTCTTGCATCCCGAACATTAGATAAAAGGCATAGCTTGTAGAATATCCTCATCACTGTGATAGCCTTTCTGTTTTCCGAACGTAGTGCAGAGATCACATAGAATAACGGACTTAGCTGTTCGGATAGACTGTCCTGGGAAACGATCCAGAGGAGTGGCCCGGATTCTAGCCAAATCTATACGTTCCCTTGAGTCATGTGCATCCGTAAGGTGGTATTTCCAAAAAGCCTTATGTTGGCTGAATAGGCGCATAAAATCTCGCGAGACCTGATGGAGCCGTAATACATCATGAAAGTCAACACGTTCCGTGATCGTAACAATAAGCGCGTCGGGGAAGGCGGATCAGGGCGCTCTGTGTCTGATTGCGGTAGGCCGAAGCAACGATAGGGTCCATACCGTCTATGTTGAGACGGTTTTCTTCTTCTCTTGGATAGTGACTAGAGGCAACTGCATCCTCATAAAAGGGTAGCAAATCATACGAACGAGAAGCAGAGGCGATGTTCGGATTCCGACATCGCTAGGAGTCTTCATCTGAATTTCGATTGAAGAAGTCCCAGATGAATTATCTGGCGTTCTGATGAGTTGATGCTGCTTTTGGTTTGGCCATGGTACTTGGAGTTTGTTGTTTTGTAGGTATGCTCCAAGTGATAGATGGTGATTGAGGAGACTCGGATTTTCGTGAAAGAAGCTTCAAGTCCTTGTAGTCAGGACCAGGACCAAGTAAGAATCTCAACATTGATAAACTGGAGGAAATTCATAGATGTGACGTGGGATTGCTTAAATATATATCTCTTTTATAGTAAAATCTCAGGGTGCGTGCGAATTGAGATGGGTATTGACTTTTGTAATACTGGACTCTATTTCCATACCCAAACGTACTACATATACATTGCTAGCTACTTTTAAAAATTAGATTTTTACTTTTAAGGCCTTCGCTGCATCTGTATCCTCCGTTACTCCGTGCTTCTACGTGTACAGACAGGTCTATTGGGGTGATAAATACCAAGCTTGAAGACCAACAAATTTTCAACAGTGGTGTAGTTGGGGTCCATGCCTTGGCCAAATCAGCCACCGTTATATCTAACCGCGAACCCACCTGCTTTTTTTCCGCCTAGTCCAAGACTGGTTGCAAAGACAGGCTTAAGGTTTGGCATTGATTGCTCCATGTTACGAGGAAAATTTATCGTGTTTAAATCTTTGATAAATCTGGTACTAGGCATAATTAGTACCTTGCCTGTTATCACCCTGAAGTACGTTCGCCAGTCCTGACAAGGCTGACTTGAAGAACGCCCAGCTTTCGCTGATACCTGGTAGCATTCGCCGCTTCAGACCAATGAAGGGATCTGCAGTTAATCTTCGCGTCCTCATTCCACATCAGCCACTTGGGTTGAAGCTCGTATTCATTTGCCTGAGCTGCAGTGCAACCAATATCCTGGATGCGGGGAAATGTAACTGCGCTGTAGTGTAACTGGAATTGTAAGTCCAGCAAAATCGGTAAATGCTCGACTGGTCAGCCCGGCAAAGAGTCCGTAGTCTCCTTTAGTGATATGACAGGCTGAATCTTCAACAACTTACTGACAGACCTCTCCACAAGGCTCAGTCCTTATAATCTCTACACCATTGACTCCGTTCCGAAGCACCCATGCACGGATACACCTTGCTGAGTACGCTCCTCGCAAGCGCCACGGCGCAGGCGATTGATATCACGTCGGAAGCTGGTCAAAAGGGTGTCATCCCCAACTGGGACTTGCAGACGAGCTCTGCAGTCGAAAACGTCATCTCCGCTTCTAAGACAGGCTATGATGTTTCAGCTTGGTATCACGCCCCTAGGTCGTGATGCACGCTGATGGGATGTCTCTTAGCAGTAGGAGAGTTGGAAGACTCTGACCTCTGGTATTCCGACAACCTTAACAAGTTCAACTGGGGCCAATTCTCCGTGCCCTGGGTGTACCGCAACGAGTTGTCTCTCACCCCGGGCAAGAGAAAGCATTCTTTCCTGGAAATACACGGCATCGCCTCCAGGGCGGACTTGTACCTCAATGGGAAACAAATTGCCGACAAAACGCACCAGACTGGCAGCTTCGGGGGACATACCTACGACATTACTGAAATCGTCGCGGAGAAGAACACTTTCTTTGCCAATGTCTATCCGTCTGCCTTCAATCAAGATCTGGTGCAGGGCTTTGTGGACTGGAACCCGAAGGCACCAGACAACAGCACGGGTATCTGGAGAGACGTCGTTGTCAAGCAGACCCGCCAAGTCGCGATGGGGCCTTTAAGCATCTCAATCGATCTGGATACGCCTGTCGAGAGGAACCCAGCCATTGTTACTGTGCACGCCAAGGCACAGAATCTAGAGCATCATGAGGTGCAGGTCGTTGCTCGTTCCGTCATCAGCAATCCTTCCAATCACCAAGAACTCGTCAAGCACCAGACCATCACCCTCGATCATCCTTACGCATCTACGGCCTTGGAGATTGTCCACAAGATTGACAAGCCTGAGGTCTGGTGGCCGAAGGCATGGGGTAAGCAAAAGCTGTAAAAGTCACAACTCAGCCTGTCGGTCAACTCGCAGCTTTCAGACAAGGCGGAGGCACAGTTCGGCATTCGCACTGTCACTTCCCACGCCAACAAGTACAACGATACTATGTTCACTGTCAACGGCTATCCCTTTCAAGTTCTTGGTGGAGGCTACTCGCCCGATCACTTCTTCCGGTGGGACTGGGAGCGCTTCGTCGCCGTCGCCCAGTACGCTCTTGACATGGGCTTGAACACCATCAGGCTTGAGGGAACCATGGAGCACCCGGAGTTATATGAGATTGCCGACGAGATGGGCGTCATGATTATTGCCGGCTGGGTGTGTTGTTCCAAGTGGGAGTCATGGGACTACAACGAAGACTTGGCGATTAATCCTCCCACCGCTATGGACGCAAAACGACTACGAAACAGCCAACGCAAGCATGAGGCACGAGGCAGCATTGCTTCAGCCTCATCCCAGTGTGCTGGCCTACCTCATAGGAAGCGACTTCTGGCCTAATGATCGAGCAGCTAAGATTTATGTGAACGCACTCAAGGGTGCGTTTTGGCAGGTGCCCATTTTGGCATCAGCATCGAAGCGTGGGTATCCCGAGTTGCTAGGCTCGTCAGGTATGAAGATGGATGGACCGTATGACTGGGTCCCGCCAAACTACTGGTACGATACAGAACCAACCATGGACCGCCTGGGAGCTGCTTTTGGCTTTGGGTCTGAGCTGGGTGCCGGAGTCGGCACTCCCGAGATAAGAAGTCTGAAGAAGTTCCTCTCGAAACGCGACTTGGATTGTGGAAGCGCCCAGACGAAAACCTATTTCACATGTCTACTAACGCGTCCTCCTTTTACAATCGCAAAATCTACAATGAGGCTCTCGCTAAGCGCTATGGCTCCCCAAGGTCATTGGACGACTACCTCCTCAAGGCACAGATCATGGACTACGAAGCAACACGCGCGCAGTTCGAGGCATATAATTCGCAGTGGAAAGCAGAAAGACCAGCGACAGGGTCCATCTACTGGATGCTTAACAGCGCCTGGCCCAACTTGCACTGGAATCAATTCGATCACTATCTGCACCCCGCTGGGTCGTATTTTGGCTCCAAGGTCGGGTTACGACAAGAGCATGTGGCGTATGACTACGTGAGAAAATGTGTCTGGATCATCAACCATTCCCTCGACCGCGAGGGGCCTAGAAAAATCAAGGTTGAGCTGATCGATCTGAATGGCCACGTTCTCGGTAGCGAGGTGACTCTTTCAGTCAGGACGAGACCCAATACTGCAAAGAATGCCGGCAAGCTATCTATTATAACAAAGATTAAAGACGTCGCATTTCTACGGTTGATCCTCGTGGACGAAAAGGAGACTGTTCTGAGCCGTAACGTGTACTGGCTCGGCACGTCCGTCGATAAATTGGACTGGGAAAACTCGACCTGGTACCACACGCCAGTCACCGAGTTCCCCGACCTTTCTGCTCTTAGAAAGATGCAAAAGGCCAAGTTGACTCTCAAACTGGTCAAGTGCATATCTAGCAACGGCACACGGGTCTTGAAGTTAGAGAATACTTCCTCTGTGCCAGCCTTCTTTATTCGTCTCCATTTGGTGGATGAGCATGGCAGCGATGTGAACCCGGTGATCTGGTCGGACAATTACGTGACGCTCTGGCCGAAAGAGAAGATGCTGCTGACGGTTAGCTACCCAGAAAATAAATTGGGTAGAGTTGAGATGAGCGGGGGAAATATTAAGCCGAGCGAGATTTCCCTGCTGTCAGGTAGCTATGACAGTTGAGAATAGAGTTCAAGTGTCGACCATGAGAGGAGAAAAATTGAGATGTCTTTTTGGCTAAATGTTCACAGGCTTTGTCTGATATCTCGCGCTCGGTGTTATTGCAAAGAGCCCGTAACAGCTCGTAAGAAGCTTGATCCAATGTCGTGTACACCATCGTTGAGATTTTATCCTTGTTCGGTGGATGATCGCTGGGACCTTTCACAGGCCAATTGGTGGATTTTTCATGAAATCACTTGTTAAAGAGGCTGATGAACTATCAGCCCATCTTCAAACCGATTGCGGGCGTTTCATACAGAAAGCTGAGGTTATTCCAGTAATTTGGGATGTTCATGAGCGAGGTAATTCCAGGAATTTCTTGCATTTGTTTCCAATTACAGTAAGTCAAGTTGTCAGTAGTTATCTCGTGGTTGAGAGTATGTTTCCGCAAGATTCCCGCATGATGCATGTGCCATGACAAGTCTCAATTTGCGAAGCCCATGGTTTCTGGGTTTTGAGGTGGCTGGGGCTTAATTACTGGTAGTAATGTCTGACAACGTAAAATGTCCAGGAGGATGCATGCTCGTATAGTTGATTCACACAATCACTAGGGCGTCGATTGCGTGCAGTGCATCGAGCCCGGGGCTGGTATACGAAATATTGATCCCTAGGATTAGGGCTTTTATGTGATGTACTTTATATTCAAATTGGACTCTATTTGGCTGCTCAAATGCTGCTTGAATGTGATGGTTGACCACGAGGGTCGCGATGGTGGATCCCTTCTTTTCCAGACTTTTGGCGTGTAATTTTAATCTCGAAGCCTGCAAAATGCCGCGTTACCCGGTCCATGTCTCAAATGAGATCCACTCCCTTGCGGCGCAGATGTTTGCGACCTGCCGTAAAGGTTGCGAGAGGCGTCAATCGTGTTGGTCTACGGACAAAGCGTTACGTTGCGACTAAAGCGGATCAAGCCTGAATCGAGACGAAAAAAGGGACTTAGGACTCGCCTTGGCGGAACGAACTTGTGCTCTTCATGTGAAGAAAGTCCAGATTGCATCCAAAGACACCAACAGAGTCGTCAACAGAGCAGCGGCTGGTATCAGCTCCTTCCGGCATCGACCTTCCGACTAGCTTGACCCCGTGGGCTCTGTGGAGTCTAGTGTTACCCAACGAGGAAAGATATCGGCTGCGGACAGTCCTGCGATGATGCCAAGTCTGAGACTGCTACGTCAGCGGACTTACATGAGACATCCAACCAGCTCACCCCTCATCGGCACGCACATGTGCTCGGCCGACGACCAGGAAACGAATCCCTCCGTATCACTTACGAATCGTATTTGTTGACGGCTTGACTCCGGCACCTCGGCACCGCCGAACCAACGGACGCACCTTTGCTATGTGGTGGACCAGTCACTCCCAGGATGAGCAAATGAGACGCAGCCTATTCCCGTGCTACCGTTTGTCGTGGTCGTACGTACATGTGCTTGTGCTACCCAGTATGCCATCGGGAATCATCCCCACGAGCGACTGCGTATCCCTAATATTCGCGTACAGGCGAGCAACAGTGGAGTTTTCCCTTCTGCTATTCCTCATCTGACACCGAAAAGCTGGCCACTTTCTGACAGAACGCAGAGACTTCGACCTATCTTGGTCGCTCGGCTATCCTCGTGCTATCTAAATCCGACCTTATAACATGCATCTGACGATCACCTCGATCCTTTCAAGGTCCTACCACAACAGTCTATATCAACCAGTGACTCGTCTTCTTACCTTGTCCCGTGTCGTCAATCGTCGCACAAATACCCCCTCACTCTAATCCGTCCAAATGTTCGGTTCTAAGAAGGGGAGTCAGGAGAGCCCAGGCTCGGTTCATCCAAACGATGACGAGGATGTCGTCACCTCGCCGGTACCCGTTTCCAGAAGGTTCTTGTTTCAAACTGCACTGCCTGCATTTGCTTGTGGTGCTGGGCTCTTCTCGGATGGATACATCAACAATGTGAGAAACGAGTCTTGGACGTCTTGCCGCGATTTGCTTTGCGTTTTTAGGCTTTACGTTTTTAGACTTTACGCGTCGGACAGAAGCTCATCGTTTCCTAGGTCATTGGTTCAGTAAACACCACCCTCAAGCTGCAATACGGAGATGTTTACGCCAATTCAAATGCCTTCAAATATGTCTCCGATATTGCCTTTGTTGGCATCGTCGTAGGCCAGCTCATTTTTGGCTTTCTCGCTGATCAGTGGTCGCGCACGAACTCGTTGATGGTCTCGACGGTCATTCTCATACTCTTTACCGCCCTGGCTACGGGCTCGTATTATCATGGTGACTCTGTGGGCATGTTCAATATGCTTACAGCCTGGCGGTTCTTTGTCGGAATTGGTATTGGCGGTAAGAGAGCCTTATTTTCGTGTTTGCTTATAGGTCGATGCTCATATTTGATAGGAGAGTACCCGGCTGGAAGTGTCGGTTGTGCTGAGACGAGCGGCAAGATGAAAGCGGGAACTCGAAACCGTTGGTTCATTCTTTTCACTAACTCCATGATCGACTTTGGATTTGTCATTGGAGCCTTTGTGCCTTGTAAGTACAGTATCGATTTTCTTTTCCTAGTGCTAACATCTAGTTTAGACGTCCTCGCGGCAGCCTGCCACAATGGCCACCTCAGCACTATCTGGAGAACCAGTCTTGGCATTGGCGTTGTATTTCCTATGGTTCTGTTTGTCTTGCGGCTAAGACTTGAGGAGCCCGAAGAGTTTGCTCGCGAATCTATGAAACGCCAGACGCCCTACTCGCTCGTCTTGCGCTTTTACTGGTGGCGGCTCCTTTGTGTGAGCCTTGTATGGTTTCTATACAACGTAAGTCTGCTATAAAAAAGAGCCTCTATCAAGTCCGCAGTGACTAATGGATGCAGTTTTCGGTCTACGCCTTTGGGATATACTCATCCTCCATCCTGGCTGGGATTTACGGTGACGAGGCGAAACTGACGACCATCTTTGGCTGGAATACTGTCATCAACATGTTTTACCTTCCAGGCACTCTAATCGGTGCCTTTGTTAGTGACTGGATTGGTCCCCGATACACATTAGCACTTGGAGTTACGCTGCAGGCTCTTGTTGGGTTCATTATGGCCGGTGTGTATTCTAAGATCGAACAGCACGTGGCCGCCTTCGCCGTCGTCTACGGTATCTTTCTTTCGCTCGGAGAATTGGGACCAGGGAACAACATAGGTCTACTTGCTGCTAAGACTTGCGCCACGGGTGTTCGCGGAAGATACTACGGCATTGCTGCAGCAGTTGGCAAGATTGGGGCCTTTGTCGGGACGTGGGTGTTTCCCTACATCCAGAAGGCAGGTGGCGAAGGTACCGTTGCTTCAGCCCAGTATCCCTTTTGGGTTGCCTCGAGCTTGTGCATACTGTCGGCGGCAATTGTCCTATTCTGCATTCCAAACGTTGGCCAGGATACGATCACACAAGAAGACAAGCGCTTCCGCGAGTACCTCGAGAGCCAGGGCTGGGATACGTCCCAACTAGGCATCTCTACCGCTGTTGGCGTAGAGGAAGCAGTGACAACACCAAGGGACAACGATAAGCTTGCTTAGATGAGAGGCACTGGAGTGTGACTTTAGCTATAATGGTTGTCATAGTTGGGCGCAAGACCTCAGATTGCGCTAGATACGCCTAGGGCTGGGTACAGCTTTGCGCGGTTTCGTGCAGTATAGCTAAATCGAGAGTAATCAACAAGCACGCTTTAAAACAACACTGCATAAAAACATTTGCTAGGGGTACCAGAAAGTCCATCATCAGAGCTTACTTTTCTATAGGAATGAAGGTACCCCCTCTTTCTCTACCCCATGAGCCAGCTCTAGCTACCTAAAGCAATTCGTGCTTATGGATAGCAGTTGGAAAACTTATCCATAATGTCACCAATACATGTATTCCAGTCGCTTCCAGCTCCTATAAGCGAATAAAACCCTAGAGTACTCCCAGTATAAAGGATCCAGCCTAGTCAACGATGGCGACACCCCCATTAGGCTGGACGATGATGTTTTTCAGTTGGGGGTTGTTATGTGTAAAGACGGGTCCTTCGCTACCTCTGAGTATCTTCGGTAGAAATTGACTGTAGAAGGCGGCATTGTGTAGTGCCGTCTCATCGCAACCATCAATATGTTGCTTTGTTGTGCTCTTCATGAGCTTGTGTCAGGTATCAAATAGCCCATCCAATCCCGGGGTTTCGACTTGTCAATCCCCCAAAGAAACTAGGGTGAGGTTGGGTATGCTGCGAACTTCATCAAATGCTTTCCGGAGTCGGCCGGCGATGGCTCTTTTCTGAGGGTCGCAGAGCTGACCTTAGAAGGATTCTAAGGTTTTTGTTAGAATACTGTCCATGATGATGTATGTGATGTCCGTATTTGGCGAAATTGGCCGGTGATAAACAGCGACGACTCGAGGAACCCCAATGCTTGGTACTTTTCCCGCATGTTCAAGCCTCGATTGGCTCAACTTCCACGCCGTATTTCACAGCGAAGAACTCTCTCACACCAGTCGTGCATCGTGCACTCAGCCTCTTGATGACAAACAGCGAGTCTTCAACCGTCTCTGACGACAGGAGAGGCTTTGGGAGGCTATCATCTGGTTGGCTGAAAGTTATTCGACAGGAAAAAGGCCTGGGGATTGATTAGAAGTGGTACTGGAGGAGATGAAGGCAACGAAGGCAGTCGGAGCTCACCCATGTTGGAGCGGTATCATTGTTGGTGTCCTTTGGGGCAATTGTGTGGGTTAATTGTGCCTCGTGCGGCACCGCACGGTTGGGAATCAACGATAGTTCGTGACCTCAGACATAAAGATGTCGGTTCTGCCAGCATACCAGCGGTATTTTTTATCTTGACAGAAATTAAGGCAAGGGAGATTGCAGAGTTATGATGTAGCTTGGACGAGGGAAGAGTACTCCAAGTGTGAAAGGATCAAGACGTTCTCAGGTACTTAGAGATACCGTTAATGTGGTGTGATTAGGGGGGAGAGTTACTCCTTAGTACTCAGAGGATGCCTGCGATAAGACGCTTTGAGTCACGTAGGATTATCATTAACAGCGCTATGGGAGTCGCGTTCTGTCGTATCCCAATGTGTGACGGTCATACCGCCTGCACCCTGCGTGAGACACCAATGGAGATTGACTTTGATAAGCCGTGGTGGAACTCAAAGCTCGGATAACGGCGACATCCGCATTCTCACGCCCAAACCCCTCCCATTGCCATTGCAAACTTGGATCTTTCATCAGAAAGAAAAAGCCCACAAGCGACGTACCAGACTCCACGGTCAACTGGGACTCCAAGAATGGCCACGAGATCTATCCCAAACATCGACTTCTCCGGTTCGTCGCACGTCCACGACCGTCGTTGAGAAACTGGCAGAGCACTGGTAAACTGACAACCTCCAGCAAGTACCGGGTCGGACGAGACAGCGCTGGTAGCCCTCGTCGATCAAATCCGAGCTGCTTGTCGGAGCCACGGCTTTTTTCAACTCACGAATCATGGCATACCTCAGTCTTCTATGGATGCAGTCCTCGAATGCTCCAAAGAGCTTTTCGCTCTTCCCCTGGAGGAAAAAGAAAAATACGATCAGAGTGAGCAGATACACCCTCAATTGTCACTTGTTGTTCGAGGAATGTCGCTATTAATGCGGCTATGGAGACTTAACCAAAGACTACCGAGGGTACGAACGCCTTCGCGCTCAAAATTTCGAGAACAGGGCTCAGGGCGACCTCAAAGAAGGATACTACTTCGGTCTAGATCTTCCAAAAGATCACCCGAGTGTGCTTGCGAAAAAGTTCAGTCTTGGCCCGAACAAATACCCCAAGGAGGTAAAAGATGCCTGGGGGTTTCAGCACAGAATCGACAAGTACTTCAACGAGCTGCTTGACATGGCCAAGCGCATTTTCCGCCTTCTGTGCAAAACACTCGATGTCGACGACGAATGGCTTTCCCAGTACTTTGACACGCCTATTGCGACTCTGAGGCTGCTGCACTATCCTCCTCAACCACCTAACGCTTCAGAGTTGGAGAGAGGTGAATATCATTCTACCCCCAAGTCATTCCATTTGAGGCTCATCATATCCAGGTATCGGCGCTCATACGGATTTTGGAGCTGTCACCATCCTACTCCAGGATATGGTCGGCGGCCTGCAAGTGTGGGATCGGGAATCTTCCCGCTGGATGGATGTGGTGCCAACTAAGGGTGCATTCGTCGTGAACCTCGGGAATCTGATGATGCGATGGACCAACGACCGCTATATATCCAATCTCCATCGCGTCATCAATAAGTCGGGACAAGAGAGATACAGTGTGCCCTTTTTCTTCTCAGGGAACCCCGACTTCCTAGTTCAATGCTTTCCTAATTGCCAAGACCCAGAGACTGGCGCAAAATATCCGCCAACTACTGTCGAAGAGTGGCTTTCTGGAAGATACGCTGCTACCTACGGAACTTCGGAAACGAAGGCTGCCGAAGACCTATCTCGGGACAAAGCTGCAGCATTGGTGTAGGTGCTGGTGGCGACGTCGCATCTACGCTCAGTTACCTTGAATAGTTTGGACCGGTGACTTGAGTGAACGTTGGTTGAACAGAAGAGTAGAATAGGAGATAGTTTTACAAGAGTATCCTTCGTCGTAGAGGGTAAACTAATCCTACCAATATCCAGCCTAGAGACTTTCAGTGACGAATACTTCCTGAGTCCGGGTTGCGACATGATATGGCACAAGCACCCGCTGACAATGGTTTCAATAATAATGAATTTTGCCTTCTACCTCACGCATTTGGTAGAGATGCAGTGAAACCAAGGCAAAAGGATTGATATTTGATATTATAGACGCGTAGAAAAGTGAACACTGAAGGAAGTAGATAGTTTTGTATTGGTAAATATAAGGAAGTTTTGTAAGAGCATTAACACGGCCGTTATTATTAACTAATTCCCACGTGCAGCAACGGTAATCAGGTAGACTTCGTGCTTGACATCTCCGAGGAATCTGAGGACTTAGATATTCTTTCACGTAGCGTGAGAAGGGATAGACATAATCTAGCATACCATTCACATTTTAGGTGTCTATTTGTACTACATAGCGTCCAAATATGATCAAGCCCTTTTGATTATCTGCAATGAAGGTTATCAGCGACGTCGCTCAAGAAGTCGTTGGAGGACCGAAGGGCCAAAACCAGCCCCGGGGTGGCTCCGTAATTCTTCCAGGTCCCTTCAAATCATCCTGAGCTTAACAATCTCGACTTCGACTGCTGCTTGAACAAACAGGTGCCTCAGCTCCTGTCTCATCTCCAAACGCCACTACTCATCACAGTCGTTCAAATAATTACAAAATCGACGAAGAAATGGATTCGTCACCTCACAGTCATCAACCCATGTTTGAATCGCGTAAAATTGTGTAAACTCGTTCCACTCCCAAGCCTCCTGGAAGAATATCTGAGTAAGAACTTTGATGTTTCTTGGAATCGAGTCTCGTAACTTCCTTCCGCCAGACGGTGAATATCCCATAAAAAAAAGCTCATGGGATTTTAAGTGTTGAGAGATGTTCGAAATCCACGAGTGAATTGAGAGCCCCTCGAATCTCCACATCAGGATCCCAACCAAGACCAAAGTTTTGAGGTGTTTCAGGGCGGGCAATGATAATCAAGTCTGTTAAAGTATTGTGAATGAGACCTAACACGGAAACAACCGTATCGAGGTCAAAAACGGGCTTGCTGACCTCGGGATGAAGGTATTTCTGGTAAATACAATGCCTCTTGAGCGACGTAAGCTGTGTGTGTGGTAGTTGAGAGCAAGGGTTGAAGTCGAGATTCTCGTAGTCCGTATATTCCAACTTCTTGAGCTGTGATGACTCTGGTGCATCCGCCGGCCACATAAATGTCAGTAGATTGTTGATGTATAGGGAAAGATTTCACCCCGCCGGAAGATAGACGCAGATAGCATCTGCGGTATTTTTGTATGTAGTGTGGAGATACGGGCTGTCGAAGCCAAATAAAGTGACATCCTGGAGCATGTGAAATCTCGGCAGATGTGAAATATAGGGTGGACAGAGTGCCGATCTCAGCATCATTCCAAGAAGCGTGGTGTCCAATGTGAAGTTGGGGCCAAGATAAAGGTATTTCAATCTTTGAGTACAATCAGGGCTCAGCGAGGACTTGCAAGTGGTGTCAGGGCAAAAACTTGGCGGATGAAAGCGGCGCTAGGATGCAGTCCACGATCTCTCTCGGGCAGTCCCAAAAAGACGACATTGTAAAGTTTGCAAGATGTTCTTCTCCGTCAGCGTGTTGCGTGGTGGCAATGGTGGCAACCAGTGTACTCGCTCCTAACTAAATGAATGCGAAAAGAAATCCGGTTCACATTGCGTGCTGTTTTTGGCGGCTCGAGTGCACCTAACGTAGCAATAGCAGTGACAAGAGTGGGATTTGAATGCGAATGAGCAGACGAAGAATTGATCCACTGAGAGGGATTGTACTTCAACCGCCGCGACGTCCACCAACAACCTGCTGACGAGTCTAGATCAATGCATGTACGAGCCGAAAATATAGATAAATAGCCTAACGTGCTGGCCGTATGGGGCATGTGCTCCCCGCGGAATCGAAGTTGAAGAAATCGATGCGTATGGACCAACGGAACAATGCAAGATCTCAACCGATCGTATACCATGCTATTGCACTCCATTGATAGGGAGTTTTTCGGCACGGAGCGTAGTGCGAGAATGTTTGACTTCCGTGGAAGAGACACTAGAACGTTCACGTCTCCTCTCTTGAGCGCAATTCCGACTACAATGGATCCTTCGGCAGAGGCGGCACGGTTTGAGTCCAATCAAAAGTCAGACAGCGAACCAGGATGTCATAATGTTTGGGCTCCGTACTCGACCCATATGCAATGCACCAAAGATCTCGAACATTTCTTCAGTATGGGGTAGAACATGCCTTCGACAGGGGGCATCTCCTGCGTATAAGAAGGGGACGTGTTCTCGGCTCTCGAGGCAAATCAGTCTCGAGATAAATCAGCCTCGAGGTAAATCGGATTCTCTCATCACCTTATCGTCCACCTTTTACGCATCCTCTTATTTCTTCGACGCTGAATCACAATATGAAAGGGGGGACTCAACTTCCTTTTGTTCTCGTCATTGACATTGCGTCAATCGTCCTTCGGGTACTTCAGGGACGTTGGTCAACTTAAGCCAAATTGGGCCTCCTAGCTTCGTATTTTGTCTTGCTGGGCGAAGTGGCACGGAATGCGAGTGAAAAGTTCAGACAGTGAGCCATCACCCCATGGCCGAGAAGAACTGGACCAGCAAAGACTTTAGCTTGAACGCTGCCTTCGATATGGTCAACGCTGATTACATGGACCTCTACAATATGTCGTTCCATGCAAGTTTATCAAGGAGGACATAAGAGACTACATCGGGGACTGGTGACCACAACCGGATAACCAAGGCCAATACCTTAGAAAAGCTACGCATTAATGTTCTTTCATATACTATACATCCAAATTACATCATACCATTATCCTGCTGTCGCCGATGTCTCCAACCCCAATGGCTTTCTATTACCTGTGGGATACTCCCCTGAGCCATCATTCGAGACAATCTCTGTTGAGATCCTGATCTCTTCCGTCTTCATGACCTTCCCTGACGTCAGATTGTTGAGCTGAACCTCACTCCCATTATCATCCACCATGACCCCCCGAGTCTGTGTCCCAGTGCCGCTTCGCCAGTATATCCCGGAGCCATGGTTATGGGTGGCCTTCGACCGTGTTGTTCTTGATCGAGGATCGCTTGAGGCACCTCTATATCCGGACTTGTAGTCGCTGCTATTCACGCTTGAGTTGATCATGTGGGCTATTTTTCGGAGCAAAGGTCGCAAGGCTGTGAGCGCTACGACCATGATGGACACACAAAGTTCAGAGGTCGCCCAGAGATCTGTTCAAGCTAAAGTCAGCATCATTTCGACGGGATCAAGGGCGAAGGGGATGACAGAAAGGTTTCTTACAAATAGCAAAGCCATTGCCCGAAGTAGCCATGTTTGTAAAGCGTCCAATGCTAACGGCAATCGTAACCACACCTAGACCTAAAATGACTGCGAGTCCAATTTTTTCCCTGCGTCTCGGCAACTTCAGATCACGCACAAGGGGAAAAGGAAACACGACATCTAGTTTGTGAGTATTTAAAGCAAGAATGAAGAGTTCAGAAAGAGAGTGACGTACTGAGAACCTCGGTGACGAAATTGAGCGACCAATGGATCCTCATCATGATCATGGAGTCATACGCCTTACAAGTGCCAGGCGTAAGAGACCTAACGAAAGCGGAGAGTTAGCATTTTAAATCCCGAAATTTCCTCTCGCTCTTTGTTTCCCCTGGTGTGAAATGGCTTACCAGTTTGAAGAAATATTAATCCCACACCAGAATGTTGCGTTAAAGAACGTGACAAGGCAGCTAACCACCGTGAGGGCGGTGAGGATATAAAGGGCCATTCGCATCTGTGGTTGGGTGGGAGGGACGAGGTTGTAGTAGAAGGCGATGATGCTGAACTTTGGAAAGTACATGCCGGTGTCGAAGAAATAATTGACCGCGAAACGGATCTAGACAAGGTAGTTAGTTAGCAATGCAACTTGGGTCAACACTTGTCGGAAGTGGTGCTCAAGGGCTAAGAGCGCATACTTTCCAGACCGCAACACTGGGATTTGTGTAATTATGCATAGCATTGGCCTTGTAGGCCAAGGTGTCGCAGATGATCAAACCTAGGGCCGAGAGAGTAGCCATCAAGAGCCAAAAGTCTGACCAGTAAATTCTGTCCCTGTTCATGTACACGCGAACAAAGACGCGAGCCGCGACTAAGATGATAGCCAAGGACAACAAGGCCCATTCCCCCGCCTGGAAAAGTGCGTTAGAGGCCTGCACGGTTACGTGGGATGGGAAACCTACTATTACTGTCGTGCTAGTCACCATGTTGGCGATCTGCGTTTTCCGTGCGTGAACCCAGCGTAGCGCCTCAAAGTGAAGAAAAAGAAAGTTGGAAGCTGCAGGGCGATTGATAGCCAAGGGACACGGGCGCGACGTGCTTTTGATCGATCAATGGCGTGCATCTTAGTTAAAGTGAGACGGATGCGGACCGGAGCGAGTCATGGCAACACATGGCAGACGCAAGCTGAACCACCAACAGAACCACAGTTTAACGCCACCGACAGGGGTCGTGCTGCCATGATCGATGCGTATCTGCGACTCGACTGATGTTCTCCAGAGGACAAGGGTCTCTTATCAATTCCGAGACTCCTTGGAACAAGTTGTGGCTTTTGCTCAGCTTGGGGTTCTGGGCATATCCGTGGTTTGCTGCAAAAGCCTATCAGAACGGGGAATTTCCGCCAAGACTTGAGATGATTAGATGCACACAACTTTACTGTTGTGTACACTTAACCGCACTCAGTTCCATCGTCAAAGTGTCAACGAAAAATCACCGTTATGTGCCAAGTAGAGCTAAAGCTGGGGTGCCCTCAGACCCCTTTATTAGTTTGTTCACGCGACTCCACCCCCGCTCAGCTTATCAATGACACCTGGGCTGTCATGCAAGCCGACTGGTCGATTGGTCGATTTCACGGCCAAGAGATAAGGTGCCTTAGCGCGTTCGGAGGCACCTGCTTCGTTCCGGCCGTGTCAGTGGACGAGAGAGTCGACCACTTTACTAGAGGATGCCGGTTGCAGCCACTTTGCTGAGGATGCCAATGCTGCCACTCGTTTGCCGCCATTTATTTCGGTACCCTGGAGCTCGGAATATTTTCCGCCTCAAACCTATTGCCCTAAATACCGAGCGTTGACAATTAGTGGTTTTGTTTGTGGTTTACTGGCGGCTTCTCCTTCCCCCTCAGGACTAATTAGTTAATAGCTTCTGCCGCCAACTGTTTTAAGTGATCTGCGTTGACACACACACGAACTGACAAATTCCCCTGTTCCGCATTCTACTAGAAGTTGATTCCCGGACTCTTCTCTGCCATTTCCAACAACAGCTTCCAAGCACCATCCTTGTCCATCTGCTTTACAACGTCCTCCCCGGCCCACAGCTTCCATTGTTCCTCGATCTGGTGCCCAATAACATGTGTTCCCTCCACTACTGGCCAATTTAGCTTCTTGGCAAGCTTGATCATCCTCGTCAGACGCGGCTTGAAGCACATGTCCAGCAAGACTCCCTTGGTCGGTCGTGAAAGGAACCCTTCCAACGAATCCCTCACAGCCAACTCCTCGGGGGTTCTTGGTTCCAGGTCAGGGACAGTTCCGACAACGTAGTATGGCGTTTCGAGCTCTGCGGCTTGCCTTGACTTGACATGGACGATCTTTGGGGTTGGTGATAACCGCTGTGAGTCACGGATGAGATCAGCTACTTCGCCATCCTCCCGGTTCAACACATAGATAACCGAGGACCTGAAGAAAGTGCTGAGCGCGTACACGGCGGCGCGGCTAGCACCTCCGGCCCCGACGATGAGAGCAGGCTTTTGTAGCACTGGCTCCGATTGCTCGAGTAGACAGCCCTTGATGCCCAGCCAATCGGTGTTGGTTCCGCGAAGACGGCTCGGGGCTTCTGGATCGCGGTAGACGTTGTTGCAGGCTCCAATCGTAGCAGCCAATTCATCAAGTGCATCCAAGTGTTTCATGACGACGTTCTTGTAGGGCATCGTAACCACCAGGCCAACGGTCGAGTCAGCTCTCGCCAGGGAGACCAGTTCTTCCTCTGTTGCGCATTCGGTAGCGTGAAAGGTCCATGGCAGATCAAGAGACTTTGCGATGAAGTTGTGCATTGGGGGCGCAATAGAGTGACCAACGCCGATTCCCACGAGATGAAGGGTCTTCTTTTCGGCCATGGTTCAGCTGTTCTCGGCAAACACTCGACTTGAGGTTCGGGGTGTTGAGATGCAATTGGCCGAGTAGCGCAATAGAAATGTTGCTTTTCTGGTGTCTAACAGTTTGGCCCCTTCGCCTTATTCGGTGATTTCACAGGTTTAGGTGGTGGGGAGCCTCCGGCCTTGTAAGCAAGTGTGGGTGATTTCTTTGCCGCCGCTCCACCACAACAAGTAATGAACACAGTATTCAGTCACACAAGAATCGTCTGGACCAATCTATAGCTCCCACGGATCTCTAAGAATTAAAGGTCGAAGGATTGATACTTTCCTATTGGGGATGTTAATTCATTGACTAAACACTCCTTGTGTAGTTTCCAACTGCAGACGGCGCCGGGCACAGGCTGGGTTTAGAAGCAAATGTTTTGACATGTCTGTTATATTTCCTGTAGCTGCTTTTCAACGTGTCGGCCCAATGCCATCTATAGACATATGCTTAGACTATCATCTTGATTCCCAATTATTTAGAGATCCGCTCTGGCCTCTTCCCCTGCCCATGCTCGCCGGATCAGTTCCCTCATCGCTGTACGCTCAACATGTCGTGGATTCGAGTACGGCTTCGAAACAGCAATGTCAGCCGCCTTTTCGATGTCTGCTTCTTTCATTCCAAGAGCCTTCAAGCTCCTCTCTACCTTCAACTTAGTGAGGAGCACGTTCAGACCAACAACTGCGTCTCCATTGCTCTCAGGCAGAACCTCTACCAGTAAACGCATAGCCTCTGGGACTTTTGGAGCATTATATGCCAAAGCATGAGGAAGAATGACAGTGTGCGTCTCGGCATGAGGAAGGTTGAAACTGCCGCCAAGAGTATGGCACAACTTATGATGCAAGGACATTCCGACGCTTCCCAAGCACAGACCGCTGAGCCATGCGCCGTAGAGTGCCGATGAGCGCGCAGACAGCAGAGTTGGACCTTCAATAAGTTGTGGAAGCGCGGATGCGAGGGCTTCAATTCCTCGTTGGGCCAACATGTTGGTGACCGGATTGGAATTGGTCGCGTAAAGAGCCTCTACCGCATGCGCAATGGCGTTGACACCGCTGGCGGCGCTGAGAGAAGCGGGAAGTGTCAGAGTAAGATTCACATCGTAGATGATAGTTCCTGGAAGAATGGCAGGGTCGGATCGCGTTTGTTTGAGTCCATTTGCAGTTTCACCGAGGATGGGCGTGACCTCGCTGCCAGCGTACGTAGTCGGAACCGCGATGTGATACAGCCCTGTTCGAACGCTGATGGCCTTGCCCAAGCCGATGGTGCTTCCTCCGCCGATAGATACGATCGAGTCCGCTCCCGTGGACTTGGTGAATTCGACGGCGCGCTCCGTAACGTCTATCGGGGTATGCATGGTTGCTTCGCTAAACACACCCGCGACGTGATCCTGGAGCAACCGCTTGACATCTTCGGCGTTCCGGGTCTTCCGGGGTGTCGAAAGGAGGAGTGGGCGAGAGAGCTTCAATTTTGACAGCACTTCTGGAAGCTTGGTGATGGTTCCGGATCCGAAGATGACCCTCGAAGGGTTTGCGTTGTATTCAAAGTTGTCCATCTCGAGAGAAACAATTTGTGTCGACAATCACTGACAGCAACGAGATGAAGCCACTAAATGTGACGAGTCGGGTGGAATGAACTTGGTTCATCGTCAAAACATGCTGGCCCACGCTCAACCAAAGCATATTCCCAACAGCGTCACAATCACATTGTCGGAAAGGCGGAATTGAACTCGGGAGAGCATTCAGTGGATAAAGACTGCCTGAATCTGACTAATGAGAGCAGCGATGATTCCGTGCAGCTAAGCAATACGAATACTTGATTGCATCATGGTCCCCGCATGATAGGTTACATCGTGGTGACGGAGACCCGGCCGGCATAGAACTTATCCGTCAGTCGTCGGACAAAGCTGTAACGATGTGATTAGCTAAATCTCACTAAGCCGTCAAGGAGAAGGATACTTGACTACATCGATCGTTTCTACCAATCACAAGTCCATGACATGTCTCCATGACCAATTCTACTTCAAACGAACATCTCTACATTGTGTGTCTGTCTTCCCTACAACCCGAGCATCCTCAAATCCGCCATCATTACACCTTCAAGTCTACTCCCACCCTCAATCAAGAATGAGCCAATCCCGCCCCGTGAAGGACCTCACAATCGACAACATTACCGAGAATGTGCATGCAATCAATTCAGACTGCAAGGACCCGCGTTTACGCTTTCTCCTCGAGAGACTGGTCACCCATCTGCACGATTTTGCGCGGGAGACGCGCCTAACCACGCCTGAATGGGAGGCAGCTATCAAGTTTCTGACTGATGTCGGCCAGATCTGTACAAACGTGCGGCAAGAGTTCATTCTGTTGTCTGACATCCTGGGTCTTTCCCTCTTGGTTGATTCTATCGACCATCCCAAGCCTGAGGCTTCCACCGAAGGCACTGTTCTCGGCCCGTTCCACACTCACGACGCTGAACACTCACCGAATGGTGCACTCATCTCTCACGACCCAGACGGCGAGCCCATGCTTGTAGTGTGTTCCGTCAAGGATACGCAGGGCAAACCAGTCGCGGGCGTCAAGATTGACGTGTGGGAGACGGATTCGAAAGGATTCTATGATGTCCAGCATGCCGACCGTACTGGTCCAGATGGCCGTGCCGTGGTGCAAAGCGATGACGCGGGCATGTTCTTCTTTCAGGCTATTGTGCCAGTTCCCTATCCAATCCCAAACGACGGCCCAGTTGGGCGTCTACTTGGCGTGTTAAATCGACATCCATACCGGCCCAGTCATTTCCATTTCATGTTTGACAAGCCAGGTTTTGATCGTCTTATCACGTAAGTAAATTCACCAGGCCCCTTTTCTCTGTATTCTTCACTGGACTTGACACTGACTCGACCAATTTTGAAGGGCTCTCTATCTTCGTGGAGATCCATACGAGAGATCAGATGCAGTTTTTGGAGTCAAGGAGTCTCTCGTTGTTGATCTGGGAACCGTGTCAGATGTTGATGGCTTATCGGAGAAGTACGGCGTTTCTCCGTCAATGAGGTTGCTTCAGTACGATTTTGTTTTAGTTGGGGAAGAGGAAGTAGGAAAACTCCGTGACGAAAAGGCAAGGGAAGCAATTCGAAAACAGGGGATGAAGGGTATGGGTATAGTGAACGGAACACTCGTTCCGGGAGATTCGTCTTAAGAGCATTATTAGGGCAACAGCTTTTGCTCCATGCATCAACAGGGGGGTACATTAATAACAGCACTATGTTAATTCACTACAACTGTAACGCAATGAATCTTTTTTAAATATATTATATAGGCAATTTCTATCCCTAGTACTATCTCTAACTCTATCCTAACCAGCATCTCTACATATTTCTTCATGAAATTAAGCTTATCCTTATTAAGGAGAAAGTAGAGGGACGGTGGCAGATAGGGTGCATTTACTGTGTAGCAAAAATAGCCCATAGGTATGTACTTGTTGGTGCAGCAAAAGTTGTTAGTGCCCCCAGCATTACTCCGTCTCAAGAATTCATAGAATAGAATGGCATGATAAGTACTTGCAACAGCCAGTCCGTGACAATAAATTCGAACCGAACTAGCGTAGCCTAGAACGTCACTGGTTAAAGCGATGGTGGGGCATCTTTTTGCGTGTTGGAAGGATTTATCATGAGCGGCTAAATAAACATGCGGGTGGATCGACTGAGCTGGTGGTGCAAATAGAGTCGGGCGGAAAACGGATGCCAATAGTACGAGAGGTGAAGACCAAGTGAAAGTGTTACCACCACTTGTCGGGACGGAGATCAGTGACAATGTCCATCATTTAACGGATATCCATCATGTGATCTTTCGACCTATTGTCAGTCTCAGAAGTCAGGAGTCATAATCCTAGATATGGCCAACCTCGTGGCCACTGGGCCTGATATTGGGGAACCTTCCAGAGAAGGGACGCCGGATTATGTCACAGCAAAAACACCACCGTCAACAACATTCTCAACACATCTCGTCGGTCCTCTCCAAGAACAAGGCCAGTTTTCTCATTCAGATCCAAGCCAGTCTACAACAGCATGCTCTCGCCCAGCCTCTACCTCACAAAGAACCGCCTTGATGCAGGAAGACACAACTGCTGTATCCAACCAACAGACGAGCCGGCAACAGTCACCATGTTACTCATCCAGCAGCAACCGTTCGTCACGCAAATACAGTGCCGATGCTTCCATAGCACTCATCGGAATGCGCGGGACGGGAATGTCCACGCTGGCAGTCATGGCTTCGAGCGCCCTGGGCTTCAAATTAGTGGACGCCGACCACCACTTCTACCAAACCACTACACTCTCGCGCGGTGCCTACAAGTCTCGTTATGGCGTGGACAAGTATCGACGGGAGGAGTTGAGGCTGATGCAATCCATGCTTGTCGAGAATCCATCCAGAGCCATCATCGTCTGTGGGCCAGGTGTGGTAGAGGCCACCGGCCAGACATGGCTTGCAGGGTATGCCCAAAGCCATCCCATCATCTACATCATGAGGGACGCAGAGGACATTGAAAGGCATCTCCGGGTCTGGGACGCGGAAACGATCTCTCGCCTTGCTCGCCTCAGTGGACCGACACATCGAACCCTGTCCAACTTTGAGTTCTACAACCTCTCTGATCCGAGTCCAACTGAAGCTGTTGATGGTCATCCGCCGGGCCAGCAATCGCCGAAGTCTCTTACCCTGAAACATCTCGAGGTGGATTTCATCGAGTTCATCTACGGCATTACACAACGAAGTGAGCCTCATAAAGCACATCACAGCCTTTCGTTATTGCCGCCCGAGTCTAGGCTCTTCACTTATGCGCTCTCTCTTCCCTTTTCCACTCCAGGGAGAGTGATCTGCAGGCTTGGTGCAGAAGATATGGCAGCCGACGCGGTAGAACTGGTCGTGTCGCCATCAGATATAGGAAATAGCCATGCGCCGTTCGATAATTCTGCAGCAAATGCCATTACTCGTCAGTTTTGGATGGCGAAGAGAAACCTTCGGCTCCCAATCATCTTTCACGTACAAACGCCGGCAGTCGACAGCGAGCAGCTACATTCTACATCACAAGCTGTGAGGGACGAGCCAAACTATTTCGAACTCCTCTACCATGCTCTCCGCCTCGCACCCGAATATCTTTCCGTCGACATTCGATGCGACGACCAGAGAATCCGAGACTTCATCGCAGCAAAAGGACGTACAAAAGTCATCGGCCATTTTTTTGATTCGGCTCCCCTTTCACACGGCTGGGATCACCCGAAGCGTAGAGAGAAAATACGAAGAGCCGAAGACCTAGGCTGCGATCTAGTTCGACTATGCCAAGAGGCAACTTCTGTAGAGGACAACTTCTTGGCTCAGAAGTTCATCCAAGATGTCAAAGCTTCGGGAGAGCATAGCATCCCGGTGATTGCGTACAATACAGGCCGCCTCGGGAGAACTTCTTACTTCCTCAATACGATCCTCAGTCCAGTGACGCATCCGCTGTTGCGTTCGATGGTTCCAGAATGCGTCCCTACTTCACTGGTGACGATCCAAGAGGCCCAGAATGCCATTTACTCTTCTTTTATATTGGACAAGGTCTACTTTGGCATCTACGGTGCAAATGTGACACAGAGCTTCTCGCCCGCCATGCATAATGCCAGCTTCGCATTCTACAGAATGCCCCACGAGTACCGGATATTCCAGTATCAGAGCCTAAATCATCTTCAACAGCTCATCAACGACCCCAAGTTCAACGGCGCTAGCATAACAGCGCCATTCAAGCGAGACGTTATCCCTCTAGTCGATAACATGAGTCGAGAGGCCCAAGCTATTGGAGCGGTGAATACCTTGTTACCACTCCGTTCGAAAGACCCATCCGCGTTACTGGTTCGGAATCGTGCTGGGCAAGCTGCAGCTTTGTATGGAGACAACACAGACTGGATAGGAGTTCACGTTTGTATTCGACGCAATCTCTCGCCAATTAATGCAATCAGACCTCGAACAACGGCGCTCATTCTCGGTGCCGGAGGAATGGCCCGGGCAGCGATCTATGCTCTTATTCGGCTTGGAGTTCGAACCGTGTTTGTCCACAACCGCACACTAAAGAATGCGATTGAGCTTGCAGCACAGTTTCAAGACTGGCCGCTCCAGGAGGGCCGCTCCAAAGGAAGTAATGCTGAACAGTGTAGTCACGAATCTGTTACTGGAAACCTCACCATAAGAGTGATTCAATCAAAGAACGATCCATGGCCGGCGGATGTTGACAATCCTACAATTATTGTTTCCTGCATAGTGACTCAGGAGGTCGACGGCAAGTGTTCCGTAGATACAAGCCTGCCAAACGCCTGGCTCGCAAGTCCCACGGGAGGGGTTGTAATCGAGGTATAAACACTTCAGACGCATCTCGATTCTGGCTGACATGAATATCTAGTTGAGCTACACACCACTGAATACACCGTTGCTGGAACAAGTCCATGAGATGCAGGATAACGGTTGGATCGCAGTAGATGGGCTCAAAGTGCTTCCAGAGCAAGGCGTGCTGCAGTTTGAGCTCTTCACCGGGAGGAGGCCACCACGAGAGCTGATGCGGAGAGAGGTGATTCGCACATACCAAGAACGAGCACGAAGCGGGGTGTCATCGTCAATGGTTCCTCAGTTTTCCTCTAGTTAACGACTTGAGGCGAGGCGCCGTTGGGGAGGGCTCAACGAATAGATCCAATAGAGTAATCTAATCAGGCAATGGCGCATAGGGCACTTCCATGTTCATAGTGAAATTTAGTTATAAAGTAAGCTATAGTTAATTAATGATGTGCCCGAGGAATGTCTAACTACATGAGTAAATTGCGCTGAAATCTTAGTCAACCTCACCGTCACGGTCGAAATAAGTAGTCTAACACTATTTCTATAAACTCAAGTAAGTTGTTTACCAGTTGCCATAAAAATCTTCGTTCTAGGATGTGACTTAGCTTGTGAAGAGCGTGGCGAGTCCGATTCGAACCACCTGTGTTAACTTCGCATCATAGCGGATCATCGTAAGATCCACTTTGGCGATGAGATCCGGCGGCAAATATCTTTTCCAAGCCAGCACCAGTGGCAAAGTTTCAAGATGCCCGGCGTTCATGAGGCCATTTTAGCTAGAAAACCTCTCTTGCTTGTTTTGACAATATTCATAGTCGTTGTAGATGCTATCATTTCCCCCATTCTCGCACCCTCCCTCCACTTCTTCCCTTTGGCTACGAGACACAATCACCCAGCATGAGTTCTTCTGAACCCCAGCTCGCCAACATTTCATCCCGAACAAATGATGGCCAAGCGAAGAAATTCTACATCTTTGGACACAACATTGCACATTCCCTTTCACCCACCCTCCACAATGCCGGTTTCAGAGAGCTTGGACTGCCGCACCATTACAGTATCCACGAGAGCGAGAACGTGGATGAATCAGTCGAGGAGCTGATCAGTCGCCCGGATTTTGGTGGTGCCTCAGTTACGTTTCCTCACAAACTTCAAATTGAAAAGCTCCTGGATTCCTCTTCTCCGGTGGTGAATAAAGTTGGTGCCGTTAATACAATTGTTGTGAGGAGCTTGGACGATGGCAGGCGGGTGTTGCTCGGAGACAACACGGATTGGTTGGGGATAAAGAAGTGTATCGAATCAGCATCCCTCGGTCATGTTCACTCATCAGCTGCTCTTGTTCTCGGGGCAGGAGGTGCGGCGCGAGCTGCATGCTATGCCATTCAGAGCCTGGGCATTCAAGAGGTCATCATCGTCAACCGAACCAAGTCAAAGGCAGAAGAAATGGCGTCTCGTTTCCCTGAACTCAAGACAACCGTGTTCGGGAGTCTGGAAGAGGCCTGTGGATTTACCGGTCCGAGCATTCGAGTCATTGTTGCGTGTGTACCTGCAGACGACCTAGGCGAGAAGAGAATCCCGCCAGGTCTGTTCCATGGTAGCGACACTGGCGCTCTGGTGGAGATGGCATATAGACCGCAGGTTACGGGGATGATGCAGGTGGCCAGTCGGCATTCTGGATGGAGCATCTTCACGGGAATGGATGTGTTGGAGAAACAGGCATACGAGCAGTTCGAGCTTTGGATTGAGCAGCCTGCGCCGTATGTGGTTATGGGAAACGCCATGAGAGCAAAGGCAAGCGGGAAGCTATAGGGGTGTGCGCTGCATATTTCCAATGTGGCAGTTATGAGCGAGTTAGTTAGGGTTGCATAAATGCTCTAATAATACTAAACTAAATATTACTAGTGCTAGCTGCTGTTGATCTAAAGAGTGTTCTATTAAGGTCTCGATGAAATACTGATTCTCGCCCAGTCCCACAAATGCTACTTGGGTTTCAACGGAGAAGCTGATCTTGAGTCTGCACTATCCAAACCACAGAACGTTAAGTTCAGAAACAAGCAACTATCGAGAACAGCTTGACCGAACATGGAGCTGTGATTGTCAGTATGGATACTCTACAAGAGGTCATCAAAGAGGTCGGGGATGCGAGTGTAGCCAGACCCGCCACCTAAAAGGGCATTTTCATCTTATACACTTGCAAGTCTTGGTATTGTTCAAGTCTCAATCAAACTATAATAGGCCGCAAGGAATCAAAACTACACACCAACACCCTTTCCTTCAACCCAGCTCTTAGCCTGCCAATACAAGAGGTCGTGCTTCTCGAGATTCGGGGTGCCAACGTGACGTCGGTGCCCAGGCATATCTGCGAGTACCGTCACGCCCATTGTTGCTTCTTGGAAGTATGCGAGATACTTATACCCCGGCGGATACAGCTTCAACTTCTCTTCATCTATCGTCGGAATCTTTGCCGGGTTCGTGGGGATCACCTTGTCCTTCTCGTACCAGTGGCGGACCAATCGTGCTCCCCAAATGTCGTCCACCTTTTCGAAGAAGAAGCAAAACCGGCAGTCGGCCTCGACATCAAATTCGACGCCATCGACTTCAAATCGTTGAGTAATTGTCGCCTTGAGTTTTGTCACCGCCAACGTTCCTTGTAGGGTAGACATACCGATAGCAGGGCCAACCCTCTGCTAATTCTCTGAGCTTCAGCCTCTCCAATACTAAGTGATCCGGACCATTGTTTCGAATGGCGTGAGAGGGTCTTGATCCCTCAGGAAGGCTGTAGAGATTGACCATTTTGTTGTAATCTCGTTATTTGCTGTACGAAAAGAATATCCAGATAATGATAGAACCTTCAGTTTTATTGTTTCCGCTGCTAAGAAGCTGCAATGGAAAGGGTATTCTAGAGTACATCTGGGAAAGGCTCCACATCTTAGTATTGTGGAGAAGGCAAAGGGATTTTCCCCGTTGTCCCGGCTTCAAGTCCGGGCCTAAGTTCCAGTTTTAGCGCACAAAGGTACTGGAAGCACTTTTCAAAAGCAGTTCTTAGGATCCCGGCAGAAAGATGTGATATTCTGTGATGCATGTCCGCACCGGGACATCCGACAAAGCTCGAGGACGATTAATGACCGAGCGGGTGAACTCATCGCCGCCATGAGCACTGCTAAGTCCGCTCCCCACTGATCGACATCCCGTCATTGGCGCCAGCTTCCTTGTACCAAAAGTCTCAGTAATCTGTTATCATTTATCAGTAGACACGCTGCTCGCTGAGACTGAGTCGGCTCCCAATCTAATTAGTCTACCGTCTCTCACACTAGCCCACTCAATCTACACCATGGGGAAATCTATCCTGCTCATCAACGGCCCCAATCTGAATCTCTTGGGCACCCGGGAACCTCAGGTCTACGGCCACACAACTCTGAGTGAGGTCGAGAACAGCTCAATACAGCGCGCCCAGTCACTCGGGGCAGAGCTACAAGTCTTCCAGTCCAACCACAAAGGCGCCATCATCGATCGCATTCACGCGGCAAAGGGAGCTGTCGATGTTATCATCATCAACCCGGCGGCGTACACACATACGAGTGTTGGCGTCCGCGATGCACTCCTCGGTGTCGACATCCCCTTTATCGAACTGCACATCACCAACACGCATACGCGTGAGCCGTTCCGACATCACAGCTACTTGAGTGACAAGGCCACGGCGGTTATTATGGGATTCGGGACTCACGGGTACGGATACGCTGTTGATCATGCAATCAACAACATCTCGCCTAAGGAAGAGCGTACGTCACTCAGTGTAAAGGCTTAAGGGTGATCAATACTTAATGATAGGATGATTAGCCTTATAGACTATGTTATGGTTAGTCTACCTGAGGGGTTGTGTTCTCAAATAGATTATCATATCGACCCCTGTTTAAATCCTCGTCTCCTCAAAGCACATTCCTCATACGCATTTCTAAAGGTAAAATGCATTCAGCTCGGCTCGTGCCGTTGCTCCTCTAAGATTGCGCTGGAGGCAGTGTTTTCGGTCTCGCTCCCGGGCGAGACATGGCATCTAGTCGGCCAGGGTTGTCGACAAATGAGAAGACGCGACGAAAGCGATCGCGAGACCGAGATTCAAAGGAAACAGCCCAACGCCGCGACACCGAGATACCAAAACACAAATCCAATTTCAGCCAGATCTAGACACTGATTTTAAACATCAAGTTTTGCTCCGGCCTCAGCTGTACACATAGTTGGATTGTTGTCGTCTTGGCTGCTCTGATGAGGTAAGTGATCAAATACCGATGTGAGGTGCTAGATCCCCGACTAACAAGAGCTTCGTTTTAGCCAAGGTGCATTATAAATGACCATCGTTACATGGTTCTACTTCCGCTACTTCCGAGCCAATGGCGTCCATCGTGGTTCCAGGCGATTACAACGCCTACGGAGGATATCTCGACAACGCAGGACCTCCAAGCTACGGACAACACCAAACCTATGGACAGCAGTCCTCACATCAAGGAGTATGAACAAGACCACAGAGTGTCCGCAATATTACAGGGTTGGTATAGAAGTACAGAAGGGAGAGGACAAATTGTACAATAGTCTTTATTCTAGGTTTCCTATGTCTATAGAGTGATCAGGATGGTGTGTAGGTCTAGGGGTACTATGGACGTCCCATATTAGCTGATATGATCCTGCCTGATGATTGATACAGATAAAGCACAAGAAAAAGGTTTCTAAATTTCGTGCGCAATTTCTTAGCCTAAGCATCAGATAAGTGAAGCCAGTGCATCATGTTTCTAGGTCGTTTCAATGTGATCTGGTGCACTTAATTGTGTCTAGGGACAGAATTCGGCACACATGGTCTTCCAGCAACGATTTCTAATTGATCTACATCGCAAATCCTCCATCCTAATCTCCCCGTTTATGTCTGTTTCCCGTACTACAACCTGCCCCAACTTTGACTAAGCCAACTACATGACAAATGCCGTCATCTCCTGATGCCCGTTGCTCTGTAGAGTGACAAGCAATTGGTCGAATAGCTCATCGCCATCAGGATACGGAGAAGGGTCGGAGATGACAATAGCTTCCTCGGCGTCTTGAGGAGGGTATATCAACTTCTGATTGATGTACGTCTTCACTCGCTTCGCGCTCTCCCCCGTAACCAGGACCTCCCTTCCCCAGCCCCGTGTAATCACGGCGCCCCATGCCCCGAGGTCAAGACAGCAACCATAGGAAGGTTGGTTATAGGGCACCGGCGGCTCCTTAAGCAAATCTGCTGCAGCGTTGTGGCCGGATACACGACCCAGTAGCATGGCATGCTGACAGGACATGGTGGCAAAGTGGCCCTTATCGTCGGTGAGGGCGTGTGCGGCATCCCCCGTAGCGAAGATATGCGGGCTTGTCGGAATGCGAAGGTCTTGATCAACATGGAGGCGCGAGAGTGAATCCTTGGCTCCGAGAATTTGCTGGGTCAAGGGTGTTGCTTTCACTCCCGCAGTCCAGACAGCAGTCATTGTTTCGATGTACTCGCCGGAGGAAAGGGTTACTCCCTTAGCATCGACCTCCGTGACTGCTGAACCCAGCTTGACCTCAACCCCAAGGTCTTTCAGGGCTTGCAAAATGACAGGTCGGGGACCTGGTCCTAGTTCAGGACCAACCTCTTCGGCAAATTCAACAAGAATGACGCGAATGTCGCCCTTATTTCCAAGGCGGCTAGGCAGCTCGGTAGCAAGTTCAATGCCCGTGAACCCAGCGCCGCACACGACAAAGGTATCGCGAGCTGGACTAGAGGGAAGCAATGCGAGACTCTCGAGATGAGATTCAAGCTGGGCAGCAGCGTCGAGGGAATCAATATCAAAGCCATGGTCGTGAAGACCAGTGACTTTGTCGGGTCGCACAAGCGTACTCCCAGCTGCGAGTATAAGGCGGTTGTAGTTGATGCTGGAGGTGACACCCGAAGGGGATCGGGCTTCAACGGTGTGGGCGTCGGGGTGAATAGCCTCGACAGTACCCTGGATAAATTTGATGCCGGCGACTTCGAAAAGAGCACCGAGAGATTGAGTCATGGTAGAGGCGTTGGCCTCGTAGAGTCTTGGCCTCATGACCAGAGATGGCTCAGGGGCGATGACGACGACTTCAGTGTCTTCTCCTTTCTGCTTGAGGTTGATGAGACGCTTGGCAGAGAAGGCGCTCCATACGCCGGCGAAACCGGCACCGATGATGACGATTGTGTTGTGCATTGTGGCTGGTGGTTTGTTGTACGAGGGCTGTTTCTAGGCCGTAGGGCTTGTTGAGGCAAGGTATGGATGGTGAAGTTGAGGCGATTTTGATAAGCATTCTCTCTGGATGTTTATGTATTTATATACCTGAGCTCTCGGGCTGTATGACCTTGATGAATTGGTTCCTCTTGACCACGGGTTACAAATTCTCCATGTCATCCTTCAAGTCGGGCATTAAATCGGATACCCGCAATGCCGCACCGAGTACGCGAGCGGGTACCCGCACACGGGCCGACCGGAAGAGTACCCGCAGGCCCGGAGTATTCCGACACTAAACAGTCCAGTCTGACGGGTTCCCGAGAATCCTCATCACCATCATAACCTCACAATTCGAGCGTGATGGACTTGACCAAAAATCCGTCCTCGCACACCCGCAGGACAAATACCCGCTCCTCGCTCGCCTGTCTGCCTTGCCGTTCCAGCCACAGGAAATGCGACGGCACCCGGCCGCAGTGCAGCCGGTGCGTCGAGGCCGTAACGCAATGCCAATATGCTAAGTCGCGTCGAGGCGGTCTTGATCGCGCGGCTCTGGCGGAGCGGCGCAAGCAGCTTGCCGCAGCTGGACAAGACAAGGGTCAAACCTATGGCTGTGCTGGGATGAACACCGAGGACAAGAACGACGAGGACCAAACGTACGGGTCCGGGCCATCAAGTACGAGATCATCTGCCCCTCTTACACTCGTCCCCCAAGACATCAACATTGCCCAAGATGCTCTCATCGACTCGTACTACAAGACGTTTCACAAGTTCCATCCCGTGGTTTTACCCAGCACACATCTGGCAAGGCTTTTCCAAGACTCGTCCAGACAGCCCAGCTTAATACCTCTGCTCGCTGTCATACGCTTCATCGGCCACCTTTACCACACCCGAGAATGGTCAACTCCACTGAAGGACCATGTGGACGTCTGCCTGTCCCAGGCGTCACAAACAGACCCCTTCATGGTTCAGTGTCGCCTCCTATACTCCATCGCGCTATTCTGGCACGGCCACAGCGCAGATTCGAAACGAGAAATGGACGCTGCTATCCAGCTTGCCCTCCATCTTGAGATGTTTCGGCAGGAGTTCGCCGCCGAGAATGGAGGTGGGGATACTGTGTTGATTGAGTCTTGGAGAAGGACCTGGTGGATGTTGTACGTGGTGGACGGATACTACACCGGCACTCTAGGCACCATGACACCCGCATTCTTGGATATTGAGACCACTGTGGACCTGCCTTGCGAGGAAGCTGAGTTTGAATCCGGTGTAAGTTCTCAATGACTCTTTGTTCGACATTCATCCTCTACTTCCAACCGCTAAGTTCAACCGCAGCAAATCCCCGAGCCAAGGACGCTGCAAGAGTTCGACTGCCGCGAATCCGCCTTTGACAACACTTCGTTTTCATCCTTTGCATATCTCATCGGCGCCGTCCGATGCATCATGTTATCAATATCTACAGCACCCGAACTTCCATCCAAGAAGGCCTCTGCGCACATCATTGAGCTTGTTGACTCCATCTTTGACGGATGGTTGCTCTTGCTCCCTGAGAGTTCCAAGCCAGTCTTGGCCAAAAATGGAGAAATCGATGAGCTCATATTTCAAGCGCACCTGGTTATTCATGTGTGAGCCTTTCCCTGTCTTTCGAAAAGCTGGATGAGACCACCTGCTAACCATCTCATTCTAGGTCCATTATCAACTTACACAGGCCCTTCTCGGACCTCAAGTTCAACCTCGTCGAAGAAGTCTCCACTTGCGCGAGAGACCCTCCCCGCGACATACCTATGCAAGATCTCGTCAACGTACACACAGTCAGGGTTCTGCGATCCGTAGAGGCGCAGATCCGCCTTCTCGCTTTACCAGAACGGCCGTTCAACCACACGCCATTTGTCACATGTATGGTCAGTGAGGGTACCCTCGCTCTCCTCTCAGCCTGCAACTTCCTACTGCGAGGAAGAGAATTGGCCATAGCAAGACATCAGATACGTATGACTATTGGATGCCTTGGTACTCTAGCGAAGCTCTGGCCGAGGATAGCCAAGAACTTGCAAGAGATACAGACAATTTCTCGTCACGTACTCGGATTAGCGCCCAAGGGGACTGCCGGCGAGACTCCCACGTCCGTCGGTGTACCAAGCCTCTCAGGTGGCGAAGTAGATATGCCTTCTGGATCTGAGGCAGAGACCTTAAGTCATGATGTCTTCTCTACTACGAGTATCACGGACGGCTTTTATGGGTGGTGTAATATTGACGACCTAGACCTGGAGCTTTCGCGGTGGCCGGATGGATGATGCCTACTTTAAATCAATAGCAAAGGGACTAGGGGCCTAACAATCCTGCTTTTAGGGTGTGATAACTATGTATTAGAGCTTACTTCACGGCTAGATGCTTGCAATGCAGTGTAAGTTGGATTCGAGATCGTCAAAGACGGAACATGCGTGTGGTGACCGCCGCAATGCAACCGTAAAACGAGACATGCGTTGGGCCTGAAATTCTTGTTCTCCTCAAGACAGCTCAATCAATAAGTAGAGAATAGACGATAGAGCCTTAGACCTCCATTCCAAGACTATGTGGAACGGTTAAAGAACCTAGTTGCGTGAGACTTTGTGCAATCATGTATACGAGATAGTTTCACACTCTAGTATCACAAAGTCCGATCATGAAGCTGACTGAGGTGCAGGGCTGCTATTCCACGTGATCGCTAGGTATCTACGAGTAGCCACGTCACATCGCATCACTCAGATTACCCCGCCTTCGGTCAGTCTTGAACGCAGGCTCGAAAACTTCAGTATTCATCCATCATTTTATCACAATGGCGACCGTTACTCGCTTTAAACTTGTCTTCAACGTACCTACATCAGCTTTGGCTCAATGCAAAACCGCCATTTTCGCGGCTGGAGCAGGCCGCTACCCAGGACCCGGCAATTACACCGAATGCTGTTGGACAGTCGTAGGGACCGGTCAGTTCCGTCCAGGCGATTCGGCCAATCCACATATTGGCAAGGTTGGGGAGCTGGAGGAGGTTCAAGAAGCCAGGGTTGAAACTGTCTGTGTTGGCGAAGACGTTGCCAGGAATGCAGTCAACGCTCTTAAGAGGTAGGCACAGTTCTACTATTATGATATGAGGTATATTGACCCCTTTCAGTGCCCATCCCTATGAGGAGCCCTCTTATTCCGTATACCGATTGGAGGACTTTTAGCCAAAGAGATAGTCTATAGAGTTTGACTTTCATGTCTGCCCTCCTATTGCGTGAGTTTAGATGAATTCGAGTGTTTGTACGTCTCGAGAGGAACAGTCCTTGCGTAGCAGTAACAACTTAAAGGATGTGAAGGCCAGGAAGTGGTGCGTTCATAGCTCGGACAGGCCAAGGCAGCTAGGGATGATATACTGTCAGATTTCCTGTAGTTCCAGAGCACTCACGTGAAGATATTAGGCTCGCGTGGAGTTCTGATGCTTGAGGCACTCGCTTGTGAGATCTTAGACTTCGGTCGCGATGCCTACATTCGTTTTCAAGAAATTAAGACTAAACGGTTAACCGGATCATTCTCTAACAAAACCTGCTTGATACGTATATAAGGTGGTTCTATAACTAGGTCATAAACTTCTTCATCAGCATCAAGATTATGGCGATGAGCTTAGGATAAACCCGAAGTGGAATTTACTTGACAAGAAGAGTCTCAAAAGACGCAATGGAGATGAAGACACACATAGAAATACGAAGGATTTCCCAACCTCCTAACCCAGCCCCTCGAAGTACAACGGCGTATGAGGAAGCATCCTATTGGTCAGATAAAACCAGACGCGGGGCTATCTTCATTTCTCTGCTGAAATCCGCTCATTGATTTGTCACCTACTACCACCGTTTTCATCTTCCTTTCCATCTCCAATCTCAACCTAAAGCTTTCGTACTCACTGTAGAGAAGTGATCACGGCGTGTCCGCACCAAATATGACTGCTGAAAATGCCCCTCGCGGTGGTGAGGAAGTGGTGATGACAAGCAAATCTCCTGGGAGCGGCACCGTTGACTGGGGCGACTTTGTGGACTCCGATGAAGAATGTTAGATTGAGGAGGTAGCTGAAAACGTCGACCGATATTCACAGGGCTTATACTACCCTACCTACATTGGAGAAGTCCTTGTCGATAAGTATCGCGTTGAGCATAAATTGGGTCATGGAGGTTTTTCGACTGTTTGAATGGCACATGACATACCCAGCCAGAGGGACGTTGCCCTCAAGATCATGGTGCCTGGGGACACTGGCGAGCATGAATACCAGATTCAGGACGATATCATCAAGACTGTGCCGGATATCTCATGTCTAATAGTGTTCGAGGATACCTTTCTACTTCGTGGTCTCCTTGGTCACCACCGAGTTCTCGTCTTTCCCTTACGGGGTCCGAATCTCAGAGATTATATGCGGAAGAAGCCAGTTGCCACCCGTATATCGGCTGCTCGGCAATTGCTACAAGCCTTGAAGAGCCTACATGATGGTGGAATCGTGCACCGTGGTGAGTCAATTTGAGCGAGCCTTCACTTTCCTTTTCTGAGTATTGGCATTGATATTTTCCATAGACCTGAACGGCGCGAATGTCATGTACAATCTCCACCCTCTCGACAAGTGTAGTACAACTACAAAGTACGAATACCTGGGGCGCCCAAAAAAGATGCCTTTATTTCCCACCCAGTGGAAACAGGGCGAACTTGTCACGCCAATAAAGCCTCAAGAGAATTCAGTGGGAGATGCGGTTTTTCTTGGCGATTTCGGCCTAGCAATCAAAGCTGGCTCGTCAGTTACTCACAAGATCCAGTCGCCTGTCAAATATTGCGCCCCAGAGCGACTTCATGATACAAACCCGAATTTCGCCACCGATATGTGGAGTTAGATGTGCATCTTTGTGGAGCTGTACATTGGTGCTGGCCTATTCTTTGGCTATGGGAATCCTTCCACGGTGACGTACATGGTCAATACCCTTGGCCCGTTTCCTGCATCTTGGAAGGGTTCTTACAAGGGGGGTCCATCCGACGATTCTTGGTATGATCAGGAACGGGAGCTGGAAGCCACGATGGCCCTGGAGGAAAAGGTTTTGAGACTTCGACCAGATATCAGTCTGACGGAGCGGCAACTTGTATTCTCTTTGTTTCGAAGGGGTCTTTCCTATATACCTCAGAATCGTCTTACTGCGGCGGAACTTCTTGAGGACCCTTCGTTCAAGGAAGTTATGGGAATTTATGGCCTCTAAGGTCCCGCCAGTTCACGTCTTCTCGGAAGAGACATCGAAGAAAGCGAATCCACCGAATAGTTTACATGTGCGTGGTTGTCAGTTTAGATTTAGCCTTTGGACAAACATCTTCCAGGCCTCAATTCCTCGTCGTGCATGCTCTTCTGGGACATGCTCCCCTTCCTCTGACATTGTCCTCGAGAACAACTCCATGGAAACGAAACCCGTATACCCAATGTCCTCAATCAGTGCTCTTGCGATGCCTTCGACGGGAAGGTATGCCCCCCTATCCGTCTCGTAGATGAAGGTTCTTGCGTTGCGTGACCAGCTCATACGGGGCGGACATCCGTCGGCGTGGAATGGGTGTCCTTGGACAAGAGGAGAATCCATCCGCTCAGCATCCACGACTTGGATGTAGAATACCTTTTTGAGATCAACGTCTCGAACCATTCGAGCAATTGAATCCTTCAGTTCACTGTCGGCATTGGGTGTTTTCCCCGTGGGTGATGCTGGATCTGCCCAGACTCGACCAGCAATGTTGAAGGTGTCAAGACAGAGGCCAAAGTTTGGTCGGTCGACCTTTTGCACGACCTCCCAAGACTTTTCCCATGTATCGATGTGAGTGCTCCAGCATAGACTCTCGTACGCGAAACGGATGGGAGGGGTTTGTTGCAATCCGAGATCTGCGAGTTCCACCATGTCGCCAACGATGACATCCATGTCTCCAGTGAGCTGGTCGGCGGGTAGGAAGTTGGCGGGAATCTGGATGGTGTCGGTCTTGAGGCGTTTCGCAATTTTGAACCACAGCTGGATCTTCTCTATCAATCGGGCGTGTTGTTCGCGATCTACGAGACCTTCATAGAACAGAAATGGTTGCAAGCCAATCACTTCCAAATCGAGCTTGTGCAGGAGCTTACTCATGTGTTCTGCTGCGTTTATGAGCTGCTCTGCATTTGGTTCCGTGGTGTTATGAAGCCTTCTGGCAAAGTAATCCAAATCTTCATAAAATATTTCGATTCCTTCGAAACCATGTTTGGCGGCGTGTCGGGCTTTGCTTTCAAAGTCATGCACCCAAGCGCGGCCGAGAGAGGCGGACATCAGGGCGGGGCGAAATGACTTCATGTTTGAAACAAAGAACTGGTTGCGAAAAGGAGAAGGTGTCACTTCAACTGAGGGCCTAAGATTGAGTTGGCGGAAGGAGTTGTAGAAAGAAGCCAATGCATATCAAAAGACTTCCACATGATCCTGTCATTATTCTCATGCGGAAGTGAATTTTGCCGGTCGACCTACTCGCGGTAAAAAAAACTAGTATTATCTAAGCAAAGTATTTTTTTAGAGAGTCTGTACTTGATCGTACAGTATTTATTCGCAATCATAACGAAAATAGCTGAATATTGAGACCTAATTTGCATCTCATTTGTGTACACCGCCTATACGGCGGTTCTTCTTGTTAGGCGTACTCTTTAAGTTCAAGTTAATAGACCACCTCTAGTCAATGTCATCTGCGCTTCTCTTATGTACAAAAGTAGAAATAAGCGTAGAATGTGTCGCAAATAATGCACAGGGGTAGTTCTAGGTGCTCTTCCCTTCATATCAAATATCTATGCCAACCTAGAAGGGCCCACACTGTCCTCATCTCGGCCCTGGATCGAAAAATGACTGAATGTCGCTTGGAGAATCTCGCAGATCCCCGAGATGTCTCATGAACTCTGGAGGATTCGCTACCCTATATGACGGGGTAAGCAGGTGAAGTGAATAAGTGTGTCACGCATGAAGCCTTACCAGTCAACAGGATCTAGGTTGGCCAAGCTGTCAAAAAGGCTTTCTTCCTCCATCCTCTCAAGTAGAGAGTCAGAAAATGGCTCGCGGTTCAAACTCTGATCAAATTCAGACAGTCCTGTCATTTGTTCTCCAGTCTTTGGGGGTTCAGCGAGGCCAGTTTGTTGACTTGTGGGTGGGTTATCAGGAGTCTCAGGCACGCCAATGTTTGTGCTGTGCCTGCCAGCTGGGGAGAGATTTTCAACCTGACTGTGGACTCGGGTTCTAAGCGGTGGATCCTGGTCGGTTATGAATCGTAGGGCGCCAACTTCAATGTTTGCTATATCATGGACATTACTTGACAGTGGTTGTGCGCGGGCTTGAGTGCAAGTCGTAGGGTTTGAGTTGATGGCGAGAGAGGCGGCTGTCAAGCCAAGGTTGGTGCGCTGGGGGTCATATGATTGATCTGATCTGCTCGCATGTTGGACAAGATGGTCAATGTGATCCAGTTGAACGTTCGCCAAAGCGACAGCTGCGTCATTGGAATTGTGCCAGAACTGTTCTGATTGGGAAAGGGATGCCTTGAGTTCCGCCATCTGTTCCTCACGCGCGGAAGCATGAGCGCTGCTTTTGTCTTCGCCCAGGAAATGATCTAGAAGAGAAACATAAAGGAGGACCGGGGGTGTCACCCAGATAACTCCATTGCCTTGGACTCTATTCTTCAGCGCATCGGCTAATTGGCGTGTATAATGCCACCTTTCGAGGGTATAATGAATAGGCTGACCAGCATGGAACAGGACTCGTTCGGCTCTTACGAACTGGTCTACACAATTCCAAGCTAAAGACAAGTTCAGCAGCTGTGGCGATAACTCTCCATCTGAATAATCTTGACCGTGGGGGATGAGGGTCATCTTCATGTCTTCCAGACCTTGGTTAATTTCGTGGAAACAACGTTGGCGGGCCTCTCCTTCTGGTTGCCTCAAAATTTCATTGAGGAAGCCTGTGACTTCGACCAGCTTTGAGAATATACTCAAAACATGGCCGGGGGCGTGCCCGTATGATCTGCCGTAGCTGGGAGGGTGTTGGCCCGGGTCACGCCAGGGTCGCCACGGTTCCCATTCCTCGATACCATCTGTTTGTAATGGGCCAAGGTCTCGAATATCTGAGCGCTGAAAGTAAGGACGAATTTGGAGCTTGGACGCTATCAAAGTTTCCAAGGCAACGCAGCCTAAGATTGTTCTCTTCACCCCTTCGTCGGGGTACTTGCGTGTCTGGCTAGAGGGACGCGGTAAGATGTCGAGACAAGTGGCGATATACACGGCTTTGCCAACTGTCACCCATGCCGCCTTGAAGCCGCCCCGGGCCAGATCGAATAGAGCGAGTAGTAAAAACGCCCGAACATGGCCCACTTCATGCTTGTTATCCTCTCGGTTGGTAAGAGACTTTGCTGATGCGTGAAGCGATTGCGTCAAACCGATCTCGGGCCGTCGTTTCTCAATGACGTCTAGAGTATCCTTTTGGTGTGATGAATACGCCAGCACAGCCCAGAGAAAAGCATGGTCTCCCGTTGCAGTTGCTCTTGTCAAATGAGACACATCGTTTTTGTTGGCTATTGTATACGCCGTTCGCAACAAGTCGTGCTTCTGTGAAATGGAGAACCAGGAGTGGGTACTGGCGAAATAGAGATCAAGCAAGTCAGACCAGTGCGGCGGGAGCTCCAATTGGTTATCACCAGGCAGAGTTTCTCGTGTTGGCTGCGAGACAAAAGCTCGTTCTTCGTGACGCGATGTTAAACACGGCGTTGTAGATGAATTATGCATTTGGGACGGGAGCGTCTCCAAAATGACTGGGGAGGCTGACTCTGTATGCACGGGGCTCGAGGGGATTCCTGCCGAGATCTGAAAATCTGCAGCATTGTCGTCGTCCTGGAGTTGAGCTATTGACCCAATGGCTTGGACCAGCCTGCTCTCCAAGGTATTGACGGCTCCGTCGTCTTCTTCAGGCAACTCGCTCAAAAAGGGAAGGTTGTCGAGCCGTTTAAGGACCGAACTAGCTCTCCACGTTTGCAATGCAAACTCGGCAGCATCCTCGACGATTTCTGTCGAGGGCCGTACTGGAACCTCGGGGTGAGAGCCTTGCCTTCAAGCAGCGCAGAGATCCAATCCTCACTCCCGTCGACGGTGCCAAAAAGAATGCCAAGAAGTATTTCCAGAGATCTCACGTAGCCTGTGCGAAGCCCTCGTTTCTTGGACGGGTTGTAAGCACAGACACGGTTGGCAAGTGAGCATGGCTGGCAGGAAGGTCGCTGGCCGTCGCAGCGGTCCTTGCGTCTTCGGCATTCATCGCACGCTCGAGTCACTCGTACACGCGCGTTATGGTAGACTCCATCTGTGAGTTCTTCTGTTTCTCTCCGAGGTCGTTTGGCCTGCGAGGTTTCAAGGTGATCTGGAGTCTGTTGGCGGCCTGTGGTGGCTGGATTGCCGTCAGGGAGACTGCCGTTCCCCATGCTTCAAGTCAGCCCCATGAGGCGGCGCATTCCGGATCCGACTGGGGAATTTCTGGACGGAACACAGGGTGTCGAAGCGGTAGGAGCATGGATGAAGACGTAGAGACGTGGTGGAAGATGTTGATATTACGGGATGAGGGTGTGGTCGCCGATGCTGTCGCCGAGCAGAAGAATTAAAATACAAGACACTCCTGCTAGTGCGTCACAGGCTGTCTATCCAGCTACGGTTGCAGCACATTGCACTCAGTGATGGTTGCTTACCCCAGGCCAAATCACCATTCTAGATTATAAACACTCGAATTTCCCAAACCTCGTGCTTTTTTTTAGAGGACTTACACCGCGACAACGAGGACTTTTGTACGACTCGTTATCTATACCTTCACTTTACCCATGCCAACACCTCCACGATATCTTTTGTGTCCAGTCTTTTAAGTCATTGTCCCACTTATCCCACGACTTAGCGCCCACTTACTCACAAGCCACTAAATGGCTGGGTCGGAGGGGAAAGGCGGACGGAAAAGTTCTTTGCCGCTTCACTGCAATTGGTTCTGATTAAAGAAGTGGGGATTGACCGTCTTCGCACACATGTACGAAGTGTCTTGGTCGTGAGGTCACTCGTAATAATAGGCATGGAGGCGTTCACGAACTGCAATGTCAAGATGACATCGGCATAGCTGTTGAGAAAGGGTTTCCCAAACTAACGCAAACTCCTATAATCTGCCAAAGGTATTGTTAAGACCATTCGTTATGATGAAATGCGTTCGACTGAATGAGAAAACTAGCGTCTGTTCGAGATGATGGCATCTTCATTCCCCTCCATTATCGTCCTGACCCACGATATTAATTGCCGAGTGCAAGTTGTTGAACCAGTACTCCATGACTCCGCTACAAATAAAGCACTTCCAACCTGTATTCTCTTCGTGCGTAGGTGAGGATGAAGAAGAAGCTTCAACTTTTGTCCGTTCGCCCCTCAGCAAATCGTCATCGGGCATGCCAAGAAAGCTTCTAATACAAAAATGCGACGGGTTTGCGACAGTGTTAACTTCATCGATGCCAAATCGGCACTGACCAACAGTTCGTTGCGCACCATCAGCGTAGTCAAAGAGTATCCCTCGGCAGTAGTTTGCGCTTTTGTCGTTGAATATCTGCATTCGTGTTACGCCCTGCAGTGGTGCGGCAGAGAACAAGCCTTGGTTGACGGTTCCCGGAGTCTTAGATCTTGGTTCGTAGGGCCTAAACCAGACGCCGGGTCGGTTTTTTACCGAAGGGTCACGGGCTGCAAACAAGTTGCGTCCCGGTTTGTTACTGTAATTGATGAGCGTAAGGATCGAGCCGGCACCAAGAACGCATTGATCGACCTCTGGGCCAGCAGAAGCCTGGCCAATAGCTATATCACCCAAGAGTCTCGTGCAGAACTGTCTCTATTAATGGTTGTCTGCCACGTTTTGGGTAAGGCTTACCAAGTATCGATTAGGTCCAGGAAACATGGTATAAACCTCTTAAGTTCCAATAGCTTCGATCTGTTCACCTGGAGGAAGTGGCAGATACACCCAGATAGCATATTTCCACCTTCTCGCGAGTTCTCTGTCAAGCTCATTGTCTTGATCTCCTCTTTTGTGGTCGTACATTCCAAGCAGTTGTGAATTGGAGAAGAATATGGTAATCCCGGTAGATCTCTGAGTTTCAGCGACGTTCATATGATAGAACGGCCACAATTGCGGTTTGCCGAAATTGTAGCAATCTGCGGGATCCGGAGGACATGGCTTGTTTCAGACTTTGAGACGAGTTGTTTCCGATTTGAAGTTGAGACGAGCCAAGCCGAACTGCCCAATGTTAGTAAGGCTTTTTGTGTGTTTGAGAGAAGTTCACGAACCTTGAACCCAACAGTCATGTGCTTGAAACTGCTTTTATATTCCACGTAGGCTAGGGACTTGGAGTCGCCCAACTGGTGTCTTGGTCGTTTTGGCAATCTTTCAATCATCCTCAGGCCTTGGGAGTCGAGGGTGAGACGGTAAACCCCTCTTCTCAGAGGCTTCGGCAGGAGAATTGGACGATTGCCACGTTCCCATGAGCTAATTTTGCACACCGCAATTGAGTCGGTCCAGTCAGATTGAGAATCGTGCAGCCTGTCAATGCGGGCGAGGAGTGAGACAAACCTCCACAAGATGTCCGTCGATGAATAGTCCCTGATCAAGGTAGCCACTTCAAATGGAAGCGACGCCAGTTCCGGGATGTCGTACATTTCTGCCGCCATGGCGATACCTCGAGGGACATCAGTGGCTGGATCAAGATAAAGAGAAGAGACGGAGCGCCATGGCTGTGTCCATTGTGCTAGTAAGTAAAGTTGAGCTAACTTATCCTCAGATTTACTCAGTTTCAGAAACAAATTAACGCAATCAGCGTGGATAGTAACGCTTTCTCGCCAGTGGTTGGAAGGCCAAATGCAGTGATCACGAAAGATAACCAACGTCTTGAACGGCTGAGTTTTCTCGAAGAAAAAGGCCGGGAAGGCTTGGAAGCGCGAGAACCTATTATCCCAGATAACTTGAGACATTTCGTTAGCTCTTGGCGCATTATCTGGAAGGGAAGAGCAGCTGTGCGTACTTGGAACGCACATGTCGTCGTCGAAGAAGTCGAAGCCACAGGCACCACATTGATGCCGCCCTTGCAGTGACAGAGTCCCTCTGGACCACAGGGGCTCAGATGGCAGGGGTGCAGCTTCTCCTAACATGTTGAAAAAGATGAACCCAATTAGATAGGCTTCATAAGAACCAGGAGTGCGTGGTACTGTTTGAAGTTCTATCACAACGGATTGTCAATTAGCCCAACAACAACAACAAAGATATAGTGCCTGCCTCGGTCTCTGTGGAATCAACCAGAATTCTAGGAAGGGCGCAACCTCTTCAGGAAGGGCGGAAACTTGTAGACACGGTGGTATGACTCATCCTGGGAGGGGCTGACTGACTCATGCATTGATACGAGACCTGGTTGGTTGCTCACTTCGCCAGGTAACAAGATGGGACAATATCCGCACTCATATTCCTACTTTGACAGCTGAATTGTTTCTATCATGTTCCGTTCATCAACACTCGAGTGGAAAGCGAGCCTCCATTCTTCGCCAATGACGACTTAGTAGTTAGCATCCTACTTCATAATTGATTTCCAGGCCGAAGTCTTCTGTACCGAGTTTAATCACTGACGTTTCTGCTATGACTTGCTGCCGAGGCTGATGAGCGACTAAATCTAAGGTAGATCCAATGTGGTCCACTATGCTGTCGTTTAGATACAGTTTAATAGAGAAACTTGCCCCATACTCGATGAAGGGCAGTTTTCTAGCTCAATAACTTCAGGTTTTGCTGTTGCTAAAGTTCTCAGTTATGAGACTAATACTTGTAACATCGAGTGTTGAAGGAAAGAATATATGCAGTCAATTGGAGCAAATGACTCCATGACAAAGTCCTCAATTCACCAGTGCAGACTGTAGAGATTCTTCAGTGAAGTTGCGCTCCTGTTCCTTGCCTCAAAACCACGAGTCAAATGGCCTTGTAAAAGCGAGGTTACGGTGCGAATACCACACCCCCGTCTAAGAACAAATGGATAGGGCAGGATGGCTATACTGAAAGGTTCCATCCTAAGTAATTTAAGCAGGGGGCATGGCATGACCAACAGCCAAAGGGCAGAGCGTAGGCACAGGAAGCTAATTTCTAAAAGATAGCAATGAACCATTGCTTGAATGGGATGAGCGAACCTAGCTTGGCTCCAATTAAAGTTGCTCCCAACGAAGCTGGGATATTGCGGGGCATTGTCCGGGAAGCTACAAGCGAAGACTCACCGGAGTGAAGTAGTCTGAGTCGTCCATGTATGCACGTTGATCTTTTGGGATGAAAATATGGATGGGAACGGCTAAAGCAAGAATGCGAGGAGAGGAAATCCATGGACCATGACTAATAATGACTTCTTGATGTGATGTGTGGCACGCATTACTGATTTTAGTCGGGCTGCTGGCTGGCTGGCGATGGGTAGATGGTCTAGACGAGCGGAGATGCTCAAGGGAGATTTCCTCCAGAGACGAGAGTGCATGGGCTGCAACGTAAGGTGATATAAAGCCACAACATTGTTCGAGCGGGCGCCGACGTTAAGGTTGATGCATAAGTTCTAGTCCAGGTCAAAGACCATTTGTGGGAATCTTGTACTGGTCTTCGCGAATATTGTGGACCGCTCAGCCAAAGCTGTCATGTCTCGCCAGTTATCATCGTGTTGCTCAGTTGTTGCGCTGTTATCTTTTTTTCTTCTCGAACATTGAGCAATAACTGATCATAAAATCACAAACTCGGGGTTCTGCTAAGAAAGTCTTGGTATGCTTTTCTGCATTAAAGCTAATCTAACTGACCCCCATGCTCGCTTACTTTACAATAACGACAATTATCACAACTTCGACATTTGTCTATACATCACTCGAGATGTGACTAGAAAATGAAGTTCAGGACTCGCCTCCAAGCGGGTGCGGCGGCTAGCCTTTCCCGAGTTGCCCGGATGGCATCCCAATCGTGCTCGCGACGACCAGTGTCGAGGTCGATCTCGCTGACCTTCAACCAGCCCTGGCGCTTCCAGAGATAGCCGCCGATATAGAAAGCGATGACAACAGGAGCGGCAAGGTAAGACTCGAAGAAGCCTTCGGCGGTACCAAGTGAGCCGTCGATGTTGGTCATGGCAGTATAGAACTGAGCGATGAGCACGATGATGTTCAGTCCCAGGCCGACCCAAGAGCCCCACACACCAAAGACAGCCTGGAACGGGATCTCATCCAGGGTATGGCCGTGAGCCTTCCAGGCATGGCGAAAGCGGATGTGGCAGAGGCAGATGGAGCCCCAGGTGAACAAGGCAGCTAGACCCGACAGCGCCTGCAACCAGGTGAAGACGGTGCTACCGTTTCCATTGACGCTGAGGTATCCAAGGAAGCCGATGGCGATGATGGAGAAAACGGCGGGAAGCGGTCGGCCAGACTTGTCGATGTAAGCGAAGAACTTGGGAGCGAAACCCTGCTGCGCAAGAGCGACCAGGGTACGGCTTCCGCCATAAACACAAGACACGCCGATGGACAGGACCGAAACCAGGATGATAACGTTCATGAATGAGTCGTAGCCCTTGAGACCGGCGTTGGAAATGGCAATGACGAAGGGGGACGCGCTGGGGTCGTCGTTGCTGGCATTCAGGAGTCGCGAGTCGGTAGAGTCAACCAAGAAGCCGACAAGGAGGAGTCCGACGATGTAGAAGAGCGTGATTCGCCAGAAGACCTGCTTGATAGCACCAGGGAGAGCAGCGGCGGGGTTCTTAGACTCGGCTGCTGCCAAGCCAACGAGCTCGGTACCGCTGAACGAGAACGCAGCAGTGACGAAGACACCTGATGTCCTGAGTCAGTAACTGCTTGATGTGGTGACAAAAGACCATGAGTAAAGACATACCGCAGAAGCCTCGGAAGCCATGCTGGAAAGCACCCGGATCGTACCAGAGCTTGGCACCCGTGTAGTGGCTGTACTCGCCATCGGAAGGTCCACCACCGCAAACGAGGATAACAGCAACAATCATGAAGACGACGGTAGCCGAGAGCTTGAGCAGAGAAGCCCAGAACTCTTCCTCTGCGTATCCCAAAGTTCCAAAGATGTTGATGATGATGATCGTGACCAGGAAAACCTGGAGAAGGTGTCAGCTCGAGGTTCAAGAGTACGTATCAGATTCGGGGGCATGACTTACGCTAACCCAGATAGCGACGCTGGTGTCGGGTGCCCAGTACTGGATAACAGTGCCGCAGACTGTTAGTTCAAGTGGGAGCACGAACGCCCATTGCATGACATAGTTCCAACCCATGGCGAAACCCCAAGAAGGATCGACGAAACGGTTTGCATAGCTAATATCCGGGTCAGTATCACAGGCCATAGTAAGATTGAAGACGAGGTGCTCACGTGTAGAATCCACCCGAGACAGGATACATAACAGCCAGCTCTCCCAGGGCGTAGACGACATTGAACATCATGATACCCATGATGAGGAAACCGAGCAAGACGGAACCAGGGCCACCGGTTTGCAAGGCAACTCCACTGCCGACGAAGAAACCCGCACCAATACTGTTTGGACAAGAACGGTCAGTAAGGGTGTCCAACTTCGTAACCTGAGCTCGGGCATGCAAGTCGTGTCCTGTCCCGTTGTGATCGGAATGACACTAACCTGCCTCCAATGGCAATCATGTGAAGGTGACGCGGCTTCATGGTTCGCTCCAGCTCTACGGTTCCGGACGCATGGTCTTCATGGGGCGTGAAGGACTTGAAGTTCAGTCCATTGCGAGTAGCCCATGACTGCTCGTTGATCACAGTCGTCTCGTGGGCTCCGACCTTCTCGTCACTGGCGTGGGCGCTTTCGTCGGCCTCGAGTGGCTCGTTTTTCCTGGTAATGTCCTCCATTGTGGCTCGGGAAGTCAATGCAGTTGGATTGAAACAGTGTGTGTCGTAGACGCAGCAGCGCCAGTTCACATATATAAACCGTCCGAGGGAGGCAACGAGATAGCACCCCTCTTCTGGCTTAAACGAAATGCGGAAGGTGACAAAGGGACTGAAAATCCCAAATACGTAATGTACATTACACCAGCAATGCTGGGTGATCTTCCAGAAGTGTTCCACGGATAAAGCGGCAACTCCCTGGTTGGGAAAAAGTGGCACACGGAAGCGCGCGGTGGACACCCCCTGGCACACACACGCAATTCTGGCCCCAGCCAACATGGGGTACATGAACACGAGGCCCCCCAAGGATGCCCTGTGAGAGGCGGATGCCACTTTATTAAAGATAAGAGTCTCTCCTTTCCCGCAAGACCGATCTCTGTGAGGTCGCTGCCAAATCCCCAGGCCGGCCCCGGGTGGACGGGAGCCCAGGCGAGTGGGACTTGAGATTAGTGCTGCGTATATGGTACAAGTCACAAGCGACTGGACGTGTCAGAAACCGGTGGCTGCAAGAGGAAGGTCTTTGAAAATCGTGGGCGTAAGCTGGAAGGTTCTGTTTCAGTTGCAGGGAGAACAGGTCTCGTAGGTTGGCGCAGCTGAGAGCGTTGGCGTTGGCGTTGTTGCAGCCCAAGCGACGGCACGCATGCAAGCTCAATGATCTGCAAATGCTACATGCACACGAGACCTCCAGGAGTATTCTGCTTGGCATGCGGAAGACAAGTAAAGAAAGAGAATAGAAAGTGCCCCATTGGTCGTGTCTACGACGAATGCTTCGCCTCATTGACAAGGCGAATCACTCGCGAGCTGCCTTGTACGCTGATGCGGACCATTTCGGCTATGCCGATGACACGCAGGCGGCGAGGTTCTTATCGCAGGAAATGCCGAACGCCGGCGGGCGTAATTGACCCAACGCCTGAGAATTCTCGAGTGGAGGGAGCAACGTGATGAGCAGCAGCATGGAGCAACTGCATGGTCAGCAAGCAGCTCGAGTACATACTGTACCGTAGATCCAAGATCCCCACCGTGGAAGCGAAACACGACCTCAAACGTCCAGATTGACGCGTCTTGAAGCTCTGTCTAAAGCTTGTTCAGAGGGTCGCAGCTTTCCGGCTGTTTAAGCACTGAAAACGATGGTCATCAAGACCTGGGGAATCACACAGCTAGTCGGCCTCTACTGGTTGCGCCGGTTTAAATCCGCACCACCATGCCCTCGGGCCCATGTAAGCGTCGCCGATCGCCCCACAGAACGCGGACAGCCCGTGCCGGCCTTGGCAAACTTGGCAAAGCTTCTCTCCGGATGGATCGTAGAATCCTCCGTACCCTGGTCGGTCTCCACAGGTGTTGGCCGGGGCGGATGATAAGCCCTTACTTTCGTCGCCCGTTGGATGGCTGTCTGTGAGTGTTATCGAGGCCTTCGTTGAGCCCCAGCGTGTGAGATGTCACAGCACAATGCAGCTAGGGTGCTGTGCCGTGGGATTGGGGTCAGCACGAGCACACCAGGTCCTGGCGGGCGAGCTAGTCCCGTGTATCCGGGCCGATCGCGGCCTCGGTTCATCTGTTACAAAGGCGAATCAGGTAAAGAGGCGACTGGAAGGATAAGTAGTGAACGATATAACCAACTGGATTGAGATTAGAACACGACGGGCGTCCAAAGACCGCGTGATTGTGGGGGTAACAGACAAGCGAGTTTGATGAAGGCGACGTGAGACGATTCGGGCAACGAGATTCATCACACCCACCTGCACCGCGGGTTGCAACCACCACAGCCACTGACGCTATGTGATGTGAGAGGCTGAGACAAGCAATCGCCAAGTGTCCTGGCATCGAGAATCACCCGGCAGCGTGTCACCCCGAGATGATCCTACCCTGGAAGATGGATATACTCAACTATTCTTCTGCTTTGCTCTGTATTATTACTCCGGAAGTACAGTAACTCGGTGTCTTCTCCTCGCGAGGAACCTTGGCGCCTCTTTCGTGATAAAAGGTTCTGATGTCACGCACGGAAAAGCTTCTCCATCAGGTCATTTGCCTTGTTGATCTGTCCTAGGGACTTTTAGCTGCCACACCTGCATCGCGTAGCTGCCGCCTAGATTGGAGCTAACCGGATTAGACCGCCAGGTGAGCCGAGAGTTCCGAGTCGTAGCAACCACCAGCAAATGTCGTTTTGCATCTGTTCGTACATCGCGACATATTTTCGCAGGCAACGTACCGAGAGACGACCGTTGAGTATGGTATAGTTTCCGAAGGGAAACAACTTTGGCTTGCCGCTATTCGTTACCGACGTGTAATAGACTTGTTTTATGCTTGTCTTGCTTTCCTGGAAATCCCATGTATAAGTAGAATATAATGAGACAGTTTCCCAGTAAATATTAACAACACAATCATTCTGTTCATTCACTTGAAATTGATATTTCGATACACTCAACTCAAACGACATACCCAGACACCTTCCAAGGGTTCGCGATTGACTCGCAAACCGAATGGACCAAGTTCCGCAAGGCCGACGCACGCAATGTCCTCTCTTAACCCAGGCTTCATATCTAACCTTGACAGCAGCTCACGCCGAAGAAATCCGAGGACCGTGATGTTAATATTGCAATCGATGCCTGCGGAGTCTGCGGTAGCGACGTCCACAAGATCTCAGGTGGATGGGGACCTTGTTCTCTTCCGCTCTGTCCTGCCTACCATGCAGGTGTTTGATTTTATGCCCGGCGGTTACAGCATTTCCGCCAGCCATATCGGTAGTAGTCCAGAGATGATTGAGATGCTGCAGTTGGCTAGCATGAACAAGGTCAAAAGGTTTGTTGCTGACGTTCATGGCGTCAGATGTCGAGTTTCACTAACTCTTGGATTAGTTGGGTTCAGTCCATAGACATTAGCGAGGCCGGTTGTAAAGAAGCAGTTGAGAAGGTTCAGCAAGGGAAAGTAAAGTACCGCATCACACTCGTTGGCTATGATAAGGGAACGAACTTGATGTTTTCCTGTGACGGAGAATCATTGGAGGAGTAGAGAAGGATACGAATACTCTCAAAGCTAACGATCAAATTGTCCAGGCTCTTGATATTCGCTACTCAATTTTGACTTACTCCATTACCTTACCTAGTTGACATTGAGCCGTGATCGTAATGGGTGCTCCTCCTCTTGCCACTCATCGGTCAGCTTCTTAACATGATAGCGAGTTGCCCAACCCAGCTCCGTCTCAATAGCTGATAGTAACACTAGAACAACGCGTTGCTCATGGGGTTCGTGAAAGACCTGCCCGGCGACATAAAGAGGTAGCACGGAATGGACGCGGACGGGATCTGGTGGACTCGCAAGACTGATGCCGCAAATCTCTCGGGCGTGCCAGAGGACTTGATGCTGGACTTGGCGGTAGTACCTGAACCGGGCTGATAGCGTCGTTCGGATAGCTGTAGACTCTTGCGGCTTGTTGACGAGCAATAAAACGCAGGCCATGTGGTAGCTCTGCATCGTAGCCGCACATATCGGAAGCTCATACCAGATCTGCTCAAAGCCGTTCAAGTCTGCATTGGCTGATGCCACATCGTGTCTTCTCGTCCGCGCGCTGGCCTGGAATGTGGTCGGTAAGCTGTCGTACCATTTCTGAAGCTCCGTATCGAGAATCTTCCACCGTTCAAGCAGTTGCTCCTGCGGGACTCCGAGCGGGAACCTCTCGCCTGGCGGAAGAGCGAATTCTTCGGGATTTATGGCGTCCCCAGATGTCAGATAATTGACAATCTTGCCCAGGAGCCAAATAAGTTCATTGCTTCTTGTGTCTTCTTGAATACCAGTTGAGGCGCGGATGTCACCAGAACCTGTTGGACTAAACGGCAGGAGTACACCGTTTTCATCGGCGGCTAAGCCTGCGTTTCGCCATAGTGGTATGTCGTCCAAGTTGAGGCGGGTTTGCGTCTCGCTGATGGCTGTTTATGTGTAAGCCCAGGTTGCTGTTTTGAGGATGATGAGAATGAGACATCTTACAGGCACATAAAAAGTCTAGTCTCGCAAGGCTCCAAAAGACGGGTCCTTCCACGATGGATTGTGGGACGGCGACGGGTGAGCATGGAATTGCCATAGGATTAGATGCGGGGCTGAATAGAGGTAGAGCGCTCAAGTGAGGTTTCCAGCCCATGCTGGGCGCGTCCATAAGATCATACGTGCTCAGTATGGCAATTGCAGCAGATACCACGGATGACTGGCTGGTATGGTCGGCGGGATCTGCATCGAATGCTGGTGTGTTGATGGCTGACTTGAGACCGCGGATAGCTTGACAGTAGTACTCGGCGGCTTGGTATTGCCAATCGATACTGACGCCAGGCTGGGACATGTAGATGAGTCTTTCTGACGAGGACATGCTTCTGGTTCTGGCGCTTGGGGCACTGTGCGTGCAATGGAGATGTTTTGCAGCCAGCGCGCAGACGGCAAGTTTTAGCAGTGGCCTGGTTGTCGCCATAACGGGCACCCTGCAGGAGAAGAACGCGGTTGTATCAAAGACATCCATCCTGTTGGCCTGTTAGCTGGAGAGTTCAAGGGTGGAGGGAACAGATGTACCATTGACCGGGGCCTTCTTTGAAGTGCCTCGATAAATACAGCCCCATAATGTTCGGGTCAAGCTGAGGTTCTGAGATCTGGGGCGGTGTCGCGGTGCGATCATCTAGGGACGGAGATGCGGGTAGAGATGAAACATCTGGGAACAACATGGGAGGCTCATCTAGTACAATAGGTTCATCGTGGATGCCCAGTGGGTGAGTCTCTCGCTGGTGAGCCGATGAATCTGTCGTATCGAGCTCGTAGGGATTGTTGATATGCACGAACGTAACTAGACGACAATTAGTCTGGTTAACACGACAGACAGTGGAAAGATAGCCTGTCATACGTTCCGTGGGCACGTCAAGCCACACGTTAGTCTCGTCAAAGAGGACGCTCTCGTTGTTCCGACCCACCACCGACGGACCTTCGAAGCTCCGGAAGATGGAATTCTCAACAAAGCGGCAGTCGCGCGATCCCTTCTTACACTGGCCACAGACAGGTCTCGCTTCGTCACATTTCAGCTTTCGGAGCCTGCATATCGAGCTGTCATGGACGATCAGCTGGAGGTGCGATGTGATGATATGAGGAAACAGACCAGCCAAAGTGTGAGCGACCGCATGCTGCTGGCTTCATGCTGGACACTGCGTCAAGAGGATGGAGGGGCTTCTAGAAGCCTTACTGCTGCACAATGGTAAAGGAGATGAAGATGAAGAAGAGTGTGTCATGTGAGGTCAAAGTGTGATGGAGGATGAATTGCGGGGAGTGGCTTGGCTTGTGTTTTTTATCTCATGCTGGTGGAGTCCTTGTTAGCTTCGTCACTCCTGGTTAGCCAAGGGTCGGTCACCGATGTTATGAGATCAGATGCTTGGTAATTTATCGTAGAAAGATATTCAAACCTATTGTATGCTGTTAAGCACAATTGGATCAAGTCCATGAAAGTAGCGACTTATTGAACTTCACATAGGCCGTCACTCTCAGCACTATCCAGACATCACCTCTTCTACCCTCCGTCGATACTCGTCCTGGGCGTGACACTGCTCAACAAACATCTCATACTTGACATTCAGCAATGAATTCTCCCTTGTATCTGTCCCGGGTCTGATCACTCTGCCCGGTCCGCTCATACGATCCATGATCCTCCACAGATCCTCCGTCTTTCCGTCAGGCCCAGCGCTGGCCGCCTTTGCCCCAACTATTGCCGCCCCGTGCACTGCTGTTGCGCTGTAATAGTAAGGGATGATGACCGAAACACCGCAACTCGTGGCGATCAATTGCATCAGCACATCGTTCTCACACTGGCTTCCTGAAAAGTAGATGCTCTCTAGCGAGTGGCCTGGCTCGTTGACCGTCTCGATGACGTGCCGAGTCTGCAGTGCGATGAATTCCATGGTCAAATAGTAACATAGCGCAAGGTCGTATTCGCTTGTGCCACTTCTTGGCCCAATGATGGTCTTGCACATGTTTGTCTTGGCTGCAGACCATCCTTCGTTCCATAAGTCGCCAGAGAAGAAGTAATGGCGGGCCAGGCACGACGTCGAAGCTAGTTGTTGCCTTTCAGTCGCGCCGCGAAGGTACCTGTTCAGATAGTCGTAGATGCTTGTTCTCTGTTGTACCACCTTGACCATTGTTTCCCGGTACGCAGGGTGTGTTTCCAGCATGTGTCTGAGTAAGTCGCACATCGTTGACCCGCCACTCTCAGCCAGCCAGGACCCAATGAGGCGAACGTCCTGGTTTGGGCCCCAAAACCCCTTCTCAAAGATAAGGTTTTTAGATCTCGCGACTATGGCGGGAAAACGCGTCTCAGCCTGCCTCGTATCTTCCGTGATGGCCTTCTTGCCCATATGCTTCGGACCTGGGTTCACGTTTGCCCCGACTGTTCCGATCCAGCCGGCATAGGCGTCAGTAACACCGACACCTACCGCGATACCAGAAGGAAGACCGAGGTCTCGACCGGCCATCTCGGATAGCGGACCGATAGGCTCACCAGCACTTTGGAATGGGCCCTTCTACTTTCGGCGTTAGAACATTCGTCTCGTGGATATGCCACACCCCAAACTTACAACTTCGTTGACTCCGTCTATAAGCTTGCAGCTGCATTCGGACACGTTGTCCAGGTCGGCCACACGGGATAGCTGTTCCTCAAAGCCCAAGTCGCAAGGGACAGACAGATTTCGGATCTCCATGTTAGTCGCAATGCGAGTCAAGGCGTCCACTAGCCGTGAAAACTTGCAGCGAGCGAATCTTTCTTGGTCCATATTTTCCTTGAGCCAGAGAATTTTCATCATCTCTACCATAATGCTCACATCATCGCCGACACAACGACGGGCCTTGTGCTTAGTACAGGTAGTCCACTCCGTCTCGGAGCCGATACGGTCATCGAGGCAGAGGATAACGTTCCGGGGTTCTTCATCATTCAGACAAGTAGGCGAAGATACGCTGATCGGCTTTTGTTCTTTGTCTTGTGAAAACACGGCGACCGAGCAGGTAGCGTCGAATCCGATCCCTGCGATCCTGTTTGCATCGACTTGTGACGCTTCCACCGCCCGCTTCACGCATGAGCATATAGATCGCCAAATGTCTGTAGTCGATTGTTCCTAGGACCAAGAAAACCTTCGATCAGTACACCACATGACGATTAAACCCTGTCAGTCTCTTACGTAATGTCCTGCTTGCGGTTGCCACAACTTGACTGTCTCAGCGACAAGCCGCTTAATTTCCCCTCGTTCGTCAACGATACAGGCTCTCACCGAGCCTATGCCCACGTCAATACCGATGAAATATTTTTGATTCATCGCCCAGTTTTGCATCTGAATTTGCCTATATCTCTGTCAGTAACCTCAGAGCATCGGGGTATCTTCCACCGGCCCAAGTTGCAGGGTTTGGTGCCGTTGTGATCTCCTAGGAGGACGTACGCCATTTGGAAGCTACTTGGTTGACTCTTTCAACAATATGAAGGAATCAATAAATGTGCCTCGTATAGTTCTGAAATGAACAGTACCAATGGAGGTACATCTACTTTCCTTATAGTAAATTGTGATCTGTTATCTTCTGAAAAGAAATCAGCTGTTACCGCTCATGCAAATAACGGACCCACCCGGAGGTGTCCACACTTCAAACATCAACTTGTCTGAAAAGACAACTTTAGGGACTATTGCCGATGATTAGCAAGCTCTTTTAGTAGATGTTTTGAAAGAAACCATATTGAATTTCTTTTAGACCATCTGCTCCAGTCGTTATTATAATGGTGATGAGAAACGAGGCCTGGCCCTCAATAACCTTCCCGAGGTAGGAATGTCCATTTCTGGAACCTCCGACCGGTCGGATGGTGGTGGACACACTCAGACCCCGCTCTCCTCTCCAAATCCAGAAGGCGTACCGAGTTATGACAGTTATGACATGAGATCTATCAGACTGTCTTGGGTGTCTGAGGAAGAAGAGATATTTTTGGGTATCACCAGACCGGCCGACGATTAAACTGAGCATACAAACTTCTAATCTAGAAACGGAACAGAGGCAGTCTTTTGCTCACGAAGAGGAGGATATATTTGATGACAGATCGAACGCCAGGGACAATGTGTAAGCGACCGTGTTTCTATCCCTTTCATTTCTGAGGACATCAATTCGCTGGACTTAGGATCCGCTGTACTGGGTAAGTGATCCATTCCGACAACCCAGCGGTGGAGAATCCGCCCACAACCTACCTGCAGATAAGGGAACATATCTGATAGTAAAATGAAGTTTAGACCAGCAATAATACCACAAAATGTTCCACTTCTGAAATATCATGGTTATGACCTTTGAGTTGTCCTGGGCATCATTGTTTGAATAATTAAGAAAAATGAGCACCGAGTGCAACATGGACAATCAGTTAACGTCACTAGCTCATTAACAATCGAAAGAATCACGTCCTGTACACCCAAGAGAGGGAATCAGTATCTCTTTATAATAGCTGTTGCCTAATTATGCCCATAATAATGTTGCTTTGTGGTGCGGTTGCATTCCATCGTCGTGTACCAGGTTGAATACCTCTGCTTCATGCCATCTCACTCACTTGCTCGTGAATTTTCCCGGATCAGCTCCATCTCACTATCGTGAGTTCTCTCTGACATCTGAGTTCCATCCCAAAGGTTACTCTGGAACCTACTCGACTCACTGGCACCATCTTGCAAATCACCAGATCCTCGAAACGCCATATTCGGCCCTCTAACTGATGGCTTCGACTCTGACGATTTAGCGCCGCTGTCTAGCTTCTCTCCAGGGCCGTCGCTCTTCTTGCTCAAGTACGGCCCTAAGCCAGGAAGACACGCAACGATGATGGAGATGTTGCAATCGAGAGCGCACCAAATTACTGCACTTGTTAGCTCGCGCACCAATCTTTCGAAAAGCACATTCTCACTCACAAAGTAGGCTTATAGAGGTCGTATCTCCAAGTTCTGCTACTGAAACGGTGATGAAGCGGATTAAAGTGAACAAAATATCAATGAGGCCAAGAAGAAATGTGCAATATACTCCGAATCTGAGTGTCCTTCTCATGTTCAAACCAGGCACAACAAACCAAGGTAGAACAAACACTGGTGATGTTAGTGCTATGTCAACTGGCACTCAGTTCATCCATGTCTGGCTCACCTAGTACATTGCCAAGAAAGTGAAGGCACCAACAAACTTGAAAGAGAGTACGTCCTTTCACAGGTGGACACGTTGATATGGGATCAAGATCCCTAATTTAGGCATGTCAGTTCCCAATTCAGGATTCGACTTCAGCATTCTCGCACTGAGGGTGTTGGGCAAGATTAATTACCAGTTTCTCTCGATCGGCAAGCAGATAAGCAATACCGTGAGAATACTTGCGACATAAGCCAGCGCGGTATATACGATTACGGCCCATAACAGCATTCTCCGTTTTCGCATGAATTCGGGAAATATTTGCAGATACATGGCGAGGAGGCCGGCCTTGGCTAGGTATAATGTCGTAATGAAAGGGATATTCCCCATCCAGAATGTCTAACAATAAGCCTATCAGTTGGTGATTACATCATGCTTCTCCATTGAATGCTTACCTGGAAAATCTTCGGGATATCCTCCTTGGTTCCTTTGTAGGCTTCCAGTGTTCTTGTTACCCCTGGCTCAAGCGCGCCTAGGTACATGAAGTTGATGAGCAAGGCCGTAGGAACGATGCCAACAACCCATGCCGCGATAACGAACATATCGCTCGCTAGCAACCTCCGGCCTTGGATTTTCAACCGAAGATAAAGCCGAGCGACGATTAACGCGGCTGCTAGAGCGAGGGTCCCAAAAGCTGTGATCTGCGAAGCGTCAGCATACTGTGGGCAAGAGATCAGAGGGTAGTCAAACCAGGACAGCCGCCGGCCCTGGGTCACGTTCCGGCATATTTGCCGATGGGAGATGACCTGAAAACTACGCCCAGATGCTTGGTGTGATACGGATGATTAGATGCTCGGCGGCTTTCTTCAGAGCCTCAGTTGAGCCGTCGTCTTGGTGTTGGTGCTGCTCGTCTCTGCTGATGATGATGACCACGATGCGAAAATTGCGAAGGCAGAGGTGGAGAAATACTAGATGAAGTCCACTGAAGGATCCGCATTCCTGCCACACGCAGGCTCGACGGCTCCGGCATTCTATATAGCCTTGGCTAGAATACTATGATTTTGAGTGGCTTGTGTAGGTTCGCATCTAGACATCCAGGATTGGTATGTTCTAGGCCCTTATGGCTGAAGGCGACTGAGAAATCGACTAAGATAACTGTAATTTGTGCTGCAAACGCCTGATTCGAGACCTTCTCAGCATTCCCAACCTATCATCATACCGAGCACTATTGCCAAGAAGAAAGCCATTTAGCCTCATTGCTGCAAGGCCCGAGTATGTTTATTAATCGGCCCTGCAGAGTCTCGGCTCTTCAAGTTGAAAAGCTGCACATAGATGGACATACTTGGTGTGGAAGCTGGATCCGATTTTTGCCTGTTTACGTCCACTTGTCTGTCTCGTGTTGCGCATACAGTATAATTATCTACTGAACTGTTCCATTCTGCAACACGAAGAGATTCTCCCATCGTATGCATTGCGAAAAGTTGTTCGTTAGGTGACATCATGGCATCCGAACTTTGCTGGGAGATCCGATTTCTTCCTTTTACGGATGGCTCCGGTTCTCGAACTTTGTGAATCTTGGAGGCTGGCCTAACCCGAATGCATCGACAGCTCAGCACAGTGGAGGCGTGCACATAGGTATAAAGGTATCAGACTTGATGTCCTCAGCGACGATGGAAATTGTCTGAAGCAGAGCACCGAGAATACTGTAAGCGTAGGGCCGCCTGCCCTTTTGGCAGCATGTTCGTCTGAGGTAGGGATTCGATAAGACGTTGGAACAAGACCAGCTTCAGGCCATTGCCGCTCTTATCGCATATCACGTCCTATAATAAATCGATGGGGAGGTGCTATTCTCACGTCATTCCTGTTTCAAAAACTACCGGTCGCAAGGCTTCTTCAGAATATTCTCCTAGTACGATTGACTGCGTGCTAGAAATCGTATTTTACCCGCATGCTTTTCATGGCGAGTCCTAGAATGAGCGATTGGCTGTACATCCACTCTAGGTACATGTATTAGTCAAGCTGTCCAAGGGACTTATACTTATTTGCGCTAGAAAGCCTAGTAGATAGTGAGTGCGCTCAAAGCCAAGAATTTGTACTAAGCTTGGGGGAAGAGTAACTAATATATGAAGAGGGTTACAGAGAGTGAAATGTCGGCGCGCGGACTTCAACAGTGCCTAAATGTGATTAGAGAATTCCCTTATAAGTAAAGCGTACGAGCAGTCCAAGGAGATGAGAAACAGCCGTCATTGAGTAATCTAGTAGTGATTTACAAGAACAAATATCTATATCGTGAGCAGTTAAAAGTTAACGCACACAGAAATATGGCCAAGGATGCTAAGCCACTCGATCCCAATACTACTAAACACTACACTTGTAGAATTCAGAACTCCAGTTGTCTTAACCATGATCTATCACTGTGAAGTCATGGCATCGTTGTCACAAGGTCCCCAGTCGTCTTCTACTGCATTTCACATCTCGCAATGATTAACTGCTGAGAGATCACAGGGACTGAGATGACCGTCCGTGTCACATGATTAGGGCAAAACCAGCCCCAAGTTATTTCCCGTCCAAATTCTTTCCGAAGGGGGATCTGATACTAGTATGTGATTTGGAGTATCATCTACCAGGTGACTGGGCGATTAGTTGAAAGACGTGTAAAAATAAAGAAGACTTGATTTGCTCTCTCTGAGTGAAATACAAATTACAGTATATTCTAGAAGAGTAAAGGTTATAGACAGTAGAGGCTGACAGACATCGGGTATATTGACCATGTATCAGTTTGATGTGATTTCCGTAAGACCAACATCATCCACACCGAACTCGATGGTCACCTTGTTCTGATCAGTGCAGCGGAGTCTCAGCGTCAACGTGAGGTCCTCATTATTTACACTGAGCTCAGTACTGTAGGATTTATACACGCCAACAACAAAGTTCGAAATCGGCCACGATTTCTTTACGACGCCACCGAGAAGAGCTTGCATTTCGCAAGTCGCGCTGCCGAGGGTAGGGGGAAGGCCGAGCACAGCTCCTGAGAAAGACAGGCGGTACATTCGAGACGTGTCGAGACCGTTGATGGTCTGGTTTAGATGGTTACCACCACTTCCGTACTGATTGTTGAAGGCAAATTTGCTGCTTCTGTTAGCAAAGAACGACCCTACTGTGACATCAAGGAGGTCTTACGCATAGTGAGATCCAGATGCAGCCTTGGTGCTGTCATTTTCAATTGTCACGGTCCTCTCCTGCCAAACCGAGAGATCTTCCCCTTCGAAGTCGCCGTTGTAGATAGAAGCGGTTGGCTCTGAGGTGGAGGTGGTCGTCGCAGATGTCGTGGTAACAGTCGTATCAGGGCGACATGGGAGGGCGTTGACGGCCGGGAGCAAGACAGCGCCCAGGACGGCACAAAGAGAGAACCAGCGCATAATAGCTGTTAACGAGCGTGAGGAAAGATGGATGCTGGGAAAAGGAGCGCGTTGCGCGAAGAGGAAGCTGGCCTATTAATTCAGTCAATTATTACTTGCGTACACCTGACGTGCGACGGGCGTAAATCAACAAGTAGGGCGCTAAGCCAATAGTTTGTAAACGAAGCTGCCACTATTTTCATCGATCAGCATTGTAGCGCGAGCACGATTCCATTTGTGGACCGCCAAGTCATTATCTGGTCAACTAGTCGACGGTGACCGGTCTAGACTGGCTCGATGGAAACCTCCCAGGGGCATTGCCAATCTGGATGGGTCGGGCTATTGGGAACGGCGTAGCCGCCTTGCCGGATGCATACAATAGTCCCAAGACTAACTACGCCACCTGTCTCCTGGTTCGAGATTGAGTGATTCGTTAGTTGGCAAGACAAGGTCGAGTGCGGAGAATCAGGGGTAAAACTTTTGGGGGTCGTCATTAACAACGCACATTTCGGCGTCGCCAAGTTTCGACTTCGATCGAACATCAGCTGTCGAATCCCTCGCCCTCGATTCTATTCTGAGCCTGTTGCTCCACCTTATTGCTGCATCCCCAGGTTCTGCACCGACATGAAAAGGCCGGTAGTCCGCGCTATCTTATGGCTGGGAATCGTGTTTCTTTCAATCCATGTAGCCACCTATTTATACCAAGGTCTCTCACCGCATCCTGGGCAAGCAATCGAGGAAGTGCGGGTGAAAATCAAAGGGGATGGCCAGAAAGCAGCTGCTGTCAAAGAAATCTTTCGATACTCGTGGGACAAGTATGAGAAATACGCGTTCCCTCATGACACCCTGCGTCCAGTCGATCAGTCATACGAGAACGATCGGTGAGTTTTGTTTGTCTTATTCCTTTCAAATTTGAGTCATTAGACTGACACGGAGTGACCATGACGTTAGCAATGGCTGGGGCGCAACAGCTGTGGATGGGCTGAGCACTGCCATCATCATGAACGAAGTAGAGATTGTGGACAAGATCCTGCGACAGATTGCCAAGACTGACTTTTCGGCGACTGCGGAGAATAACCAGGCCATCTCATTATTTGAGACGACCATCCGTTATCTCGGCGGCTTACTTTCAGGTATAGTGTAATTGTCGAAGCTCTGGCCGTCCTAGGTTGACTGACTGACCACGTGCTTTTGTTTGTACAGCCTACGACCTGCTCTCTGGCCCATTCAAGCATCTCGTGAAAGAACCGCGTTTCAGAGATACCCTGCTCGAAAAAGCTCAAACTCTTGCAAACAGCCTCAGCATTGCCTTTGACACGCCAAGTGGAGTTCCAGACGATGAAGTCATCTTCAACCCAAACCCACGGCAGGTCGGCAATCCAGATAATTCCATTACGTGCATCGGCACGCTGGTACTCGAATGGACTAGAGTCAGCGACTTGACTGGAAATCTCACGTACGCTGCCCTCGCGCAAAGAGCCCAAGCTCATCTACTTCACCCGAAGCCCGAGGGCTTCCGACTGCCGGGTCTTGTGGGCACATATGTTCGGCTGAATGATGGCACCTTTGAGGATTATCAGGTCGGCTGGGGAGGAGGCTCTGATAGCTACTACGAGTATCTCATCAAGATGTATGCATACGACCCTGTGTCGTTTGTCGAGTACAAGGACAGCTGGGTGGCAGCAGCCGAATCATCGATGAAATACCTGGCATCTCACCCGACAACTCGGACGGACCTAACTTTTCTGGGCGAGTTTCGCGGAAATTCAACGGTTCCTATGTCCAGTCATTGTGAGTTCTTCCCATTATCATTTCTTCTGTGGCATCTAATCTCATGTTATGGAACAGTGGCCAGCGTTTGCGGCGGCTCCTTTATCCTAGGAGGCCTACTACTCCAAAACCAGACGTTCGTTGACTTCGGCCTTGAGCTTTCCAAGTCATATTACGAGGTTTACCGCCAAAGTCCATCTGGAATCGGCCCCGAAGAGTTCCGCTGGGTCGACGATCACCAAGAGCTCACCAAAGCAGCAGCCAACCGCCCGCCGCCGAAGAAATGGCGGTCCTTCTATGAGACCAGTGGCTACTGGCCGACGAATGGCGAGTTTATTCTCCGACCTGAGACAATAGAGAGTCTGTACCACGCGTATCGGGCCACGGGCGACCAGCAGTGGCAGGCGTGGGCGTGGGAGGCCTTTGAGACGCTGAACCTGCGGACTCGTGTCGAGGGAGGGTTTTCAGGGCTGCATAATGTGATGATAAAACCAGACGGCAACAAAGATGCTCAGCGGATTGATAAGATGGAGAGTTTCTGGCTGGCCGAGACGCTCAAGTACTTGTACCTGATATTCGCAGAGGATGCAGAGTATCAAGTAAGGAGTGACGGGCGAATGAATTATGTGTTTACTACAGAGGCACACCCGTTGAGGATACGACACAAATAGCATACATGTAATTGGGTCTGAAGACAGCCTAGAAACCAGCCTAATTGTAGCATGATAGAGAAATGATTTGAGGGATTGTTCAGGTTGCTAGTCTCCATCAATCGTGTTGACCGAAACCAAAGTTCGTCGTGGAACATTTGTAGACCATAGCCCACGTCCCTTCTATAGCCTAAACGGATAAACACCGCCATGTGCTGATGCGATGACTAGACTCTTCCTTGCTCGAGTCATCACAGCTTGCCTAAAAGTAATACTAGCTTAGAGCCAGTCGTCGTCACGGTGGTGACAAAAATGCTCCCCTCGATGCTCTACTTCCGGTTAGCAATAGATCTTGCTCACGAATGCGCGGTGCTTGGGGAAGTTCCCTTCCTTAAGCCTGCTGGAAACAGGGATTACCGTGTTGGTCTTGTTTAACCGGGGTTAGCGTCTTCGTCACCTGCAAATGACCACGTACAATACAATCGAACAACTGACAGCCGACGTCACCATTTTACGTGTTGCTGACAGTGCTGACCGTATCGACAGTTGAGTCATGAACTACCATCGTATATCTATCTAGTGTTATTCACCGCAATGCGCTAAGGCAGAGACCACCAACACGCAACAACTCTTAAAGTTAGAACACGGACAAGCTCATAATATGGCTCTTTTCACCAAACCCGATGACCTTATTAGCTTACAAGACCAAAATTATCCCACTAGCTCTAACGCTTTTGGCGAACCTTGGAGTGCTGTCGACTTCCATCGCTGTCCTCGGCGATAGAGTCATATCTTCACACTGTTTCTCCTCTGTGGGCGACAACGAAGATACAGTGTTCCAAGCGTGCAGAATCTCCAAAACTGCCACTGGTGTGGCGGCTATAAAGCTCGTCGATTAAGGTGAGTTTTAACTGGAGAGCTGAATCGCTGACCTGTTGCCTGGAGATGTCATGGAAGTCCTGAAAAATCGGACGTTCGCGAACACGAAGACTACGATTGAGAACATCGCGGTCAAGCAACTCCTCAGACACACGTCTGGCCTCTCCACGGGAGGGTTTCTGGACTACTCTGCTCTGAACCATCCATCAATCCCCACTGCCCGTATGGTGTTGGCTGGAAACGGCCCAATCAACACCATGCGGGTCCAGCTGGAAGGCATTCCCGGCCATTCATTCTCCTACTCCGGTGGCGGACTCACGGTCGTGCAACTCATCCTTGAGACCATTACAGGAAAGACTTCGCAACTCTCATGCACGACACAGTTCTTGGGCCTCTGAACATGACTAGATCCTCGTATCGGTCCCTCCCACCAGACGAAACAAATTCTGCCAAGGCCTATTGTACGGGCTACACCCTGTGTGAAGATGAGCAACGCGTCAACCCCGAGCAAGCAGCAGCAGGACTTTGGGCCACACCGACGGATGTTCTCGAGGTCGTTCGTGCTGTGCAAGAGTCGCTTGAGCGTGCCGACGATACTAGATTTATCCAGCAAGCTACGGCGAAGCGCATGCTGACCCAAGAAGACTCCGGCATGGTACTGAGCTGGCTTGCGCTACGCGATCTAGGTACTATGTTCTTGCATAGCGGTTCCAACAACCCAGGGCGGCAGTGCTGGGTAGGAGGATATGCAGATCTTGGAGCGATAATGGTGTTCCAAGAAACTGTGGCGTAGCTGTTACGACAAACTCGGCCGTGGGTGATGATGTCGGATGGAAGGTAACGAGTGCTGTAGCTTATTTGAAGGGCTGGATCGGAATTCCGAGGGTGGCTACTTATCTTGCCATGATCCCTTTCCTTGCAAGTGGGAGGAAGCTGGATGAGAAATGGAGGGAATGGATCGGCTCGGAGTCAAAATGGGCGATAAATCCTTGGCATCGAAGGTCGTGCCAAGCATGTGCCAACAATTCGACTCGGCGATGGAATGCATATCAAACTTTTGCCTGCGGCAATTTCGAATTCCAACTATGCTGGAAAACCCCACACAAAATCCTACAACGCTGTTGTCGACGGTCCAGGCTTACGCTTCCATTTTGGGGTGGTCGAAGAGGAGAGGACGTTGGAAATGTGGAATGGTGGAAGTGGTAAAAGTACACAGCTTCACGGAGTCGACTAGTTCATACGCGATTGCACATGCACTATCAAAACCAAATACGGGAGAAAGAATCCAAGTCCTCTTAGCAATCTCTTAGGCTCGCGCATAGTGATTCCGTCACTGTCCAGTATTGGGACTGATTCAGGGAATCAAAGTCAAGGCTCTGGCTAATACAGACTAATCAGATAAGTCCCACAACTGTGACTTCACGCTTCATATGCCGCTCTGATAAGTATTAAAAACAGGGCTCGACCCTTTCCCCGCAATACTCATATTCGTTCGGAAACTTGCGCGCATGTTCGCGGAAAACTAGAATCGCCTTCCCCGGATACTTTTACGCTAAAGAAACGATCACTGGAAGTTTCCGTCGAATCCATGCACTTTCTGCTGTCTATTGACCTATTTGAGACACGCCCTAGACGCCTTATTTTTGTCCGTGGGGAACACCAACTGGCTGTCTTACGGAGACTAACGTCAAGGTATTTATAAGAAGTTCCGCTGCCACTATTACGATACTGACTTTCAATCATTTGTTTAGTCTTTAACCATGTCTCCAGTATACGTCTTGTCGGGATCTCTCTTCGTCAACGGTCGGATCCTGACGAAGACCGAGCCGGGCCCAGATGGCCAACCGACATTCGCCGACAGCATGTTTGTGCAAAACGGAATTATTACTGCCATTGGTCCAAGGAATGAGATCACCAAAGTATATCATCTGGATGGCGTCGTTGCTCAGAACTTGAATGGACGGCTGGTTCTTCCTGGGTTCATTGACGGCCACATGCATCTATTCCTACTTGGGCAATCGATGCAGAAGCTGAGCCTGGATCACTGTAAAACACCAGAGGAGGTTGTCGAGACTATGCGGAGTTATGCCCAGGAAAACCCAAATCTCCCGAGGCTCCTCGCTAAGGGCTGCCTCCCCCATTTGACTGCAGTCGGCGTTGATGTCAAGGTGCTGGATACTATCGATTGCCGACCCATCTTCATCGACAGCATGGACGTGCACTCAATGTGGTGCAACTCGGCAGCGCTTGCAGAGCTTGGAGTTGCTGACATGCCAGATCCCGTCGGGGGCAAGATCGAACGCGACGAGGACGGCAACATGACAGGGCTTCTTAGCGAGGGTGCGGTAGTGGGCATTGCCTGGCCACATCTTGCGCAAGCCGCTTCGCAAGAGGAGCGTGTGCAAACCATCTTGTCTGCGGTAGAGGCGTATACTGCCTCTGGATATACCGGTGTCGTCGAGATGGCCATGGATGAGCTTGCATGGGATGCCATGCTTACGCTTTACGAGCGACGACCAAAACTCCCTATGCGGATTACGGCATACTGGCTGATCAAGCCTGGACCGGAGGTGGACTACATCCAGCAAGTAGACCGGGCTATTGAACTCCACAGGAAGTTCAACCGGAAGACGTCGCCAGATCTCTGCATCACAGGCATCAAGATTATCTGCGACGGGACAGTTGACGCCTGCACGGCGGCTCTGTCCAAGCCGTATGCTGTCGCACCATCGCCACCACCGGTTTGGACAGAGGAACAACTCGCGCCAGTGATCAAGCATGCTGCATCTGCTGGGCTGCAGATCGCCATACATGCTATTGGAGATGATGCTATCCGCATAGCCGTCAATGTACTCGAGGCGCATACCTCGCTCGGTGGTCGACACCGCATCGAGCACTTGGAGCTATCATCCCCAGAAGATGCAAAGCGACTAGGAGATCTAGGCATCACAGCATCTATCCAGCCCGTGCATTCAGACCCAGCTATTCTCCGAGTATGGCCTCGCCTGATCGGCTCTCATCGCTGCACCAGGGCGTTTGCGTACCGCGAATTCGCCGACTCCGGGGCTCTCGTCACGCTTGGCAGCGATAGCCCTACTGCACCTTGGGATCCGTTGAAGAATCTCTACATTGCAACAACAAGACGGTCGGCGAGGGAGCCCGAATGCGAGGAGATGGTCAATGAGCACTTTCGCTTGGGACTCTGCGAGGCTGTTGCAGCGGCGACTGCTGGTGCTGCGAAGAGTGTGTTTGCCGAGGATCGGGTGGGAAGCTTGGAGGTTGGCAAGATTGCGGACTTTATCGTCATCGATATGGAGTGGGATGCTCAGAGCTTGCTGAATGCGAAGGTCAGGGATACCTACTTTGCTGGCAAACGAGTTTGGGGCGTTTAGATTCAGCAGCCAGGCACCATGCAATCTCATGAACATCAGTCCTTTTGTCCTCTTGCCAATCCCTGAACCAGGTTGAACATTAAACGTCTAATAACGGTCTCTCTGTTCTAGACTCTTCGGCCAAGAAACCATGCCCCTACCCCAACCATAGCGCTTACCACAACCGCAATGACGGTGCCGGCTCCTGGTCCCTTGTCCTTGCTCGTTGCGACTGCGTGCTCCGACTGCCTATAAGTAATGTCGTTCCATGCAATGAAGATGCTTCGAAGCCAGAAGCGGTACTGCCAGTCCGGATACATGATGGTATTCCGACCGGTGCTGGGCTCGATGAACCAAGACGTGCAACCCGTCGCCCACACTAACTGCTTCGCCTTCTCTTGAACGGTGGCAATATCCCTTTTTTCAGCTTCTGGCTTGACGTCGACTATATCCGGAGCACTTCGGATGGTTGGTAAGATCGACTTGCTCTCTCGGAGAGCCTTCATCACCGGCTTGATAACGCGCATGGTGAAGTTGATCTGACACTCGGTGGTGTAAATGACGGAGAGATGGCCGCTCAGCGTGTTCGGACCCATCATGACGAAGAAGTTGGGGAAGCCAGAGATGCATGTCCCAAAATACGCCGAGGATGTTCCTTGGCTCACCTGTTCCCACTGATGGGTGATTCGCGTTAGTATCAAAGACCAATACAGATGCTTGGGCACTTACATGGTCCGTCAGGTTGACCCCGTTTTCACCATGGATCTTCATCGGGGACAGGAACTTCTGCGTCTCAAATCCATTTGCGAGAACAATGGCATCTGCGTTGACGATTCTCCCCGACTTGGTGCGCACTCCGTTCTCCAGGATCTCCTCGACCGGATCGGTATATACCAACTCGACATTATCGCGATGAAGGCTTAGTAAGTAATCCGTATCGTTGACGCGACGCTTGCAACCGACTTCTGTTTTTGGTACGAGAAAGTCGAGATACTTCGCAGGCGCTGTCTTCCGAATGTAGTCCGTTGCTTCGTCGGACCAACCTTTGCGAATGCCGGCGCCAGAAGTAACGTAGAAACCGCGAAAGCCGCTCTCTTTCTCCCAGTAGAGACTTGCGCGGTAGATGCGCATGGCAAAAGGAACCCATCTCATCACCCATTTGAATGACGCCGAGTATTCTGGGTTTGGCCGCTCGGCAAGCCAGTGTGCTTGGCGACTAAACTGCGTGACCTGCTTGACCGCTCCGTCGCCCTGGCTGATGACAGGGACGACTTGAGTGGCGCTGCACCCGTTGCCTACACAATGTGAGCTTTGCTTCACCCACTGTAGGATCAAATCATACCAATTACTACGACGTCTTTGTTCTTCCACTCGAAGGAATGATCCCATTCCGCAGTGTGGAACATGCGTCCCTGGAATGCGGATGCACCAGGCAGGTCGCACATCTTGGGGATGGAGATGGCACCAACTGCTGATATGAGGATCTTGCATCTACGCTGGGTGACTTGAGAGGTTTTCAGGTCGCAGATCATCACCAGCCACGTGCCGGAGTTTTCCTCCCATGTCGCTGACTCGACTACGGTTTGGAACCGAACATGCTCATCGATGTTGTATTTTTCCGCCACACCTTTGAAGTAATCATAAATCTCAGGCTGCATGGCAAACTTCTGAGACCAGTTTGGGTTCAAGGCGAAGGAGTATGAGAAGAAATGGGAGGGCACCTTTAGTGATGAAGTCATCAGCTTGGATTAATTACCACACTGGGGCCCTCAACTTACATCGCATCCGCACCCGGGGTATGAATTCAACCACCAAGTTCCACCAACGTGGTCGGACTTTTCGATAAGCTCAAAGCTTCTTGTGCGGTACTGGAGGACAAGCTGCACGGCGAGGCCGATGCCAGACATGCCGGCACCGATGATTAGGACGTCGACGTCATGCCGCATAGTGAGATGTAGGTTTGGCTGAAGGTAGAATGCGGAGCGTAGATGTGCTGAGAATGAGATTGTTGTTCTGTAGGTTGCCAGATAGCAATTGGAGGCGATTCTCAAGACAAGAAGTCCTCCATATATAGTATGCTAGACTGTAGCTACGGAGAAGGATCATCGCTATCCCCAGTGTTGAATGATTGATGCCTTGTTCAATTGTATTGTTGGCGAAGCCACCAAATGCCGACCACCATGCGATCGCGCGCATTGCCAGTTGAGGCTGTCGGTGGCTGACCGACTATAACAGGAATTGAAGGCGAAGTCAGCACGTTAACTTACTCATGAACACCTCTCGGCTCCATTTCCCCAACGGAGTGTTCGGTAAATGCGCCAGATTGAGGCCCCCGTGTGGATGATGAACCCACTCCGCCCGCTGCGACTCCAGCGCCAGTTGAAGAAAGCGGACCGAGTTTGTGGAAAGTGTTACAGTACGCCTTAATAAAAGAGAAAATGCCACCGCGAGGTTACAGGGGCATTGCCAACTAAGTGGACATGTGGTGACTTTTGGTGTCTCCCTCGTGGTCATGTTCGTGGGGCTGTGGAGTTTCGGTGTACAACGCCGGGAAGCCAATCCGAGTCGGATGGCGCATTCCTCGGCGAAATACTTTACAGGGAACCAACCAGCTTCTGGGTTTACTTAATGAAGAAATCTTGGATTTTTGTAACTTTAGAATTTTTGGACTTTCCAATACTTTGACATCGCAAAGAACCAACCAACATGCCCGTCACCATCCATCTGGTCCGCCACGCCCAAGGCTACCACAACCTGTCGCGCGAAAACGAATCACTCCATGATCCGGTCCTGACAGAGCATGGCAAGCAACAGTGCGAGGAACTCCGAGCCCGATTCCCGCACCACAGCCAAGTGACCCGGCTCTTCGCGTCTCCTCTCAGACGGACCCTGCAAACTTGTCTGTTATCATTCGGTGACGGCGAGACGACTGCCTCGACACAACACGTTCGTCTTCCCGTCGCCGCGGTGCCAGAGCTCCAGGAGATCTCCGACTCGCCGTGCGACACCGGCTCTGACCCTGCGGTCCTCAAGCAGGAGTTTGCGGGCCTGGTGGACTTTTATCGCGTGTACGATGGATGGAATTCGACGTCGGAATGGGTTTCGTGGCAGACTAAGATAGCGGAGCTGCAGGCCCGGGCCGTCAGAGCACGACAGGTCCTGCGGGAGATGATTCAATATGCGGGCGATGACGAGCATGTGGTCGTCGTCACCCACGGTGCCTTTTTGCATTTCCTCACCGGAGACTATTCCGGCGTAGAGCCAACGAGAGGTGAGAACTCAGTGCCTGAGAACCAGGACGCAGCTAACCCTCTGCCAGCAACGTCTTGGGGCAATACCGAGTATAGGTCCTTCCAGTTTGCAGACCCCGAGGGCTGCGACCCAAAGGCATTGCTAGTCGAGACTGCATCCAGTTGGAAGATTCGGAACGGTGACCTCCCTCGCCTGACTCAGAAGGACCAAGAGATGCTGCAGGTGGAATACTATCGCCAGTTGGAGCAAATCTCAGATCCAACCTTTGGCGTATGAAGACGGGATGAGCATGGGAGAGCGTGATGTGCCCCAGGATGGACGGACACCATTTACGGGTTCGCAGAAGAGAGGGATTATAGACTGGGCTGGCGCGTCGGACTTGGATAATACACACTAGACTAGATAGCAAGGACAATGACAACACATAATCTTTGTGGTTTCAGTTTGTCCAATTACGCCGTGAGATGTCTAAGTGCCCGCCTTCTCCCTGCTGGAAGTGCCCCCCGCCTTCAGAAAGCAGCCCTTCGAGATGCATGAGTACATTTTTATTCCGACGATCTGAATATATTCATGCCTTGTTCCCCACGTAAAGATGATACATACGCAGAACGTGACTTCTTACATTGCACCTGTGCATATATTTGAGACCACCACGTGTGATTCTCATCTAGGAAATGTTGCCGAGTGACCCAAACTCATCCACTGCAGCAGGTGGCCCGCTCAGACGCATGGACTAAACTCTGGTCTTGACCCAATCAACATGACGATGAAAGATGCATTGTCACAGCCCATGTTTCATTGCAGGACGACGAGAGGAAGTTTTCCCGAGACCTTTCAGTCACACGACTACACCAACTGCAGCATTAGTTTAGGCAGCAGCATTCTTTTCTCAAATGATAAAGACAGGGAAAATACGATAAAAACAGCAACGAAGTGACCAGGTTGCAAGGTAAAATCTCGGGTCAGTCAGATCGCCATGGCCTCCCCCGCTTCGCTGCAACGTCTGAAGGACAAGGTGTGCATCATCACCGGATCTTCTTCCGGTCTGGGAAGAGCCATCGCTTTGGCGTATTCTCGCGAGGGAGCCAACCTGGTCTGCGTCGACCTCAAGCCGCAGGCTCGCGCCGAGGTAGAATCGGAGCGTGGAATCAACACGGACGATCTTATCAGACAGAATAACGGACGTGTTATCTTTGTGAAGGCAGATTTGAGCAAGGCAGAGGAAGTCGAGGCCATGGTGCGGCAGGCTGTCGCCGAGTATGGCCGGATCGACGTGTAAGTCGTCCTCGACGCAACTTTTACACACAAGTGATTGACATGACCGGAGCCTTGTAAACAACGCGGGAATCTCCATCGAGGCAAACAATGCACCTCGTCGCATCCACGAGACCCCGGACGAAACATGGGATATAACCATGGCCGTCAACGTCAAGTCCGTCTTCTTAGCCTCCAAGCATACCGTTAAACAGATGCTGCAGCAGGATGTGCTTGCATCTGGGGATCGAGGATGGATCATCAACATGTCCTCTGTTTTTGGGCTCGTCGGTGGGCGGAACAACTGTGAGCAGCGCTATCGGAATGCACTGAGCATCTCCAAGTCCGCTAATCTTCTAGGCTCGTATGCTGCGTCCAAGGCTGCGGTGTCCAATCTCACCCGACAAGTCGCCCTGGACTACGCTCCACAGGGCATTCACTGTAACGCCATTTGCCCTGGATGTAAGTCATGTCGAGCCCTGAGCAGAAGAAACGCCTTGTTAATATCTCACCTCTAGATACTCAAACGGCCATTTTCAAGAACACCGTCGCGTATCTGGATGACATTGAAGGCATTCGGTCGCGACACCCCCTCCACGGCATTGGAGTTCCGGAGGATATTGTCGGTGCTGCCATTTTTCTTGCGAGCGCTGAAGCGAGGTGGATTACAGGCGTGTGTCTGCCCGTCGATGGGGGATACACAGCTCAGTAAAAGCCGTTGTGTTCTTCGGCTGGTAAGCTAGAAACAATGAAGAAAATGATGCTGAAAGATTCCTTCTAATCCATATGTCATCAAGCAACCTGATCATCAAGGCAGCCCCAACCACAGCCACAACAGGCTGGTAGTACGAGCCGCATATCAAGATAGCTTAATGGCTTAAGCAGTAGTGCTCGCGCATAGAAAGAGGAGACTCCAAATCAGCCTATCGCGCTCACCGGTATTTCCAATCGAGGCAACACTACAGAGAGAGGGGACAGTTACAAATTTATTGCCCCCTAGTAGCTTGTATTTGTATTAGAGACGCTATCCACGTGGAACCCGAGATAAACTCCGGTCGGACTTGACAATGCTCTCATCTCTCTCCAGCCGTCGCTTGCGCATTGCTCTCTTGATTATTCATACCCAATGGCGACACGATTATTTCCCACATCGATGCATCCTGTAAAGAGGCACCAAAAGCTGAAGGTCGAGGCGCATAAATTCCATAAATCACTTCTGGGTAAAATAACACACCTTACAGGCCGCTAAAGTCTAGGCCTCATGGATACCCCGACACCTTATTAGAAGCTATGACGACGTTTCTTACGACGCAACTAGAGTGTGAAACTTCCAAGCTATAATTCATAGACTATCCTCAGTTTTTAATGCATGGCCATAGTAAGCCACTTTGATATCCAACACTCTTGGGCCCGCATAGTAAAACGGTGGCCTGGATCTAGCCAAAGCAGACAGGAGAATTTCGCATTCCAGGAAATGATTGCTACCTGCGAGGTTTAGAACGGTTGCTAGGATCTCAGTCGAAAAGGGACGACAAGAGTTTAGAAGCTGATTAAATATTATCTATCCTAGTATATAATATTATGCTTTTCCATACCCACAAATCACACCTCAAGCCCTTTGTCCTCGTTTAGCTTCTTTTCCTCTATCGCCAGTTTCACAAACTCAGACAATAGCCCACGAGGTACTATTAGGTAGGCATCCACACTTATTGTGTCATCAGCATGCTTCGTAATCAGGCGTGGCATTCTAGGGCGCCTGACAATTGGCAACCAATCACGCAACCGCAATTCATTGACGCAATAAGTGGGAGCGATGAGCCCATGTTGTGCTCACCAGGTCAACACAGCAACAATTACGAACACTCAGCTTCGACCAATTTGTTCCCTTCTATGATGGAACTAAACTATCCCAAGTCTCCCTCGTACCTTGATACTACCGCGATTTCATCTCCGCGGCCATGTCAACGACTGCAAACGCTAGCCAAAGCTGCAACTCCGACGATTATGTCCCACTTATCGAAGCCTCGCCAGATACCACTCACCATAATATTGGTATGAAGCCGGTTCAGACGTGGAAGGGATATATCTGGGACACTTGGGAGCTTCCACCAGACCAGCGCCGGTTGCTCTTTAAAGTCGACTTCTTTATTCTCACTTTCGCCTCGATAGGGTACTTTTTAAAGAATATTGACCAGACAAATGTCAACAATGCGTTCCTTAGCGGTATGGAGGAGGATCTCGAGATGTATGGCAATCAGCTCGTTACCAGTATGTGATGCTTAACACTCATTCTTCCTTTCTTTTTTCCCGAGTCTCTTCAGCCTCGTTGCTAAATCGAGATGTTGAAGGCACCTCTATCTGGACTGTGGGCTATGTGATCGGGCAAATTCCATTTAACCTACTACTGACAAGGATCTCACCGCGATGGATCATCCCGTCGCTTGAGGTTGGATGGGGGATTGCCACTATCTGCACCTCTTCCGTCCAGTCATACCGTGGTCTTTACGTCCTGCGCTTTTTCGTGGGATTTTTCGAGTACGTGGCTTAACGCTAGAACCTCCTTTCCGATTCAACTTCCATGAATCTAGACGCTCACTCTGTCTGCAGGTCAGGCTTCTATCCAGGGGTTCATTACATGCTAGGCTCATGGTATACACCCCGCGAAATCGGGAAACGAGCCATGCTCTTTTGGTTGGCGGGGTCAGTTGGGTCCATGTTTAGTGGCGTCCTCCAAGCGGCCGCGTACTCGAATCTCAATGGCGTGCATGGTCGCGCAGGGTGTACGTATTGAGCACTACCGCTTTTGTTCAAGGCCTTCATTCTGTTCCTAATTAAATTCCCAACTGAACGATAGGAACTAATGGGCTGTCGTAGGGCGATGGCTCTTCATCATTGATGGCATCATCACGTTACCACTCGCAGTAGCAGGCTATTTTTTCTTCCCAAACCTCCCACAAGACAGCAAAAAGACGTGGTGGATTACGGAGGATGAGCATATCCTAGCGGCCAAAAGAATGCAGGCTATTGGACGAGCGGGAAAACAGCCTTGGACGAGGGCTAAAATCAAAAGGACACTACGAAGTTGGCATACTTATCACCTTCGTGGGTTTCTATGCCAGGCGATCGGCTTTGGCCCCTGCTGACCCTGAAACAGCGCTTTTATACATTCTATGGAATAACGGAAATCCGCAGTCAGCCATGGGATATTGGCTGAAGAGCTTTAATGATCAACCTCCCCCTGTTCCGGGACGGTCCTTCTCGGTCCCCGAGATCAACAACTGTAAGTCCAACTCAGCCTATTGCAAGTTTGACTTTTACGAAATCTATAGAACTAAACATGTATTATTGCAGTGCCTATACCGACCACGGCGATATTCATAGTCATGGCACTCAGCTGGGCATGGCTTTCTGACGGGCCTTTACAGGGGATGCGGTGGCCATTCATTTATGCTGGTGCACTATTTACTGTGAGTTTGAACGTAATTGTGTTCGCCAAGTGCATCCCGACTAGGGTTACTAATTTCCGGCAATTATAGCTTGTGTTCAATGCTATATTTTTGGCAATGCCTCTTTACTCAAACATTCCGGCCCGAATGATAGCCTACTGGTTCAGCCATATCGGTGTATGTTTGACCCTTTCTTCATCCAGTCCATTCTTCTTACTCTATTATAGAACGGGGCAGGCCCTCTCATTCTCAGTTGGATCAATGAAATCTGCTCGGCTGATACTGAAAAACGGGCTCTGTTGGTCGCAGTAGCCAATGACCTGGCTTATGTTGTTCAGGCCGTGGTAAGTCCAGTGATCTCTCATCCCGTTATTTTTATAGAAACTAATATTTCAAGGTGCCTAATTTCATGTGGAAGACTACGGAATTCCCCGCTGCCAGGAAGGGATATACATACTCAAGTATCTTGCAAGTCTTACTCAGTAAGTTTCTACGATCAGGCGTGGCTATCCTGAGTACTAACAAGGCCTGTCTAGTTGTAGAGACTGCTGTCATTCAATGGCTATTATGGAGGGATAGGCGAAAGGAAACTAGGTCTCTTAATGAAATGCCACCACCTCCGATTTATTCGGACGAAGAGGAAGAAACTGAGGGTACTAACACAACTCTGTCTCGGAGTAGTGATGCAGCAAGGCTAGAGTAGACTAGACTAGACTAGATGAGAGAGCAGCAATTGTTGAATCATAGAGTGTATAGTAATTGAGCAAAAATGTCCGTGGTCTCATGCCGGAGCGACAAGTGCCCCAGAAGCGAAGAGACTCTGCCCCAAGTCTTCATAGCTTTGTCAAGTGCTTCTTGAATCCATGAAAAGTGAGAAACACTAGCTGGAACCGGGGTTTTCGTATACTTGTTCAATAGCGCTCAACATCATACCAAGACTCCACGCATCGTAGGCCGCGCGATTTCACGATCAGATGATGTGAGTGGGACCTGAGTCATTCTGGACCATTGATAGTCTGTTCAAGGTTTTACCCAACCTAAAATGCAGATGAGACAGCCTTCTCGATCAAGAGTCGACTCTGGATTATCGGTGGGAAATAGGGACCAGGGAACACCATGGCCCTTGCGGAGAATAACTTCAACAAGTTCGCCTGTTTCTGGATGCCGTACGATGTGAATCACAAGTGTAAGGTACCACTCGATGCAACGATCGATGGCTTCTCGAAGTCGAAGAATGTTGAGCTAGCTGTCTACTGAGAAGATCCACTACGTGACGTGGGAGCTCCCACACATACAGTCTTGAGAGAGGGAATAGTCTCAGGGTTGATCAGCCGTAACACAGAAGTTTGAAGTGTAGTAATGCTACCAGCACAGAGATCTTTAATGCACCCGCTAGGTCATTCCATATACTCGGACTCTGAGGGATGCAAATAGTCCCACCGCTGATGATAGTCTCAAGATCTAAGAGCATTCTATCAAACCAGTAGGCATTGAGCTGTAGAGTTCGCGAATAAGTTCCTATGTTCATGCGGTTAGAGAGTGCAATGGCAGCGAACACAGCGGCTGATTTTCAATGCTAACTCCTTTCGGTAGAGCGGTGCTTCCAGAGGCGAAAAATATGTAGGCTATCGTCAGCGGCTTGACAGGGACGGGCAAGGTGTACGGCGGCTCTAAGAAGGCTGTGGTTAGCGGTGGAAGAGTGCTTTCGTCGATAATCATGCTCTTGTACGGCGAAAGAGACACAGAGAGTTCCTCATTCTGGGCCGAAGTGAGAACAATTGACGGGCCAACGGCTTCAGCGAGATATTGAGGTCTTTTGACTGGATTCTAGGGATCAAGCGGGACAAAGCAACCGCCCGCCTTGACAACACTTAGCATCACAACAACTACCCACTTGGAATTCTCAAAGAGCATACGAACTGCCTTCTCAGGTCTGACACCCAGGTAAGAAAGCTCTTCCGCTAGAGACGCCAACAAGTCATTCAACTCAGTGTAGGTCATGGAGCCATCCCGGACTCAATGCCTGTGGGAAAGGGGCTGGACTCAACCTGATTTCGCACAAGATGGTGGACACAAGGCTGCACTTTTTCGGATAAGCTGCCATTGACGTTGCTGATTTTGTAACATGTTTTGGGGAAAGAGCAGAAGTGCTGTGCAAGGGTACGTTATGAGGTGTGTTGAATAGGTTGCCGTGAACAGTGATGTAGGTGTCCGGAATGAATCCTGCTTGGCGACTCTACAAATTTTGCATACTTAGCCACAAGGCTATTGACACAAATACAAAGAAAACGACGAAGATTCTTGCTTAGGAACGGATGTCAGACCATTTTGGGATGATTAGGATTCATTGATCGTCCTCAGCTTGTTGTGCGAACTTCAGACGACGGTAATCACCGACGAGACGGAGCACACACACTAAGGAAACGCAGTCAATTAGGTGGCTGCCACCTCAAGCAACGACTTCTTCTCACACGGTCTCTTTGACTCGGGTTGTGACGGCCACCATTGTTGAAGCTGAGTGCCGGGGAGCTGTGGTCAATATTGGATATTTCAAGAGTTAGCCTTGGGATGAGTTGTCTAACACTCGAGTGCCCAACTGCCTATATAATATCAACTGTACCTTTAGGCGGGAATCCTACGGAATAAACTTGCGCAAGTGGCATAATCAAATACACAAGAGGAAGGTCGATGGTGACGTCCTGAGACTTTACGAGACACGGATCAGAAGACGCGAGGACGAGCTGAAACTGGCGAGGGCCGCAAAATGGGCGGAGGCAAAGACCAGAAGGAATAAAATGATTTCGGTCTAAAATGCTGGCTGACAGTCTAGTAGGGTGTCTCTAGTCATGACCAGTTCTTGTAGTCTACACAACGCGGATTGCAGGGACTTCTCTCTCTTCCAGTCAGGTCCTCGTGTATAAACTGATCCTCGGTCAACACTGATATGCCAGCAAGCGACAATTGAATTGAAGTCAAGCTCTTTCTCCTAGTCCGTATTAAATTGTGTGAATAGTACCATCTTCTACTGGAAGAATGATATTGTAGCTGAGACTTGTACGCTACACAAAAAGAAAACGGATGCCACCGATAATGACCATAAGTTGTGGTCACAGGCAACGCCGTGTACTTGGCCCACCGTTTTCGGACGGGAGAGAGCTTCCGTTGCAGCAACGTCTGAAAATAAGACCTTTCCCAGAGCGCATACGCAAAGGGACAGATATACATATTTTATACATGATCTCATTGTTACATGGTTTCGCGACCCTTACTTGGCTGCGTGGCCGGCCTTGGATGAGGCGACGAGGAAAAAGACCATCACGGATTCCAGCCATCAATTTGGGTCGCCGACACCCTACAAATTGCACTAAAGGGTTTTCAGCTGGAACGAACATGAATTCAGTGGAAAGCTAGATCATGGCTGCTTCTACGCCCCGAATACCTACGAACATCCAAAGACCAAAAACGGGATTTTAGGGGGTGGCTCAAAGAGGACGACCTCACATTAGCACGGCGCGAATCCAAGGGCTGAATAAGACATATTTCTCTTCCTAGGGAGCTGTTCTTATTCTGTGCCCAGAACACTGTCGGAACACTGAAGACGGCTTTCGCTGTCATCCAGTGCATCGATGTGGCAGATAACGAGTGAACACGGATTTCAAAGGGGAATAAAGTCGGTAAAAACATTACCAATCCGCCCATATCCGACCTCAAGCACTCAGGCGAACTGAACCCGCCATTTGGCCGCATATTGGAGGCTATAGTGGTTGTGGTCAACTTACCAATGGTGCATGCACGAATTGGGAATTGGAGGCTGTCATCAATGTTCAACGAGACCGAGGATGAGTTAGCTTCTTCATCCAGTACAGCGATGATTTGTCACAACGAACGAACATATTGTTTTTCGCTTGACGATGAAAAGATCGTGGTTGATAGGACGTCCAAAAGCACGAGGTCTCGGGGGTGCTTACATTGGTCAGGTTCAACGAGGATATTTTAGAATCTTTGGAGAAATTTCATCCGCGAATATTCTGCGATGGCGATGTTCTGGACAACTTTGCCAACGACCGCTTCGCACTGTCAACGGTCGCTTATTCGGGTGGCCAGCTCTGCTCTGGTCTCAGTTGGTTCGTGGAGGGGGAAGACTCCACAATGCTGCATAATATTCTCAGAAGTGTCCACGAGGTGGAACAAGGCCATGTTGATGAATTATACGGTTGAAAACGTCATAATGGGGTCGAGGAAGCTTCGGATGCAGCACTAGCCTCGGTGGCGCCAAGAAACCTGGAAGATGTGGACTCTTCGGCAGATCGGCACAAGATCCACAAGTCCTTGACAGATTGCCCTCCAAAGCACCTGGGAAACACGGCATATAATAACCGGACGTGCCGTAACTTAGTGGTTCGAGCTTTAGCTCGCACGAGAGTTAGTCGCTCGGGTAGGACGGACATGTCACAGGAGACTTTCGAGAGCGGGATCTTCCTAGTTACCGCATGAAGCGGCAGTGCGGTTGACGTCAGCGTCAACATCGACGTGCATCATCCATTACCTACAAAACGTGTGGAGCGGGGTCAGATGGAGGGGTTGCATTCCTTGCTTCTATATCAGGAGGGGTCTTTTCGCAGCATTGTGACGGCATTAGATTACCCAGTCATTCATCAATAGACAAGATGGTTGTTCAGCACGGCGAAGAGCATCACATTCCCCACAAGCACCGGGTTCACAAGTACGTCTGCCTACGATTGAGATGCTCAAACATAATCACTCATTGGGAAACCAATGTCAACAACTTGCTGACATGATTTAGACCCGGTGCCTGGCTCCCGGCGGACCATCGCGTCCACCGGGAATACCTGCGCCGCGTCACGAAACACGTTGACGCGCACCCGCAGAAGCTTCTACCCGTGCTCCAAGAGTTCAAAGATTTCATTGAGACGACGCCGCGCGTGTACATGTACTTCATGCAGATGTTCGACGAGATCCCGCAAAAGTCGCCTTACCAATTCGATCCGACCGGCGTGAAGCAGATCCGCGACTATAAACAGATGCTGAATGTTCTGAACCACATCCTGAGCAGGGCGCCCGAGTGGACGGACGCGGCTGAGAGTGTGGGCATGGTTGGAGTGCCCATGTGTGCCTTGTTTGACTACGCAATGGGAACTCCGAGGTGAGTTGCACGTCACGATATGATCTGGCAGTGATGAAGGCTGACGGTCGAGAAGTGGATATGCCGCCTTTTTGGACCCGGACGTGAACCGCATGCTCAAGAAGGTCCTCAATGAATGGGGCAAGTATTTGCAGGTGAGCTTATAGCACAGCGGCCAATGTCTCGGATGGCATGTTAATTCTTCCACAGACACCCGCGTCAGCTGAAGTGCTGGGAGACCATGAGCTTGGGTGGTTTGGCAAGACGGCCGTGGGAGACCTGATGCAGGTAGCCAACGCCCCAAACAAAACGTCTTTCCAGTTTGAGGACATGTACCACTGCGAGCCATCGGAAAAGTATTACGGCTTCAAGTCCTGGGACGGTAAGCCACACATTTCCCTTCTTGCTCGAGATAACATAGTTATACTGATATCATGTAGATTTCTTCACTCGTCGGGTCAAGGACAGCGCTCGCCCCGTGGCCTCTCCCGAAGACAACAGTGTCGTCGCCAACGCGTGCGAGTCTCGCGTGTACAACATCGAACGTGACGTCAAGCTCCGCGACAAGTTCTTCGTCAAGGGCCAGCCTTACTCGGTGCTTGACATGATGGCTCACGACCCGCTGGCTCACCACTTCGGCGGCGGCACCATCTACCAGGCGTTCCTCTCTGCGCTCTCTTACCACCGCTGGCACGCCCCCGTGTCTGGTACGGTTCGACGCGCTTTCGTCCAGGAGGGAACCTATTTCAGTGAGCCACTGTTCGAAGGCGTGGGAGACCCGACCGTCACAGAGATCGACACAGGAGGTATCGGTGTTGCGCAAGGTTATTTGTCTGCGTTGGCCACTCGGGCAATCATTGTCTTCGAGGCGGACAATGCGGACCTAGGCCTCGTTGGCTTCATTGGCATTGGGATGGATGAGGTGAGCACGTGCGACATCACGGTAAAGGAAGGCCAGCGGGTTGAAAAGGGCCAAGAGACTGGCATGTTCCACTTCGGAGGCTCATCGCATTGCTTGATCTTCCGCAAGGGCGTCAAGCTGGAGGGACTTCCGGAGGTCGGGAGGAAGGAGAATGTACCAGTGCGAGGCCAGCTGGCGGTTGTGAAGAAGTGATGTGTGGGAAAAGAAGCAAGATAGTTCTCATGGAAATAAAAGTACGTCACTTTGCTTCCGTATACCTTATCTGGGATCATCTGAAGCAGTGACGGGAATTGACACGCATCACCTGGCGGATGACGACTGGTCTCTTCACACTTTTGGCTTATCTCGCTGTCGATCTCATCGTTTCAGTTTTATACAAGCAAGATAGGCTCTTTACGTAGCCTCGGTACTTCATGTATCCCATATCCTAATATGCAGTTTACTTGTGAGTGCCACGTGCTGGTGCGGAGCCACACCTGCAACATCACCGCCACATGATGACGTTTTCGTGATGTGATTCTTGATCTTGTCATCCACGACTATTTCCCAGGACTTTCGTGTTTGACCACTCACAGACCATTCCCTAACGCGAATCGCCGTGGATCTACGTTGTGCACAGTCTATGACGCCACATGATCCTGCAGGCCATGAATCCGACGGAAGATTACTGCATAACCTATGTAGTAAGTGAACAGCCAAGATGCAAATATCAAGATCTCTAGAATCTCAATGACGAACTAGACGTCATGTCACAAGCCGCTTTGTGCCTCGAAAGTTGTCTATATAAACTGGCGATATCCTCACCTAAACTAAATATTTCATCCAACAAACACCAAAGCAACCGCACCAACTTACGTAAAACAACCACTCACCAACACTCAACAACTAATCGCAATGGATTCCGTCAAGCAAGGTGCCGACTACGTGGCCGAGAAGGTCCAGAAGGGCACCTCAACCGCCTCCAAGGAGACCAACAAGGAGGAGGCCAAGGACAGCAACGCCCCCATCGGCAGCCGGTACGTGACCTCATTTTGCCCTCGATTATGTGTTTATTTGCTTACAGTACCACAGCGCCACCGCAGCCAAGGATGCCCTTGGTGACAAGGCCGAGGAGACCAAGCACGACACCAAGGCTGAAAGCCACAAGGAGTCGATCTAAGCAAGGACAACCTTGTCCGCAACAGAATGAGACAGTGTTGATCTGAGGATTTCACTTGACATCAACACGGAAGCCAGTTTAGTCGTCATTGTTCGACTGAAATTCAGATACCCTAGCTAGTTCCCCAATAAAATGCTCAACCCCCCTTTTTCTCTTCTCTTTTCGTGATTGACTACTCGCATTTGTTGTCTCAAGAATGCTTGTCTCCCGTATGCATTAATGTGATAAATGTGCTTCCCAAAGCTGGGAATCTGGAGGCGGATTCGCCATGCTGTAAATTTCTATCTATTGTTTGGTGAGCGTCTCTAAGTGGTGTCAGGTGTTTGTACAATAGTTGCCTGCCCTTCCTATTCAGTTGATTTCAACAGAACAAGAAGTTAATCTAAGCAACAGATTGGTCATTAGTGAGCTGTGTCGGTCCCATCCCTAGATGACCGAGATTTCTGTTCAAAGATGGCCTCTGACCTTGGTCTCTACCATTCTCAGTGGCACGTATAATATAGCGGTCAGAAAGAATGCCATCTCAAACCCGATATCACCTGTTTTTTGTGCAATCGGACCAGTAAACCAAATCTGGGACATTGATGGTACTACCAGGGTGAAACTGAGAGTTGCAGCGCCCAACGCAGCAATTCCTGAAGGCAGCGCTTTCGCCGAGTCCCATCCACTCAGATCGTAGTTGTCCGCCTTGCCTTTTCTGAAGACGAAGTGTTCTAAAAGAACAACCGCGACAAAGCAGGCAGGCCAATATCCAATTATCCCGAGAAAGTTGCTGAGAGATTCCAAGAACTCTGCCGCTACCTTCATGGCAACGGGGAGAATGATAGCGGTGGCGGCGATGGTGTAGGCAACGCGAGGGATTCGAATGCGCACAAGGTAAAACAGGGCCTGGCAGTTGAGTGTGAGGGCATAAACCGAGCCAGCCATGTTTGCAATGACGCTCAGCGAGAGAATCACAAGCAGAAATTTTCCGAATCTCCCAGTTGGCTGAAGCATGGCGCCTAAGACTCCGCCAACGCTGTTCGTGTTGTATCCATCTCCCCAGGCGGGAACGTTGGGGACGGCGCCTCCGATTGCCGCACCTAGAATCATCAACGGAATGCCGCCGGTGATGAGGCCTATGTATGATGGGATAAGGATTGATGTTCTTTTATGGTGTGTTAGTGAACAGTCTGCACGGACGCTCGGTAGTCTTGCTTACTTCTTCGACCGACGATCAAAGTACGTAGTGAAATCGCTAGCAATAGCAGCCCAAGGAAGGTAGAACCCAGCAATGAGGGCAGAAAAATTGAAAATAGCACTGGCCGATGCTGGTGCAGCCTCAACTTGCTGGTGCAGTTTGTTGCCGCCGCATCCTACAGCAACGAGTATCGCAACCAGCGTCGGGAACCATGCAAACATGTCGAACTTGTGAATCAGCTGTGAGCCAAAGAATATGATAATCAGGTTTATCAATGCAATGATGACGATTCCGACGTTGACTGAGAGCTCGTCTGGGTTGATTGCGGATAATGCTTGCGCTCCAAGGATGCATCCGAGAATCGCGAACCCGGCCAGCGTAGCCATGTTCAAAATAAGAGGAATTGCAACGCCATATAGCCTAAAATAGATGTTATAATTTACTCGGCCCAACGGAGACTGTGGAGTGTGCAAACCCAAAGGCATATCGAGCATGTATCATCTGGCGAAGACCGAGCATGGATCCCAACAATGATAGGTATGGCGGCGCGAGAGCAGTGAAAAGTCCAAAGAAAAGGATTATCAATGAACAATCTCGTAAGCTAAGCCCATTGCTGAGGGTTCCAGCCATGCCTGTTGATAATTTGATGGGAGATATTTTGTTAGAAACAACCAGTGACTTCCAAAAACAGGTATAATTAGCAACGAGAAAGGACTTGCGCAAGAAGGTTGAAGTTCATCGAAAACCACAAAGTAAACAGATTCATGTATCAGCGATCTGTCTGGCGCTCGGCGGGAACTGGTTCGTTGCCTTGCATTTCAATCCCGAGGAACAACGTGATCCTCCTCCACAGCGGAACAGGTCCATGATTGTCAGACTTTGTGCCCTGTCCTTGCACAACTAGGCTTCCCGACCCAACATCTGGCTTTCCCGTGTCGTCATAGGTAGGACTGAACACCATACTTCCTTTTCAATACCAGAAAGGGGAAATGGGACAAGACTCGGCCGGAACGTATCAAGGAGAAGTGAAGGGAGAAACTCGGGAGAAGAATAACTGGATGAAAGGCGTAATCAGCAAATAGAAACTCCAATTCGAGTGATAAGCCCGAAGCCTTAATTTGGATGAAGACAAAGAAGAGGCAAGTAACAGTTGTGTTTGAGCACTTTTCTCGCAATCGTGAATATTTGCGGTCATCATTCCCGAATCAAACACGTGATCAGATGCCTGAGCTGAGGTTGAACCCTCGTACGATGTCAGCCGATGGTTCGCAGGCCGAAGGATTTAGTAAAGCCGACAAAAATACCGACCTCAATCAACACCAAGTTTAGATCACAGGCCGGCTATGATGAGGCTTTTCTCGCACATAATGAGCTCTATTCTCGGGCCGTCTTTTGGCTGGATTGCTCCGCATCCCGCAGAGAATAATGGAAATAGTAGCACGATTCCTGGGCATGGCCCGTCAACAAATTTCCCACCAGACACCAGGACTAAGATCCTTGTGACAATTTCCTTTACTTTGCCCGCTGATGCTGGAAAGCTGTAGATTCGCATGAATATATGCAACAAAGCTGTTTGTTAGTAGGATTCGTTGATTCGAAGGTACTCTTGTATCTGGCGCGAGGACAAAGTTTGTAATGCACCAATTTTCAATTCGGCCTCCCCTCTGCTCACCATTGTTCGTACGTGCTGAAGGAGTTTCGACGACCTTTCGTCCAAGGACAGAGTTGCCTGGGGGCCAAGGGGTGTAAAAAGAAAATTCTGCTTTTTAGATGAGCCCCCATTTCTTGAAATATATGCACCAGCTAGATTGAATAAGCTGTGAACTCATCAATGTATCGAGACTGGCTACTTTTGCCAATCATTTGAAGAGCTACGTTGGACACAAAAGCCGCCGGAATCCTGACACATTCGCAAGGGCTATGAGGGAGACAAAGCACTTGGAAATGAATGCCGTGGCTGAATTATTGGAATGTGTGGTCCAGACTGATACGTCGCGGCTCAGCAGAGAAGCAGCACCTTCTAGATGCAGTCTCCAAGAGTGAATTTTACTTCCGCCGTCCACCACCTCGGAGTAACAAAGGAGTGGAACAGTTGCTATGATAACTTCCATAGGTAAGCCACATATGTTAAATACCATTAGCCATAGCTGTTCAACTACAACCACCTCACCTCTAATCGGAGTCTCGAAATTATAAACCACGAAAACCTCCAAGGTAGTCCACCGTGTAAGTGGGCCGACATGTTGTCGAGCTTCATCAGGCGGCGTAATTGTTGATAACACACTATGACCTGTGGTTTAGATTACGAAATTCTAACCTTTTATTAAGCTATAGATTTTACCGAACTTTCGCCCTCCCATCAATTCATTCTACGCGTTCTGTTCACGTCTCGCTCCGCTATCGCCATCATCACCCTGTGTCTCTTCTTCCTCTTCTTCACGATCCCTTAGCCCTATGAACATCCACAGCATCAACAAATCATACCCAGCCTTCATTGCTCCTGCACCCGTCATCACAACAACCCACAGGTTCTTCCCAGCAAAGAAGCCCGCCGACCCGATTCCACTCGCCTGCGCAAGGGTCTTTACCGTATTGACCACGCCCAGCACGGCCGTTCGCTCCGTTGGCAAGACGGCAGCTGCTAAGAAGGCCTGTCGCGGTGCCTGGTCCATCGATTGCGTACATGCTCGCAGGGCTAAGAAGGCCATGGCGAGCCAAGTGCCCATTCCTCCCGCTGAAGGAAAGGGAATCATTGCAAGGAAGATGGCGGATGGTAGATGTGTAAATACCATGGTTTTGAGAGGACCAAGACGGCGGGCGAGTGGTAGTGCCGCAAGATTAGACACAGTGGCGAGAAGGTTGGTGACGAGGAAAAGCGTCCCAAGAGATCCGGGTTGCAACGAGTGAACCGTGGTGAAGAAATATGTAAGCCAAGAAGGCGAAGCCATGCCGGAAGCAAACGAGTCGAGGCAGAACAGCACAAGAAGCTTGTATAAAATAGATCGTGACTGGAGTGAGACGTGTGGCAGCAGAGATCCAACACGCTGCAGCAGAGTCGGTTTGGGTTTGAACGAGCTTCGGGGTTGTATTTCGGGATCAGAGCTGTCTGCAAGAAGACCTTCATCTTCCTGTTCAAGACCAACAGCCTCGTAGTCGGGCGTGGGCTCAGCCTCAACAGCTGTGCTGAGAGCTAGAATGAAGAGCAACTTGATACCTCCTAGGAGGGCATATGCGAGAAACACAACGCGGTACGCGCCTGTCTTGGACCAAGACTCGATTCCTTGAAGAAGCTGCACCATCCAGCCAGACGTCAGAGTGCCCAACGCCGCACCCGCGGTCCCGAAGAGCGTGTACCAAGCAAAGATGTCGCTGCGGTCGTTCTTGTCGGTCAAGTGCGCAAGGATGGACTCCTCAATGGCGCGGAACGGTCCGATCTCGTTGCCGCTTGGACTGATGACGCCGAAGATGCTGGCGAGCGCGAGCAGCCAATAGCTCGAGCTTAGCGAAAAGACGACGCCGCTCATAATCATCAAGGCGGCTCCCGCAGTGAGGACTCGCCGCCTCCCCACCCGGTCGGTGATGGCCGTCAAGATGAAGCTGATGATGGTATCGCCAAGTAAAGTTAGAGTCATGAAAAGGCCGATCTTTTCGTCGGAGAAGCCGAGGTTGGCGAGAAAATGGACCAAGATGAGGAACGATGCGCCGTACGCGAAAAGGCGGACGAAGCGCTGGAGACAGAGCAGCTTGGTGTCTCGGCACGACTTCCGCACAACGGCGAAGCCGCTCTCCCGGGAGAGCCACGAGCCCCAGGAAGTTTCTTTGGTAGCCATTGTTCTCTCGAGCACCGTTCTAGGCGAATTGAAGAATTTCTTGCGTTGAATTTGCAGATTCTGCAACATCCGTCTCTCGTGCATCTGACGATATTATAAGCGTGGAGCGCTGCGGAGTTAAACTCGGACGTCGGCTTTGACGACAGGCCATGTGCAGCAAGTTACGTCACACACGTCACTGGGTGACAGTGCCGTATCATGTTGCAGTGATTACTAGTTCTTGGTCGTCGCATCATCATCCAGATAGCAAGCGTCCTGCAGTCAGTGATGTGCTCATTGGAAAGTGGTAATCTGTCGCCCATCACGTTTGGGCTTCAACGCGGGGTATGTAAAAACTACCATAAATTTTGTATCTTGAGATTCCTCTCCTCGTGACATTGTCCCTGTCGTGTGCTCACTCAGGTCAAACTTGTCCCAAACTCTTATCTATGATTTGAGCGGCCGCCCTTATACCCTTCGCTGTGCGCTTTACTTCGTTACAGCCGTGAAGATGCCAGCCACTCTTGGAGGACCGCCGGGTCTCAGCGCTTGTGCAAGCACGGTAGAAGCCCAGCCTTCGGACTCGGAGATGACAAGAGTGTCGTATCTTTCGCTGCCACACAAGGTTTGCTCTCCATGGTTCGACCTCTAATGAACCAGGTTGACGACTATACCGCAGCCCCAGTTGGTTCTACTCCTGATGACTCGCATGACGGAATCACTCGTATCGTCATCGATGCAGGTAAGGCTTCTAGCATAGGAATATGTCCTCGAGGACAAATTGTTTACACGCTCCCTAGTCGTATCTCTTCTTTCAGCTCTAGTACTTCGACCCAGCTGCGTCACCAGCCACCATATCTACCCAAGCTGGCCCCATGATTAGCGTAAAGACGACAGCCCACATCTATACGGGGATGATATGGGGTTTGTTAGCAGACAGGAGTACTGCGGCCGCAAAGCCGTCCTTGTGTTTGGACTCGTGGCTTCATCCATCTCGATCTTGAGCGACGGTTTCTCTGGCACATTTGCGATGGCATTGACCTCGCAACTCCTCGATGGCGTGCTGAACAGCACCATACCTATGGTTCGCTGTATTATTGCAGAACTGAATCCGCAGAAACGGTGCGAGTCATTCTAGGCTTGGTGAACACATCTAACAGCCCCCAGTCACCGGGCGCGTGCCCTGACTCTTTTACCTCTTTGCGCAAACCTCGGCCATCTCGTCGGACCGCTCATCGGTGGCTTCATGGTGGTGTCAAGCAAGCAGAACAACACCAAAGGCTTCTCCGAGAGGTTCCCGTATGCCGCTCTGAACATTCGTTTTGGTCGAATGTGAGGCAATGGCGGGCCAAACTCAAGACGAGGCTTAGGGGGCAGCAGAATGCAACCACATCGTTAGCTTACCTTGCCCAGCGCAAAACAAGGGAATCGTACAAAAAGCTTGTAACTGAATAATGCGATCTGTGTTTGCTGGAAGTCTAAAGCTTCGCTTTTTGTGAAGGCCCAGCATCCACAAGTTCCCTCGTCTCTCCAAGCCGCCAGCTTACACCGCCACCCCAGTCCGCCTTCTCCTTCTTTTGCGGCGTCTTCCAACGCCATCGCGGCACCGGCTGCCTGCCGTCGGACGCCACCAGTAGATCCTTGACCCATGCGCCGAATACGGGAAACATCTTGAACCCGTGGCCTGAGTCCCCGGACAGGAGCAGCACCGAGGACAACGTCTCAGGGACGTAGTCGATGATGAAGTCGGAGTCTTTCGTGTCCGCGAACCAGCAGAGCGATTTCTTCACCAAGGGTCGCTCCGCAAGGCTAGGTAAGGTCTGGGCCAGCAGCTTGCGGATCTGCCTCTCGTCGTATTCCGGCAGGAATGTACTGTCCTCCAGGAGCTCCGGGAGGTGGACACCCCGGTCGCGGTGTTGGTGTTGATGTACCCACTGCTTATGGGACATGGGGCACAGCTTCAGCAGGTTGGTCTTTGGACACGGCTCGAAGAAGAAGCCAAGGCCTCGCGCTTACGTCACGGGGATGCCGTGAAGAGCCGCCGTTTCGTCGTCGATGAAATGGTCGTGTGCGACCGACCACGACTTGGCCACGACCTGTTGCCCGATCTTCGGGACAAGTCGACTCGCCGCTACGCCGGCCGCGACGATGACCAGCTTTCCGGCGTAGAAGCCGCCCGCACTCGTCTTGACTCCCGTGCTTTTCCTCCTCTTTGGCGTCTTCTCGTAGACGATCTCCGGCACTGCGCCGGCGTTGCCCAGGACGAATTTGACGCCCCGCGCTTCATCACGTTGTAGATGACCTTCGGGACGTTTCCGGAGTTTGCGTAGCCATCAAGTTTATTTAAGTACCCGTTCCAGCCAGGGAGCGGATTTTGGTACTGCCAGAAGAGATCCGGAATGTCTGCGTCCCCGTTGATGGGGACGACCTTGGGCAGGATCTTGGGATGTATTTCCGCCGCAGCTCGGAACCTGTTCAAGGTGTCGAGGGCTTCAGACGGGGCTGCGCCTGACACGCAGTGTAAGAACCCCGTTTGGTGGAAGTAGGGTCCAAACAGCGGCGTTTGTCAGGCTGCAATTACTTGCCGGGAGGTTCACGTCAGCATGCAACCCACCTTCACGGGCTATCATGCAGGACCAGACTGGGTGGCATCCTACCAGGGTCAGGTCCGTGTAAACGGGTTTTCATTACTCAGCTCGGACGATTTTGTTCAAATCGTTTGCGGTTGAGAATCGAGATAAAATCTCATCGTCCTTGTCAAAGACGGTGATGTATGTGAAGCCCGCGTCCAGTAGATGTAGGACCGTCGAGAGGCCGAAAGCGCTGCCGCCAACGACGAGGATGGGATCCGTTTTTACGACTGTCACCGTGTGTTGTGATGAGTAGTTGTTTGTGATTGATTTGCCCAGAGTACGAAGTGAGAGCGTCGTTTCAACGCATATGTGATCTTCAGAATCCCTCTGAAGCTCTGAAGTTGGTAAATCTAACCGCTATTCTGGTGCATGATGACCTCGTAGCGCGATGATACCGACAACGCGTCCCACTATCTACAAGCACAAGCCGGCCATGTAGGGTTTCAACCGTCTAGCGCAGCCGAAGCCAGGGCTGATGATCCTGCCGGCGCAATCGACAGACTCAGCGCCAGCCGGAACTTTGAGACTCTAGCCGACCTGGGCGATGCGACTACTGAAAGAGCACAGTACCTCATTCAGGAGACAGATGGTTATTTTAGCAAGCCAAGGGGGTTAAAATAAAATAAAAAATAAATAAATAAAAACACCGCCAGTCTCCTCACCAAATTCGTATGGGCAGAGCGGCGGTGTTTTTACTCAACCGACATGCGACCCTAATGAATCTGATAAGCTTATCCCTTTGACTGTGCTAAGGCAACACTTACGCTAGCAGCAGGGATTTAAACCAAAGAAAAAGCGAGAATAGCGAGGTACATAGGGTCCCACCTATTTTATATGGTATCAGAAGTCGCTGCTCTTAGAGATCTACATCACAGTACATGACCCTTCATATAGCCACAATCACTTTCCAAGGTAAATCAGCGTACCGTTGATTTCCCGGGCTTCTATGGGACTATGGGTTTGGTGTTGCCTTAGCATAGTAAAGGGATAATTCGCAATTTCAGAATAGAAGCCTAGCTTTGTTCGGCAGGCGGTGGAAGCGGGCAAGGAAAATCGAGCGGTATCTGGAAACGGAGCCCGGTGTTCACGGCCGAGGAAGCCCGAGCGTAGCGGAAAGGAGGGTATCTCGTACCCCGGCACACTCTGTCCCCCCAAAGTTCGCTTGTTCTGAACGCCATACGATACCCTAAGGTCGCTATGATGTAATCAGCTGTGCCCCCGCCTTCTGGCGGCTATTGATAGTTTGGGCGCTCTGTTCGGCTGTATTGTAACTGCGGGGGTAGGCCTACGTCTAGCTGGTTCTTTCAGACTATCATAGTAAGGCCAGATACGTACCCTGACTAAATCTCAGGGTCCCGATGTAAGATAATCGTTTCGATTCGGGGAAGAACCCGAGATGTCCGATAGGCATACATGAATGCTATCTCAGTATTACGCTGGTATCTCGGCCTTTGCCGGCCGGAATCGCGAGCGGAAGGTCGAGCGATATATTACAATTGCCAAACATCATCAAAACAAACCCCGGAATCAAGTACAACATCTCGTACGTTGGACCCATTCAAACTACCCAAGCAAAACCAAAAAACATGGTCAAAATTAAGACCGTTGGCGTTCTAGGAGTAAGTTGTTCATACCCGACACCCTTCCTCAGACCCATTCTCGACATACGTGACGACGTGGACTAATATTTGTATAGGGAACTGGAGGCCTGGGCACCTACATTACTAAGAATTTGGCTTCGTCTGGCCTATTCGATGTAACAGTCTTCACCCGGGCGGATAACCCTTCTCTTCCCGCAGGGGTGAAGTCTGCGCCTATCAACTATGATGACGTGGACAGTCTCACGGAATCATTCAAGGGCCAAGATGCAATAGTTGCCGTGATACCAGGACATCTGGCAGAATTGCAGTTCAAGCCTATCGAAGCAGCAATCAAAGCCGGTGTATACCGGTTCATTCCCTCCGAGTACGGGGTCGACATTCGCAACCCACTGGTCCGCAAGATGCCCTTTATGAAAACGAAGCAGGAAATCGAGCAGAGATTGGTCGATGCGGCCAAGGAAGGCAAGCTCACCTACACCAGCATCTACGGCGGAGCTTTCGTCGAATGGGTTTTGACCTATGAAGAACTGATGCCCATCCGTCAGCGAAAATTCAACATCCAGAACGACGGAAACATACCCTTTTCCGTAACCAAGATGAATGACTACGCGAAAGCGGTGGTAGGCGCACTCAGCCAGCCGGAAGACACGGAGAACGAGGTGCTGCTGTTAGAAAGCTACCGGCCGACCCAGCACCAGATCCTTGCATTGGCTAAGGAAGTGTTGCCCGGCGACTGGCAGGTTGAGTACGTGGACATGGACAAGAATGCCGAAATTGCCGAACAAAAAATGTTTGCAGGTCAATTTGATATTCCGGTCGTCGACCCGATGGTGTTCAAAATCATGTTTAGTCCTGGATATGGGGGGCAGATTGATGAGACTCATAATAATCTCGCAGGCATAACCCGCCTGACAGAAAATGAGCTGAAGGACATTATTAAGTCATTTGCTTAGATACCTGAGAGACTTTCTATTCTCGCTTATTTAACTAGAATAATACTACGTTAGCTAATAAGCTTGCTTATTTTGTCTATATACCCTAGCATAATACTTTTGATAGTGCTTCTAACTAGTTCTATCTATTCTAATTTTGACGTAATACTTAAATCCAACCTAAAGGTATAAAGTAAAGGAACATATAGTATAAAGTGTCACAAGGCTAGGAGGTATTCCAGCCTGCGCAAAGACCAATCACAGCTGCGGCAAAAGATCAAGCAGTAATTGCAGTCACCGCAATTGCTATACCTCACATCTGCCCTTACTATGACCATTACGCAGCGCGCTAATCGCTATCACGATAGCGGCTCGTAGGCCCCGTTACATAAAGAGAGGACTAACTTAAGACATCTACGTTTAATTTAAGAATATAATAGTAAATTCTTAAGATATATCTTCTATTATTCTTTCAAGATATTATATTCCTTCTTTAAAGCTTAACTATTAAAAGAAACTTTTTCTTAACTAGTCTTTATTATATACTACCTTAACAGGCCTTCTTAAGCTGCCGCTTGTATCGTGCGGCCTTAATCTCTCTATCTAGGGCGTGGCGATAGCCGCATTCGTATGCTGTGCGGCTCTGCCAGTTGTCTCCTGACTGCAAGACGAGGCGGAAGATGGCGACGCTCATTGTGTGTTGTTATTTTGCTGTTTGTGTTGCGTTGAGAAAGAGAGAGGAATGCTGGCTTACTTAGTCATCTTGCCGAGAGACGGCCAGCTATATGTACTGTGGTTCAAGACAAGGTTTGCATGAATTGGATCTCAAGGTTGGATGCAGGTATCAGACGGATTGCAAGACCAGGCTCAAGCTTTGAGATTGATGGGAACCATCTACCGGGAAACTTGCTATGTTTAAGTTATTGGGACTTTTGGGTATGGGGCATAGTACCTTGCTATATTTTCTACTGTGCGTTATCTGCTGTGTTACTTTGATCTCTCTACTTGTCTGGATGATATTGACTAAAGCTGGAAAACTTATATAAATACTACTTCAGCAGATGATGGACGCCCTAGACGAGATCTGCTCCAAGTATCGGGACCGCAAAGCTCGAATTCTAGTTGACGCTGAGTCTCAGCACTTCCAACGGGGAATCATGCTTGTCGCGGTGCACCTGATGAGCAAATACAACACCGATGGCTACGCACTCACTTACAACACATACCAAGCCTACCTCAAGAGCACGCCAGCTACACTGGCCAAGCATCTCGCCGTCGCCGCTGACCAGAAGTTCACGGTCAGTCTCAAGGTGGTCAGGGGAGACCATCTCGCGTCTGACGAGCGATGCCTGATTCATGACACAAAGCAGGAGACGGACGACACTTACAACTACATTGCCCAAGGCGTCCTCAAGCAGCAGATCGGCGAGTTCGGAGTCCCCAACGGTCGTCCTTTCACATCTGTGGATCTCCTACTTGCTAGCTGCAACAAGGAGAGCGTAGTAGCGGCCCATCACCTGCACCAGCAGCGGCTGAAGGCCAAGCTCCCCACTGTCCCCGTCAAGTTTGCGCAGCTGCAGGGAATGTTGGACGAAGTGAGCTTCGGGCTGCTCCAGTTGAAGAGAGCTGACCAAGCAGCGCCAAGGAATACATGGCGCTGAAGGCCGAGGCTAGGAGGGAATTGCGGTCTTACTTTAGCCGGGATTAGCTCATAAGGTAGATCATGTATTGCCAATAGAACTGAGAAGTCATGCCATTTTTTCTGAATCTAAGCGGTTAAAAAAAAAAAAAGGAGTCCGCACCTCCATTGCATTGCCTCCCTTAGCATCCCCAACCCATGTTCCATCTCCAAGACAACCTGCCCTGGATTCCCACGCCGTGTAATCTCGACACTTACAGCCCAGTGTAAACAGAACTAAACTAATTCCCCGCCCGTCTTGCATACCAACGGCTTAATGCGATAAGATGGATCCAGACCCATCGTTGGGGATTCTCTTATCAATCCAGGCGTCATGTCTGACAACATTAATTAGGTCCAAAGTAGGTGTTCTCAATTCATGAAGGGTGATGCCATCAAAGCTGATCAAGTCGCTAACAAGCATTGCACATCTGTTTCATTTGGAGGCATCATTAATCGCACTAATTATTCAGTAGTCCGAACAACCTCGTCCAATGCTTTTGCAAAGTACTCTACGTTGCCCTCATTGAGCCCTGCCAGAGATATCCTCGACGTGTTGGCCATGTAAACGTGATGCTTATCTGCGCAGAGCGTCAGCCTTCTTGATCATACATCACCGTACAGCAGGACTCAAACCTTCAAGTCGGGTAATTTGCGCCGGGCTAATACCCGTATAACCGAACATGCCGCTCTGTGCAACGACGTGCGACCAGTCCCCAGGCGTCTCCAGGCGTAGCAGCTCGCTATACAGCTTCTTGCGCATCGACTGGATTCTGCCCGACATGGTGATCAGATCCTGCGACCATTGCTTTGCGAGCTCTGGCGTGCCGAGGACTGTAGCGGCGATGCGCGCTCCGTAAACTGGCGGGTTTGACACTGTAGCTCTCTGTGCATTCTGCAGAATAGAAAACAGTGCGGTGCTCGCTTCGGGAGTCCGCGTGGCACACGCAACGAGACCGACTCGTTCGCCGTACAGACCCATACTCTTTGCAAACGACATACAGACTATGGCTTCAAGGCCCAGATCTTCCACTACATGCCGAATGATCCATGCGTCGTCGTCAAACGAGCCGGAATTGAACCCGAGGTAAGCTGCGTCAAAGATTGGAAACGCGCCAGTGTCTTTTATAATGGCGGCAATTTCTCTCCATTGATCCTTTGACGGGTCACAGCCGGTAGGGTTATGAGCGCAGGCGTGCAAAACCACGGCTGAGCGGCTGTCGGCTGTCTTCAGCACCTTAACAAAGCTTTCAAAGTCGAACTGCCCATCTTTGTAGTAGGGAATCTTCTTGACCCCGTAGCCCATCGAGGCAAAGAGTAGATCATGATTGGACCAAGTAGGGTCTGTGATGAAAACTTTCTCAATGCCTGTCTCGGCTTTCTTAAGAGCTAGACCTGCGAGGAGAAGAGACCCGGTCCCTGAGATTGACTGACAAGTCGCGACCTGAAGTACGGTTAGATCATCTCCTTTCGATGTCACAAGCACGTACTCTGTTCTCTTTCCAGGCGGTGGTGTCTCGGAAGACGAGCTTTGCTGCTTCGTCTCGAAACACGTTCAGCCCTTCGATGGGCAGATATTCATGCCCCGCATCTGCAACAATTTCCTTTGCTGCCCTCACCGATGGCAACACCCAAGGTCGACCGGTTTCGTCACGGTAGGCTCCCTGGCCGAGGTTCACTTTCTGGGGACTTTTATCGGCCAAGTACCTCTTTGTGACTTCGAAGATGGGGTCTGGTGGGATGTACTTTGCTCCCCCAAAGATGGATGATTGCGTACTCGAGCTCATGTTTGAAGTATGAGCAGGATGGGAGGTTGGTCAGGAAATGATAAGGTTGAGATATTACTCTGCTAAAGAAATGATATCTTACTCTACATGGCTTTAGTCAGAAGAATGTTCTATGACACTGATTCGTTCTCAATGATTGTTCCCCAACACCGGGACGGAATCGCGTTCCGTCGTTTCGGATAAGGATCCGTTGTTTTCGGGTCACAGTCCGAACTTAGCATTAACCGTCTACGCATACCAATCACAACTTAGCCTAATATGGGACATGGAGCTAAACCTAGAACTGCTAATGAGCCGTTTGAGGGAGGCGTCTAGTCCGCCGATGTGATTCGTGTGCTCTACAGCGCTGGTTTTTGCCTGGTAGGATATCGTTTCACTGAGAGAAAGATGCTTCTTTAGCCCGGAAGCTACGGTTCGTATAGGAAAAAGAAATAATCATCAGCCATTGAAGCATGTAGGTGACAAATATCCAGATAAGTGTGCAACACACCCACCTCTTATGTCTAAGCATTCCGTAGTTAGACGTAAATCCGTGGAAGTCCCACTAGTTTAGGCACGTGTGACTGCTCATCACCTTCTCGGTAAGGCAACCTGAGGCAAGCTGGCAAGGTCGACATGGTCTCTTCTGAGAATTTCCATTAATAGATTATAGTGCTGCTCTCTCCAGGCGCTTGCGGCAAGCCTAACTTCCCGGTGCGCTGCATTACTTCCCACCCCTGTTTAGTGATTCTAGGCTATTCAGCGATTCCACCATACACAGAACAGTAGGCATGACTCTTGTGTTTGTTATAGTTGCTATTTGGGCATAACACTTCGCAATTACGAAGGGGAATGTCAAGCACCCACTCAAACGTCGATGCCAGACTTCTTGGTCTTTCCGAGACCAGTCATCTGCTGAATTTCTATCCAAAATCTAACAGGAACCCCCTCAAATGCAGCCTCGTAGGCATTGATGGCCGGCTTCTCTCAAATAAGATCCGCGTCCTCTGCCTTGATAATGTGGGTGCGCTTGACAAAATTCCATCCGAAGTAGGAGTAGGGCAGACAAAAAACATGGTTTAGTACTCCGCTACCTGCGAAGATCGATCTTCGAATCCATAAAAAGTAGTGATATGCACTGGGAGCTGTAGCCTGAGCTGCGAAGGAGTATGGAAGGCAAAGTGGTTGAATGACCAAAGAATAGCGAGAACTGGATCCTTCATAAAGAGGCTAACAGGCACATAGAAGTTGACGTTGCTGCGGTCTATGTTAGGCTTGAGTTGACTTGAAACTTTTGCGCTTCGAATTGGATCTCGCCGCTATCGGTCGGTATGCTTGACGCATTCTACGCGGACTACATATGCATATGGCTGACACCGGTCCCATACGCTCCGTAACCTTATAATTGACCTCTGAGACTCGGAGGAGGACAGGGGCGGCCATGAAACTCGTGAGTGCCGGGGTCGGTCGTTGCCGATCCCGAGAACAGACCCCGAGAACGACGATCCCTCGTCGGTCTCCTCCCCCGGATTTACGGCGGGGCTAAAATCCATAGTGGCTGTCTTATCTCGTGGTTAGTGAAATGGAAAATGCGACAAACCAGGGTCGTAGCTCTTACACTCGAACCGGCTCTCAAACCTAGAGTTGAAAGGCAATGTTGATTGACGTAGAAGATCGATATCAAGAATCACTTTATTCAAGCTATGCCGCAAACACTATGACTAATTTGCACAAAAGATGTCTCACTCCAGACATCCAACACCAGGCTCCCATTACACGTATGCACGAGCGTTGACTCAGTCTACGTCAATGAGAACCTTTAATGCCCCGTGCTTAGACGCCTCTCCAAAAGTCTGGTAGGCCTTCTCCATCTCACTAAACTTGAAGTCTGGAGTCGCCGTCAGCTTTGTCGTAGATGAAATCGAGTTTAACTTACTATGTGTGATGAGTTGACCGGGCTGCAACTTGCCCGACCCGACTAGCTTCAGGAGCATGGGCGTAGTGACGGTATCAACCAGTCTCGTGGTGATGGCTAGTGAGAGTTCCGGTTAGAGATGTTTTTAGTTAAGAAGAGACCAAAACTTACAGATGTTCTTGTCCCAGAGGTTCTGCAGGTGCAGGTCCACCTTCGTGCCGTGGACACCCACGTTGGCCAAGACGCCTCCGACTGCGAGCATCTTTTGGCAGAGCTCGAAGGTGGCCGGGATGCCGACGGCCTCGATGACAGTGTCGCATCCCCGGCCCTCGGTCACGGCCATGATGCTCTCAACGGGATCGACCTTGGAGCTGTCAATCACATCGGTGGCACCCAGCTTCTTCGCAACTTCCAGCCTCTTGCCATCGGTGTCGATGGCAACGATCTTGGAGGGAGAGTACATCTGGGCGGTGATGATAGCGGCCAAGCCGACGGGTCCGGCGCCCACAACGACAACGGTGGCTCCTGGCTGCACCTTGCCATTCAACACGCCACATTCAAGGCCGGTGGGGAAAATGTCGCTCAGCATGACCAAAGAAGACTCATCGGCGCCTTTGGGGATGGCGTAGAGGCTCGAGTCAGCGTGAGGAATGCGCACATACTCGGCTTGGGTGCCGTCAATGGTGTTTCCGAGAATCCAGCCGCCCGAGGTGCAGTGACTCTGCATGCCCTTGCGACAGTACTCGCACGATGCGCAGCTGGAGATGCAGGAGATCAACACACGATCACCCTCCTTGAACCGCGTTACCGAGGAGCCCGCAGAATGCACGATGCCAACGCCTTCGTGGCCGAGGATGGTGCCCGACTGGCAGGTGGCCACATCGCCCTTCTTGATGTGCAGATCCGTGCCGCAGATGGTCGTCTTCAAGACCTTGATAATGGCGTCGCTTGGGGCTGCAAGCTTGGGCATGGGCCGCTCCTGGAGGGAGACGGAGTTGGCGGAGTTGTAAACGAGGCCCTTCATGGTGGACAGAAACCTGGGGGAAAGCTTGGTGTAGTGAAGGGAGGTTGAGGCTGCGAATCGAGAGGTGCCGGCGAGAGCAGGAATGAATAAGCGTGTGGTTCGAGTGAGTATCGTCATGGTTGCAAAGGTCTTTTAATACTTGATAGATGAACTGTTAGCGCCGTTGAGCGCACGGCAAGACGGCTTGAGACGTTACACTAGGAGGGGAAGATCGACAAAGGTGAAGAGTTAGTTGCTTCGTAGTGGTGGTGATGTTGGTGTTGGTGTGAAGTCTGAGGTCTGAGAGTCAACCCCGCGGTTTCGCTGTCAGCACCGTCGCCGCCACGTTCCCGCCTTAGTCGCTGGGCAAACGGCCCGCCGAGTCACAGCGTGTTCCAGGGCCGGGTTTAGCGGTCACATCGCGCGCGCTTTAGCGGTCACGGCCCCCGGGCGATAGCGGTCAGCGCGCTGGCTACAGCCCGCGGAGGACGCTCCCCCAGGTTCCATCCATGTCTACAGTGGTAATGGAATGCGGGGTGCATTAGCTACAGCGCGTAGGCAGTCAAAGCGCAGCGACGCGACGATAATTAGATTGGTTATAGCCGCCGGAAGGGGAACTGGGAACGACGAGAGACACCTTGAATCTATGTGCTGCTGCTACGATGAACCAGGTACTCCTGTCGGCCGGCGTTCGACCCCGACTGCGTAGCATAGAACTCCCGCTTAAGAAATGAGGGGACTGGGACGGCACACACGAGTCAACACCGTCCCCCCCTCGCTTCGGTAGTTACAAAAGACTCTCGCCGTTATCCTATCACATGGTCGTCCGCCTCGAAGCTTAAATCTCACGATTCAAATCCCTTGTCGGTTGTTATTTGCGGGGCTTGCGGAATGTCACATCATCCATCGTGGCATGTATCATGAGACATTGACGACGCTAGGCTCGATACCTTTTCACCTCGGCGTTTGTGCGCCCTTTGGGACAACCGGTCCGCAAAATCAATGACTAGCAGAGTCTCCGTTATCTGAAAGCGAGAAACATGACACCGTCTTCAAAGTTCCGAGACTTCCGCCATGAGGGGCTGAGAAAGTACCTGTGACGTCTCCGCATCTTACAGCATGGACCACGGAGGGAGAACATGATTGGGTTCCAATCAGCCTGAATGTCTGATGGATGCAACAACGGATACGCAAACAGTAGAAAATAAGTAAGACGTTTCCCATTCTTGAGGACATGAAGAGAAAAGCATTTACAGTCGGAGGTCGAGATTCGACTTGGCACGCGGAAGGATCAACATGCTGGATCGACACGTGACTCCTGTAAAAACGGCAATCGACGAAGGAGGAAGAATGGACACCAACCGACCAAAACTCCGAGTTGCAAGTAGCGACATCTTCACGACGACGCCTCTTGCGCCCTGAGCAGGGTCTCGTAACAATGGCTCTCTCCAGTGGAGTTGTCCGCATTTCTTCTCTCTCAGCTGGCCTCTGCCTCTTCGCTTCGTCCTGTCTCGCTCAGTATCAACCCATTCACGGACCCGGTGGCATCATGAACCAGGCCGGCGGTGTTATTTTCCTGCGGAAGACATAAGCAAAGAGCTGAGAGAACCACCGCTCCCTGTTCGTGACGACACGCATGCTGCTATCGAGACTCACATTCGCGGATTGGGCCTGGGAGAAAAGACCACGTCGAATGTGCTGCGTGCGTTTGAGTGGAAGAAGCAACACCTCAAAGGCAACAACCCCGACGTTCCCGACGGATTCAACTTGCACAACCGGGAATTCGGACTAGCTGCAGCTGCAGTTCTTTTGTACCTCTGCGACAACATTTCCACGCTTTATCTGGGAGGCGTGGGCTGGCAACCCCTGCTCAAGGATTATCTGCTCAAAGCCAATTATGGCTTATTGTCTCGACCAGGTCTCCAGAAACTCAAGCGTGTTGAGATCATCACAGGCAGCAGCGTGTACGACGACGAAAGACAATATGCAAGCCTTGAGTTTCTGAAATACTTTCAATATTTCCATCGGCTTCCAGAAATTCATTCGGTTTTCATGGAGGGAGTTCAGGAGTACCAAGCAGACAAGGAGTTGTTCGTTCCTCAGACGTCGAACATCAAGAGCATTTATATTGGACACTCCGAACTCTCTAGCGGCATGCTTGGAACCATCATCCGGATCCCCAAAGCCTTAGAAGGGCTCACTGTCTCTCTTGGCGGGTTGTGGGCCACTGGTGGTGGGACGGCCCTGTTGTATCTGAAGACGCTTGGAAAATGCCTGCTTGAGCAAAAGGATACCATGAAAGTCCTATCCCTGGACATCGGCGTTGCCATCCACAGCGGGGACTATACGTATGACAAAGATGGCCGATCCGCGGATGGGACACCTGATTTTGACGAAGATCGGGGAGAGCTGCAACACAGGCAAAGACCTACCGGAGGCCTCAATTGCTAGTGGGCGACAATAGACTGAGTCTCAAGAGATCTCTCCAGTGCTGAATAGAGGTCTTGCCCCAGTGCAGAGCGACGCCATCAAATCGACGCGGTCAATCTTAAAATGCATCTTTGGGTTGAAGCGCAACGTCCCAATATCCCCACGCATTCGAATGATTTGCCGCGCCCAGCCATGTGTGTGCCGACGACACTGTACTCGCCGAACATGCCGGCCAGTAAAGTAAGCCCGAGGATGACATAGATGGTCGTGTCAACCAGGTGAGCATCCGGGTCGCTTAGTTTCGCATTCAGCAAAGATATTGTGCGCCTCAGGTTGAGACGGGTGGTCTTTGACAGGGGCCTCTGAGACATGAAGTCGTCGAAGGCCGACGTGGTAAGCAGAATGCTCTGGCGGAAAGCATCGTCTAAGAGGAGCGACTGCAGAGAAACACTTGCTATTTGGACGCGATGAAAATCAAGGTTTTGCTCTAGCGTGTACACCTTTTTCAAGAGCATGTCGTATTGTAAAACTGGCAGCTTTAGTGATGGCAGGTGGAGTAGCGAATTGAAAAGACTCATTGTTGTGAACCAAGTTGTTGGACCCGCTGGGCATTTCCCATGGGAGCACAAATGGAAGTGCAGGTGATACTATTTCTGACCCATAAGAGTCCAATGCTTTAGTCCCGTTGCCTTCTTTTTGTGCTTTTGGCATTGGAGACCCCTGCTGAGATTGTGCATGAAGCCAGGCAAGCTGCATGCGATCGGAAGGAGAATTCGGAGAAATCTGCCTCACTGCCCCCTTCTTTTCGGCCTTGCGAGCCCTTCGGATAGACCATAGTGAGTTCTCCTGTCAATTTATTCCCTGCATGTAGTGGCTGCGGATGAGTGACCTGCTCTCCGTCTTCGGGCGGCCGGAACCATCAACCGTCACGAAGGCGAACTGCGTCGTCGGGGTTGGCATCTCCATTCGTTGTGGGGCAAGTTAGTCTATTGTCCAGAATGGCTTCCCAACTTGGATAAACAAGATCTTCCGTGTCTCGTTTCCTGTCGGAAGAACTCTGTTGAGGACGTTGGAGGAAAAGGAATTGAGGAGACAAACCCCTAATCTCAACCAGACTCCCCCTTAGGAGTAGCGCGGTCAAGTCGCCCAGCTGTCCAATAGGAACAACAGGTTGTGGTCACATTGATTTCCTCTTTGGGACTCGCTCTATGCTGTGGATCTTTGGTGATACGCCGGCGGATCGATTATCAGCCCGAGGAAGGAATCTGAATATGTGACGAGCGGTAGAGTTATTCTGATGGCGACACAATGACTACCTCATTTAGAACTGATGACAAAGCCGCTGTTGATCCAATATGATAGAACTTTTATACATAATGGCTGGTCTGCCTCCTGCTAGGCCACCACTTCATCATCTCCACCAAAGTCAGTATCCAAGATCCAGAATTACTTGCTCATTGATCCCCCACATTTTGTGCGATGGCTTCATTCGCAGTGGCCCCCCTCGACGACCCAACATAGGGTCTCATGGTGAAAACGCACCGCGCCAAGCCTCGTCTACCTCCCGCCACGACTTCCTTCGCAGGCCAGACCGCCATCATCACGGGAAATAACAGTGGTATCGGTCTCACAGCGGCTCAAGAAATGCTTCAATATGACTTGACACACCTCATTATTGCTGTAAGGAATATTTCCAAGGGTGAAGAAGCCGCGGCAGGTCTGCGAACAACCCACCCAGCCAGGAAATCGAAGTCTGGGAGGCGGATATGCTCTCTTCCATTTCTGTTCAAGCGTTTGCACAAAAGTGCAATCAACTCGTGCGCCTTGACATCGTCATTTTGAACGCAGGCATATCTAAGCCCGGTTGGGTGCTGAGTCCGGATGGACATGAGCAGGTTTTCCAAGTCAATTACCTATCTACAGCGCTCCTATCCGTTCTTCTGCTACCAATCATCAAGACGAAGCGCTCTCCCGGAGTCCCGGGTAGGCTCTGCCTTGTTTCGTCGGGCCTCGCACTTGGTTCCCGGTTCGAGAACCGCAACGATGTGCCTCTTCTCCCAAGCTTCGACGACCCAAAGAAATGGGGAGTTCTAGCACGAATGGACAGATACCCGCTCACCAAAACTCTCGTGCTGATGCTGGCATCTAAACTCAGCGAGGTTATCTCTGCAGACGAAGTGGTGGTCAATGTTGTGGACCCTGGTCTCGTTACTGGGACGGGTTTGAACACAGACCAACCACTGTGGTTCCGAGAAATCTTAGCTCTCATAAAGCTGGTATCATCTCGGTCCATGCAGCAAGGTGCTTGGTCGTACTTGGATGCCGTTGTGGTGAAGGGAAAAGAGACACATGGAGGGTTCTTGGTGAACTGGGATTTATATCCGTGAGTGCCAATTATGAACTGATGGCACAGCATTGTCGACTGTTTGCTGACACTCTACACTAGATACCATTCTATGATGTACACGAAAGAAGGAAGAAATACGACGCAGAGCCTCTGGGAAGAGACGATTGAGGAGTTGGATTTCGCGGGTGTAAAGGGCATTTTACAATCGCTCACGTAATTATAGCGTTGGCATATGGCGATTATGTCTGTGGAATGTATAATTTCTCATTCTTTACGCAACTTAGAGTGATTAGCGCAACCCTGACGGAATTGATGGAAGTAAGTTCCGATATATGAACTTTTGTGTGCCTGAATTCATAAGAAAACTACGTGCCTTCTGAATACTTCACAAATGACGGATATTGAATAAGGGGCATAGTAATGATATTGTGATAGTTGTTTCATATGCGTTTGGCTTGAGTATATCAGTAAGAGCAGAATGCCCAGCTCTCACTCCTGAGGTTTGTGACACATGTATTCTGAACGTTGAGCCAGATGCCACTATCCAAACAGGAGAAGCGTGACAAATGGAAGCACTCAACGCAGTTATCTTGGAACACCCCTCTTTGGTTTTGCCACGTCCGGCGGAATTCCGTTTCTCCTGTTCAGAGGAATGTCGGCATGAATATGAACCTGTTTTAGTAACGACTAACGAGTTTATGCGGTCATCTGAATGAAATTGGGAACACAGGGCAATAGCTTTAACTGGCAAAGCGTACGCGCCCAAATCCTTCCGAGGATCCGCTGCTACAGCGGCCCTCTTTGATTATACGAGAAAAACACAGTTACGGTCACCGACATCCGTATCGCTTTGGCCAGCTCCATGTCGACACGTGGTACGATCCGGATGTCATTGACACCTCAGGGTGGCCAAACCACAGTGTCTAAGACAAGGATTAATGAGGAGCAGAAAACCTCACCACGTGCGTTGATACACAGCGTGAAGCTTACATCTGGTGGTGGCCCTCTTGAGCTACTACCAGTTGTTGTCTAGTCTGATACAACTTAGCTCTAGCAGATAACGACCAAGAAATGGTCAGATTTCCCTTGATGGTCTCGTCAACCTATTTGAGCTGGTTAGCGCTTCGCATCGCGACAGGGGAGTCGGGATGCCCGAACCACACGGAGAATTGCAGAGCAGAGCACCAATAAGTTCACTTTCGGTCGGCCCGAGCCCGTCTGATCCTAGGGGTCGTAGCTAAGAGATTGCCGAAAGAGGCAAGGTGAGATTGCTTACAGCAAGTACGTAGTAAGCTTATACGTTGTTTGGCAAGATACAGGGGATGGGCCTGTACATTCCTGGGCTGATTGTTCGAATTACGGGGCCGGACATATTGTTCGTGGAAAATATGTCTCGGGCGAAGCTTATTCTCGCTCCGGGAGCATTACGTAGTAGCGGAGTTCAGCATAGGAAAAAAGGGCTGGTGGAGGTATGGCGTTGAGCATATTGCTTTCTTCCGAGCTGCCTGGCTATACTTACAAGAAAAGACGAATTGAGTCTTAAATGAGGGAATGCTAAGCTGAGTAGACTACTCTCAAGTTCTTTGTACAGAGTCTTATCAGTAGAATGCTTATTTCTTACGAGCTGATTTGCCCAAAGTCTGCACGCAATTGCTACGCCGATCTACCTCAAATAACTTATTCACTAATAACTTGCCCTAAAAAGTTTTAAGTTTTAAGCATCAACTACGACCGTCGGATGGTCGGCCGAATCATAGCTTTAGATCCCTACCTCACCTGCCCAATAGATGCTACTCCCGGTACTTTTGCCAGTGGCGGTGCTCAGAGCTCTCATAGCCCTACGACTAGCTGAGTAGAGACCAAACTCTCGAACATTCCATGGCCTCACTCTGTCTGTTCAACTACGGCGTACCCTGGGAATCTCACAGTCACGCCTCTGTTCTGTATATGCAATAAGCTTTATACGGAAGCGAGTTTGGTAGTAGCCGGCCAAAAGGACCCCGTATAGCTCGCGATGACAGGGTGGCTGGGTCGAGATCTCGGTCTTCACCCGGGAACTCACTGGCGGTGTCTCCGGTTCTAAGCGCTGGTTGTGATCCGGATGTTGCAGTGGTGACTTCTCTGCATCCGTAGCCAAGGACTAGAAGCGGTAAAGGTCAATGAGATAGTCTAGCCTTGACTTGAGGACGTGTATAAAAGGCGGTTGGACGTCCTCTTCATCTGTCATCTTTTCTATCATCACCAGCCATCATCTGAACAAAAAACCTGATCTTACATCTTCTACTTTCTTACTTGAAACCAAAAATCCAAACTTCAGCATGAAGGCCTCCGCTGTTGTCCTTGCCCTTGTTGCCGGCGCTTCTGCTGCCGCCACGACCACTCTCCCCAAGTCTGCTACCGTCACCAACCTGCCCACTGCGATTCCCGTCGCCAAGGGACAGTCCTACAACGGTGGCATGAAGCGCTTCGAGCGCGTCCGTATGTTTACTCCATCTATAGTAGACACTGAGACATGTGTTACCGAAGCAAATTGCTAACACTAAGTGCCTATTCAGCCAGCACTTGCGAGAACCAGAAGGAGACTGGCGAGAAGGCGGCATCTTTCATCCTCGAGGATGGAGCAACCCTCTCCAACGTCATCATTGGTGCTTCCTCTGGCGAGGGTGTCCACTGCAAGGGCACTTGGTATGTTATTCAGATGGGAGGCAAGGCCTCTAAGGTACACATGACCTATAACTGACATTCATCCACTCCAGCACCTTGAACAACGTCTGGTGGGCCAATGTCTGCGAGGACGCTGCCACCTTCAAGCAGGCTAGAGGAACCTCTACCATCAACGGCGGTGGAGCTTTCGGAGCTCAGGATAAGATTCTCCGTAGGTAAACCTCCCCAGACTCAACTAGATTTCCGCTAATAGCCCCTTGTAGAGGTAATTGAGCACTCTAAATCCCCAATATGCGTCTTCGATGTTCTTGGGGCATCTTCGTGGTTTTACATCGATGCATCATACTAATTTCAACTAGTTCAACGGCCGCGGTACTCTCAACGTCAACGACTTCTTCGCCAATGGCTACGGCAAGGTTGTCCGCAACTGCGGCAACTGCCCCGGAAACGGCGGCCCCCGCAGGGTCAACATAAACGGCGTCGTTGCCAAGAATGGAGGAGAGCTCTGTGGCGTCAACGATAACTACGGCGACGTTTGCACCATCACCAACTCGTGCCAGAACAGCGGCAAGAGCTGCCAGGCCTACATCGGCAACGACCAGAAGAAGGAACCCCCAAAGTTCGGCGCCCCCGGCCACAACGGTAAGTCCTGCATCGTCAAGAGCCTGAGCTCTTCGTGCTAGACGGGGCTCTACTTGGCTATGCCACGTTGCCTACCATTCTCGCTTGAAATGGACGAGTAACGAGACACTGATGAACGAGCTACTTTTCTTCTTTACACTTGGCATTGCTATAGAAGACTTGGCGAAGGGCGGACCGGACGCGGGAAAAGAAACTCTGGGATCTGTTCACCGCTAAGAACATGCTTTGCGTCGCTTCCCGAGGCGGTGGGTACGGGAGAGCTCTAGACCATAGGTTTCGATAGAGTGAGCCCACAGCTCAAGATAATACAATGTCACCTTGCCCGATGGGTTTCAACAATATGAGACCAACAATCGAGTAGATCGTCATAGTCTAGAATGTTAAATTTCTGAACTTTCTTTTAACGAGATTAATGAATGCGAGGTCCTATGTCGTCATTGGTCGTTCTTACTATTGAGTAATAGTGCTAATCTTGCCTCATTGGAGGCGTAGTCAACTTGTCAGATTGAAGCTTTGCGGACATTCTGGAGTCGCCCCTTAGTGATGAGTTTACGTGTTACCTTTACAGACCCTTGAATAATTAAATCCTTCGGCCATTCCAGTCTAAAACATAGAATCCAACGCGTTTGTGATGAGCGCGAACCAGAGTGTATGAGACGCACTTCCACAGGAGGAAAATGCGACGGTTACGCACCGCCGCGGTCCAAAGCAAAGTCTACAAGCATGGCAGTGCTGACAAATGCGTTGGAAACATCGATACCCGCGACACTACTATCAAATATCGGAAGTGTCAGAAAAGAGCGCGTCCTTCATGTCTTTTGCTTGGTGTCGCGAAACAACCTTTCCCATCACTTGGAGCCGGCCAGTTGGACACAACTTATTTTGCAGAGTGGACACGTATATCCGACGGTTCGTCGTTCTCTAAATGCCGTAAGAGCTTTGTGAGAAGTATATCTACATCAAGAACACAAAACACACCGTTCGCAAGGTGTACTCGACACTCCAACCAGCCAACACGCTCTCGTCGAATACACCAAGGCTGTCAGCTGCCTGTCTCACGACTTACAGGCGAGGAGGCTCCCCAAGCAGGCAGTGTTAAGCTGCTGTCTTCTTTTCGTATGGTTAGAATTCCTAAGGAACGACTGGTATTGCGTTGAATCATCTTAAGAGTGGGCTGTTCATCTTACTTGACACGCAAAGATTGTCGGCTTCGTGCGCCGCGTCTTTGGACACAGTCGATGATGGAATTCTCTCCGTTTACGCCCGCCTACAGATCCAAGCCACCATCCATGGTTGTCCGTCAACGGACTTCAATTTGAATCCACCAATTTGAATCCACCGGAATGTCCATTTCAAGTCGCCGCAAAACCTCCTCTAGCAGTCTTCCGTTCTGTCACGGAAGCCTGCCACTATTTGAATACCGAGATGATATCTATCTTACAGCTTATTCGACGAAAACAAGGCTTTGAACGTGAGAAAGGTCCCTACGCTCGGTCCACCTCTAAATGGGTACAAATGCTTATGGCTCGCGATGCCCACCTATCGAACCTTGAACAGTGGAAGACGGCATTGAAGAGTAGTTCAGGTTTAATCCTTGGGCGAAGCACCGCAGAGCCGGCTTTCATACTCCTCGAGATAAACCATCTCATGGCGGTCATGCTAATGAGGAATCTTTTCTCCGAGACCGAGATGAGTTACGACGAGTACAACGTCGATTTCATTCGTTTACTATCGCTATCTGAGTATCTCCTCTACAATTTCGTCAGAGGTTGATCATTACCCACCCTGCCTCTAGACTCAGGAACAATCCCAAGCCTATTCTCCATCACCCTCAAGGTCAGGATCCGAAAACCCGACGCAGGACTTTGCAACTATTGAAGTTTGCCCCAGATCGCGAGGGAATGTGGTACCGCGACACTATGTATGCAGCGTCTGCATGGAAAGTAGCATGGAAGAGGCATGGCATGTCGGACAGTCTAGCGAAGAAGTATTCGTAGAGCCAGCAAGGATATATGGCGAGACGGTTACCGATTCGGAAAATGAAGATGAGCCAGCCACTGTACGATTTTCAGAGGGGTTAGTAGGAGGCGAGAGTGTTTCATGGCAAGTAACTGGTCTTTTCTCTCGACTGGGTGACTTCTTGTAAGACAAGGCCCCCGTTGAGTGGTACTGTTGCAGTTTGGTATAGAAATGTGTATCACCTTTAAACATGGCGATAGAGGTTTAGATTTTTGATACTTACTGTTTGACTCAGCGGCAAATTTCTTCTGCGCGGTCTTGGTAGGTACCTAAAAATATAGACTTATACCACCAACCAAGTTACTATCAAAGACAAGGAGTACAGTCCCAGCCTCGGTGCGATTCTCTTTCCTCTAGCCTCAATTGGGTTTCCAAGCTCGTTGTCAATAGTGCATGTGACGCCAACATCAGGTATATCCTTCGCCATTAACGAAGTGTTAATGCCATTTCGATCCACTGGATATCAAGCCGGGCTTTATCATCAACAGCCATGTGGCCTGACCATGGATCACCATTGCCCCACATGTTGATGAACACGGTGCTCAACACGCTCGGTACGCTGACTTGGGTGCTTGATAGCACCTTACCGTCGGCATACCAAACATTCGTGTTGTCATGGGGCAGCCAGTCAAGACGGTACACAGTCCAGTCGTGGGTTGGCTTATATGGTAACGATTCGTTGAAAGTAGCCCCAGGAATTTGGTAGTCTCTAGCATCCGCGGTGGGCTGGTTGGAGAAGTGCAGTCGGGTATTACCGTCCCGAGTTAGAATCTCAACGTCCGACTCTTGAGTGTCGTTATTGTACGTGAAGAAGCCAGCCACAGCGCCCGGACCGCCAGATACTCGGGCAGAGACTCTCAAAGAGATACCGTCAACATCTGCTTCGTGATAGAATATCTCACCCCCGAGCTGACTGTTATTGCCAACACGAGTTGTATTGAGCGATAGATAGCTTGCTCCTCATCTCTCGAGCCCCAATTCAAGCAAAGTAAGGCTTTCAGTTGCCTAGAGAAATAGGAGGGCACTCCACAGGACACGGTAGAATGTGAACTGATGCAAGCTACTATCGACTGGAATGTGAAGTTAGCCCAATGAGATATAGAACCTTTAGTTATGTTCCAGTTACACTCCGGTTCCAGCTAATCAACCCCGCAAATGTGTGCAGTTCCATGAGAGTATTGCTAGTGGGGGGGGGGGCAACAAATTTTGTTACGTGCACCAAGTACATCAACAAAAATACTAGATTAATTAACCATAGCCACAACCTATTCTAATAAAGCTTTTCAAATATATTCCATATGCCGATCCTATCCTTGACCATAACACCATCCAACCCTAACACTATCCCTGAACTGTGTATTGGTAGTATTTCTTAAAGTTGGTGGCTCTATAAAAGGTAGCCCATGAACGTGAAGAATAGCGTCGCTGCCTTCGAATATCATGTGAAACATACGCGATTTGAATCAACGATAGATTCCAAACGACCTATATTCCCTCCGCTACTCAGCTCGCAAGCGATTCCGATTCTCCATTGCATAGGTTTCGTATGTTGGCGGCTTCTCGACATTGTCGCTCCAGTGTACACACCTTTTCAGGTAGTAAAGCATATTGTACTTGAGCTGGTAGCCTGCGAACATGCTTTTCGGATTGTCGTAAACGAGGTCCAGTTCTTCGAGAGTGAGTTGCTTCGTTTCTTCGACTAGGAAGTAGATCAAAGTGAATGCTACAACATTCAGCCCAGAAAAGAAGCCCAGGGTTCCCGGGGTCTTGAGAGATGTGTTGATAGCGGGCAATAGAATGGTCAAGAGCCCGGCAAATAATAGGTTAATGGCTATTGCAACCGAGGCACCCTACATGATCAGGGTTAGAGTATATTCTGCTGGGACACAAGGAATGACATACAGCTTCGCGATGCGATAATGGAAAGCTGCTCATTGTTAGCCTTTTGAAGTAAGTCAATTGGAGAAGATGTTAACCTTTCCGATGCTAGAGTAAACGGGATTGGGCCTGAGGGTATCAGCAAAGAATTCATCTCATGCAGGGGAAGATATACCAAGTCCAGGAGAGTAGGCTGCGGCAAAGACTAAGGCGATGTTAGACATACTTGTGAATAGGTTCCACAGAATGCTCACGGTAAATAAAAACAACCCCAATAATGACCCTAGTATTAATAGCAGATGGTACGACATCATTTACTGGGAAAGCTATGGCCGATGCCATCAAAAAAAGAGCCATTACTGGGAGTGTGAACAGCAACCAACGCCTTCGTCCCATAACATCGATAGACCTGACAATGTTTAGTGACGAAAAGCCTTCGATGTCTCATTGACAGACCTCATAGCGAATAAGCCGAAGAAAAAATTTACAGCACCTATCGCCAAATTAGTGTTCGCCCTTGTGACGATTGAGAAATTGGACAGACGGAGAACACGTACCAAAGCCGAAACTGTAAGTCATGCTGCTTTCGACGCCATATCGACTGAATAACTCATCTGGGAACCATTAACGACGTCTTAAGTAGCCTTTCGAGTTGCTTACTGGAGTAAAAGGCGAATACGTTGACTAGTATGTGTCAGCTAGGATCAATGAACATCTAGTCTGCTCTCAATACATACTTCCGCATAACTGCTGCGCTAGGGCCACAGTACAAGTACTCCAAATCGCATTCCTCAGCCTTCGCTTCTTGAAGAGGGTTTTGTATTGTCCTGCCGAAAGCTTGAAGACGACATGAGCGCGGGCTGCATATGACAGCCCAGCATCCAGTTCGCTGCTTTGGGGTGTCGTGTCATCCGTAGCGTCGTCGTCGTTCGCAAGCTCCTTGTTGGACCACCAGATGAGGAACAGATCCCGCAGAGCTTGTAACTATAATTGCGACGCGTTAGGTTTAACCATTGAGGTGTGATGTTAAAGGAATGCTTACTCTAGTATCGCGAACCTTTTCGAGAATCGTGAGTGCGCGTGCCAGATTGTAATTAGGCGTGTTTGGGCGCATGTAGAATCTTGGACTCTCGTAGCAAAAGCAGACAGCAACAGCGAGAAGTAGGGCTGGGACCAAGGGAGCACCTAGTATAAGTTGAAAAGTTAAGAGACGGCGATCGTCTGTATCGTTGCCCGGCCTTGAGTGGAGGGTTTGAGCAGCAGCAGCGATGACAAGGTTGACAACAAACCCAATCATGATACCACAGGCGACCCTGAGAACGGCAGTTAGTAAGAGTATTCTAATACTGACGATGTAACGTGGTTGAACCTACCATAATTGCCAAGCGAGGATAGTAGATCCTCTCCAGTATCCCACAGCAGTTTCGGATGCCAGGATAGGGGCACTGACTGCCTTGATACCCATGCCTGTGCGGGTTAGCTGGTGTGTGCTTTTTGTAGTGATTGGATAGATTACCGAGTCCGCCAATGATTCTTGCACCAAAAATCTCCTCCCACCTTGTTGCAAACGCCGAGCCAAGAGAGCTCGCGATGATCAGAACAGCTGACAGTCCGAGAGCACCTCGACGACCGACGCAATAGTTCACAGGAAGAGAAAGTGGAGCGCCAGGAAATGCCGCGGCCAGAAAAGGACTCGCATTCATGGCCCCCAGCTTCCAATCAGCGGTGGACTTTCCGTTGGTTATTTCAGACTCCTTGCGGTCAATGCCAACGTTGTTTGCGAACAAGGTTCCCGCGTTGATCGATGACTGGACATGCCCTTGGAGAAACGCAGCAAGCGAGACGGTGCAGATGATGACGAGCATACCCCGCTGGGAGAACAACTTCTCTCGCTCTGCCACCAGGCTCAGCTTTTCGCTTTCCGTGAGCGTCACAGGGAGTGGTGTATCGGAGGTGTTGCCTTTGGCCACGTCGTAGTAGACGTCTGCTACTCTTGCGACTTCGACCGCACGTTCTAACTCCGATATTTCGACAGACTCGAGTTTCCCGGACAGGATTCGAATACCCTCTCGTAGTTCGTGTTCAGGGACCGTAGCTTGAAGTGTGCTCAGTTAGCCCATGATGGGACAAGTGTGGGTTTTCCGAGGGCCATCGTTACCCAATGGGTCCGCGAAGCCCACGCGGTTTCCGATTTGTTCTTGTGTCCATGTTTGTAGTCTCCGTTTCACAGTTGGCGTTCGCGGAGGTGGGGTATCATCGGTCGATTCCGGAGGTGGAGAGGACATTGTAAAAACGAGAATGAAGATATTCGGAGACACTTTTCTAGACAACGATTCGACACGTAGACCAAAACTCAGGGCATAAAATCACGTCGACTGAGAAAGTCTCGGACTATGTTGTCGATCCTTTCAAGCAGTAGCTTAGTCTCCGACTTTCGGCTCGGGGAAAGTCAGGCTCTGGGAAATCAGGCTTTGGGAAAAGCAGGCTGCAGAAAGTCCTAATTTCCTGACATGCATACACGAACGTATGTCTTACTCTCAGCTGACCATGGAACATGAGGTGAGTGGCTTGCGCAGTGCAGACATTGTGTCACAATGTTGCAGGCAGTCGCGGTTAGTTGTAGAAGTGCTGGTTGACCGCTTTTCGCCTGGCCTGGCAGAAGAGATACGTCGACTAGACAAGCTCAGGACACGAGACTCGATGTATAACAGTATCGAAGGTATCTCTATGTTGTGTATGCCTTCCAAGTGGAATTACAACAGCATGTTTCCTTGTCACGGGAAGGACATTGGGCGTGAGGCACAAGGCCTGCGTGTGTACTTGAAAGTGAAGCGCACGCAGGCTTAGGCTGCCACTTAATTACCGTCTACAGGGATCGGCAGAGTCCAAGACCTTCTGTGTAATGTATCGAAAGGCAGGCTGGGAAGCCGAAGTTGATCAATTAAGCCGCCACCAGCAGCCCCGCCTCCGTTCGAATGCAGTCAATAGCGTTTCTCTGACTAACATGATCACAAACAAGACGATTCTGCAGTAGTGATTGGATATGACAGCCAAGGCATACTCAACTACGTCAATGTGAAACATGGGGTAGTCTAGGCCTGAACATGTGGAGGGCCGCGCCACCACAAGTCGTCGTGGAGCATGCACTCGTAATTCGCCTTGTTAGGACACCGCGTGGCTATGCGAGCGGATGACATGGAGGACTTGAGATGGTCAGACAAGGAGAACCGTCCGAATTTCTAGACTTGCACCACCAGATACCCCGGTTTTCTTGTTGGAACCCTTTCAGGCCATGGCACGCTCTTAATGTCTCCAATATGGCTGAGCCCGCGTCGGCCATCATCGCGCTCATCGCAGTTAGCGTCAAGACCTGCAAGGTCCTCGAGAGCGCCGTCTCTGCCATCAAACATGCACCCACTATTGTCGATCACTGGACAACGACCGTTTGCCTTCTGCAAGCCTCGCTCCAACAACTTGGGGAGATACTGGAGAGAAGGAGAAGATCGGGAGGATTGGGATCGTCGAAGGTCGAGACGAAGCACCACGAAGCCATAAAATGCCAGATCGAGTTGTTCCAGCGAGATCTCGAGCGACTGCAAAGAAAGATACCCAAGGCAGATCTCTTGAAAATCCCCCTCCGATCTGCGATCCCGAAATTCAAAGCCAAGGCTGTGCTCGCACTGAAGAATGAACTGGAAAGAGATGATGGCCTGTTTGCGCGTGTGAACCAGCATGTCTTGGTGCTGCAACTCAGCGTTTCGCTGCTCATAGCCCAGTAAGTAGTATTTCCCACATGTCATCTTAACCATAAGTACGAGCTAACTTAATGCTAGATCTAACTCCACAACAGAAAACAACCCCGGCCGTGTCGTGATCGAGATCAACAACAAGCTACCACCGAAAGCGGACGACAATCAGGAGCTCCGAGAATGGAGACAATCAGCCTGCGCCTTAGCGACAGATACTGCTGTAAGCGGTCTGCTTCTGCAAAGGGCTGCGTCAGTGGTCGATCCGCGCAACACAAACACGAGGAACACAGCTGTCGGGCGGCCAAGCATCTCAGAGGAAACGTCGAGGACCCTTGGAAATGTCACCGAGCAGGAACTATTGGACCGTTTCGAAACTGCCCAATACCTAGCGAATTGCCTAGACGAGACCGGACCCCCCACCATGGCATCGCCTTACCAGCTAAAGGCAATCCACTTGGCGAAACAACTGAGGGATATGGAACTTCCTTTGTTCGACGTGGACAGGAGCTTTTTCTTGGAAGAGAGATACATCGGAATGCTTATTTCAAGCCAAGAGTACGATGAGTCGTCTCTCGAAACTGCCAGCTCCCGTCTAGAACAGTTAAAATCCACGATTCCGCAACTCAGCGAAGTGAATCGGACAGCCACCTTGTGTCACCAGAATAGAAAACTTGGGGAGCTATATGGTAGACTTGAGCAGCCAGAAGTCGCGGTGGAATACTTCAGGACAGCACTCTTCAACGGCTACCTCAAAATGGATCGAGTAGAATTCGATATCCAAATTTGCGAGACTTTCCAGTTGCTCTGTCAGCAGTATCAGTGTCTGGAGGAGTGGGAGCGCTTGGAAGCGGTCAAGAGGCGAGTCCGCGAAGAATTCGGGAGAATCCCAAATTTTGGCCATGAGGATTGTTTTACTAGGGCTTTGCAATGGTGCAGAGCATTGGGATTCGAAGTGACGGAGATCAACGAACAACTCTGCTTTAATCCTTTGACAAACGCAAAGGGCAACACACCACTTCACGAAGCCGCTCTCGATCGGAAATTGGACCTGGATATTCCCTCGAGGCTTATGCTCCCGGAACTGTACAACATACGGGACAATCACGGCGATACGGCTCTGCTCGCCGCAGTCGAGAACTCAAACGAGAAGATGGTGAAAATGCTCCTCACCGTTCCGTCCTTGGTCCATGTTCGAGATAGAACAGGACAAACACCTCTCCACAGATGCCAGAGCAGGATGATTCTAGAATTAATCATTAACGCAATTAATCGACGGAACAGTATGCCGCCAGCCGCTGATTCGGACCTAATTGACATCAACTCACGAGATTCATACAGGATGACCGCTCTGCACTTGGCGTGCAAGAGAGGTCGGGTTGATCTGGTGGAAACACTCATTGCTTACAAGGCTGATGTGAACGCCGTTTACATTGGGGAACAGACACCATTAATTACGGCATGCTTTTCGAAAGCAATTCTGAAACCACAACTCGAGGAAATTGTGTATCACTTGATCAGTCATGGAGCTGACGTGACAAAAGGGGGAAAAGACGCGAAGAAAGGCCTCAGGCAACGTGGATACACCGATTCTGATATCAAGAAGCTATTAGATCGAGCAATGCACGGGCGGATGTCAGTGGATTCAAAGTCAACGTTGGGCAGCATATCAACATCGACAAGCGACGAATCGACGCAAGACATGCCAGCGGGAGCTTTACCTCAACGGGCTTCAACTCAAGGCGTGAGACTGCCGCCGCTGTCGTCAGAATTGAACAGGCCTTGCTTTGACAACACACATTGGGGGCAAACGGCGAGATAAGCTGTGATGGATTATGGAGAAAAGTCAGGTCGGCGAGATTTAATCTTCCACGGGGACATGTGCTGAGCACGGGATGCGTGTTGTAAGAGACGGAAATACCACGAGGATCTAGTCTCTGCAGGTGACAGAGAACTGTTTAGAGGGACCAAATAGACGGCTGTTAGTGATTGCGTCAAAAGGTTTCTAAATTCCATGTATATGTAGTGATGCAACCACTTAAGTATGTGTGCTTCCATGATGGCGGGACTTTCTAGCTTGCCCTATCCAGGGCTTTAGTAGTTAAATGCTGAAGCCTGTCATCGCTGTCGACTACTCTAGTCTCATGTTCTAAGTCGAACTGGAAGATACGTAGACTAAGCCGAGCAGAGGCAGTAAAAGGTATGAAGCAGTCTATACGATGGGCCACCACCGCTTAATATCGGGCTTACCCAAGCGCTACTATGCTGTGTTCAACCCAAATCGTAATTAAATACTTGGTAAAGGCTATTTATCCCAGTCTTTCAATAAGGAGGCTGAGAAAATACCAAACCATGAGCATTCTGAATGGTGTTATCGAGAAGTCCAATTCCAGGATCTTAATCTATGATCTGTGTCTATTGTAAAGCGCTATAACTATGATGCGTGACTCGTTCCAACCACAAACTAAGTCATCAAACTACTCGGGCAAATATCGAGATTCTGCAACTCGTGCTGACGACGTTGCCAATCCCAAAACCTGGTATGATCCGTACCATTCCCAAGGGTGTAGCGAACTAACCGTTCTGCCGAACCATGCTGAAACGTTCGCGAGTTCCGAGTTTGTATTGTTTGTTGCTCAGATCGAGGCTTAAGAGATGAAGAAGCGCGCTGACGAGCTGAGACGCCGCTGACATCAAAATCCGAGCAGCCCTCGTTCTAGACTCCTCAGAGCTGAAGACGGGGAATGGTACAAAGTGAGGCAAGGACAACTGGGATAGCTTTGGCGCAACCCGTGCCGGCATGTTGAAAGAGGCGAAAACGTGACAACGTCCTGCGTCGTGAAAAGCAGATAACTCAAGAGCGGCGGTGGAGATCTTGCTGCCATCCCAGCAAAATGCCCATCCTTGTAGACGCATAAGCCGGTGCTGACAGCAGACGTGGCGAAGAACTTAGGAGGCGTGGCAGGCACAGTCGCGGGGTCCATGCAGTTTCCTCGGGCATACATGGGGTCGAGCATGTTGGTTGTCGCGTAGGTTCCGAAGTAGACGAGGAAGGGGACGAGCATAGTTTTCATGGATGGTGTGGGCATGCTGAGCCACGATTGCACACAGGACATGAGGGACGAGCTGGTGACAGCCCTATAGGAGACAATTCTGTGCAAGCGGTTGGTTAGACATGATCTTTCTCGAGTTGCTTTCTCTCTCAGGAAAAAGTCGTCTTTACTCACTTGTCTATTGCGGTAACCCATGGCGAAACAACCGCAGAAGCAACGGCTGCGGGAAAAAAATCCGCAGCAACCCATTGCCAGGTACGGCGCCGCTACGCATCGGGGGTCATGAATTCAGTCATCTTGAAGACCCTACTACAGGAAAGTTTTAGTCGAGAGATTGACGATTATTCCTCGCCGTGTCTATCTCTTAAAGGAAGCCCACCGCTTCATGCAAAAGGATGGCGTCACACATCATGTAATAGTGTTGAGCACTAGCTTCCGAGAGTCACCCTGACCACGACCCAAGTTAGCGGCTGTAGTAACCCAAGCTCAACGAAAGCCATGTTTCAAAAACTGATCCTCTGGACTGGAATTAGTCCAATCATTTAAGGTTGTGTCAAGACTCGAGAATGTCGCGGTGGGGTAGCAGCCGTGCAAGCCCGGTCGAGATCCAGGGGCCAACGCTAACCTCATCAGATTAGATATGTGTCACCGTTCCCATCAATAGGCTGGTCAGGAATTGGGAAAGCCAATAACCCATGTCTGTGAGCCCCTGAAAGATGGAGAAGCTCGGGGTATTGTTATTGCCAACAGAACCGTTCGGCTAGACACGGTTGGGATCATAGAGGGAATCCAAGAATATTACGGATGTAGGTCTCTCTAGACATGCATACTTTCTTGTGTTTTTATGAAACCTTGTAGTTTGAGCTGAACCGTTGTCGCCTTGTAGATGATTTAGCCAACGATTCTCTGCGGGATTTGTAGCTTATCGGTGCTTGGTTGTAATGAAGAGAACTTGGGATAGAAGAGATAGGACAATAGCAAACGACTGGAGCAGATCATATTGGGCCGAAAGAATAGTCCTCAAAAACCAGGACATCTATACACTGCTAGACCATTCCGATCAGCTCACGGCCACGTGCGAAGTCCTCGGTTGATCATTCTAGTGCGCATTCAAGAGGGGCCTTATGGCGTGATGCTGTTCGATCGTCTTCATTGGCACCAGTCACGCGCTCAAGGAGACTTGCGAGACATGGGAGAAACGATTGTACAAAGACAAAATAAATGGTATTGATATTGCTTTAAGAAATATTGAGTCTAACAGACACGACATTTAACTCGCTGTGAGAATTCATCTCGTCGGGGTAATGTGATACGGGTGAGTAGGGAAATTGGGGAATGGTGATGGGACCATCATCGACAGCCACAAGCACATGCCAACTCTTTTGGCAGTCCCTCATCCCTGCGGCCGTAGCATGTCTCCATCATAATGTGCCCACTTGCTGTGGATGTATTGCCGCAGGGTCTTCCCCCAGAACGCGAGGGGCACCGCAATGCCGCCAACAATGGCGATGAGTCCTCCGATCTGGGCGTTTGCGATCAGGTAGCCTTGGGCTTCGACCCACGGGCGGATGGCATGGCTCAGCCCGAAGCTCAAGATATAGCCGAACCCACCCACGACCATGAGTGCAGAGGCAGTCCCACGAGGGAACGCCTCAGTAACCCACAGCGTTGCCGCGGCGCCAAGACCCGCGGCGGCAAAGCCGTTGAGGACATAGGAAACGAAGATCCAGTGATAGTCCCATCCGAAATGTACTGTGAGACCGTATACGATGACGCTGGCGCTTCCGGCTATTGTGGGCAGCATGAAAGCCACCAGGTAGTGTTCGGCGTCCCTGACACCGCCATTCTTGCGTGTCAAGCGGGTCGCTACCCGAACGACTGATAAATAAGTGACCGGGAGGGTCAAGACTGCCCCAATCGCGGATATTGGGTTGACGAGGTGAATGATACTCCCGGGCAGATTGTAAGGTGGTGCCGCCATAACGATGGGATATGTCATGCCGATGGAGAGCATTCCGCCGAAGTTTAAAGCGCTGAGCACTGCTACCCAGAACGCCAAGGGATTGCAAATCCAGAGCAAAACCTGCATGTAGGATGAGCCCATCTGCCTCCAACCACCTCCAACTGTTTGTATCGTGAATCTCTGTGCTATCCTTTGCCAGACCGATAGGTCATGGTCCGGCACGTGGGGAAGAGGCTTTCCGCCGGGTACATCCTCCCAGTCGTCGTAGATTCTGATCTTCTCCGAGCCGTCTTGCACCAAGACGCGACCGTCAAAGGCGACGGCAGGGCGGACGAAATACGTCTCCGGGACGAAAAAGAAGGCGAGAAGGGTACACGTTAGGGAAAGAGTGACGGCGAACCAGTAGTAGTTCCGCCAGCGAGTCGCTCCCATGACTGGGACGAGTCGTAAGACCAAAAGTCCGCCTGCAGCTCCCACGCCCCAGAAGTTGGCGATGGCCATGGGTCGTTCGTGGATGAAGGTCAAGTCGATGGTCATGAGAAGCCCCTGCAGGTATTAGCGAATACCAACCCGTCGTCTGTTCAGCGTACTCACAGTGCTCAAGGCAAATCCTGCCGCGAAACCCTGCGTGCAGGTGGCGGCCAAGAGCACTTTGAAAGTGCCCGATACCGCTGCAAGTAAGCTTCCGAACATGAGCGTAACGCAGGCCAGTAAGAACACCGGTCGTCGTCCGAATGCCAAAGAGAGTGGAACCCAAAGGAAGACTCCGAGGCCAAGAAACAGGGTGCTTGGCGCCGATACCAGGAGATTTAGGTGGACATCTTGGCCAGGCTTAAAAGACTTCGTTAGCATGGAGTCCTCCTCAGTTTCGGGTCTGGCAATAATACCTTGATGAACTCCGCAGATAGTTGTTTGTACATCAAGCTGGCTGCCTGGACATCCGACATGACCACAATTGAGTAAAACACCAGCACACCGAGGGCTGTGTACCGCTTCGCAGTGGTCCAGCCCAGCGGGTCCCTGGGCGAGTTGCTCGGCATTGGCAGGTGGAGAATTCGTCCATCTCCAGAGATGAGAAAAACACTTCCCGACAAGTTGGAGGAATCTCTTGGTGATGGTTGCTGCATGGTTGAACGAGAACTGGCATCGATGGCCATGGGCTGTTCGGAATTCGATAGTCTCGGGAGGAGCGACAGACGCGAAATTTATCATACAAGAGGACTACGATGATGCCATTGAAATTAACATGAATTAGCCAAACTTTGACTTTCTACAACTGTTCCAGGCTGTCCAAGTCCTCGTTAAACCAGGGCATGGAAAGCTTCTTTGGCGCTACACGGTCTTTAGAAGCGCACCAGCCGTTCCGGGGCCCTTGTCCGCATCCCATAATTTGTTACCGATACTACATAGAACGAGCGTTTCACTAACGAGCTCACCCCCTGCTTTTCGCATGCGGGCTTCTGCCGTGATAAGTGGCGGATGCCTCGGAGGAGCAAACCTGACACAGCGCCCAACGACGCCCAGCCTCGCCCGCCTGGGCATTTTAACATTTCGGTCCGGCGTTTAGTCTGGTGTTCCTTTGCAGCGATTGGAAGCTCAATTCATGTTTCATTCATGTGTCTCGTGGTTGCATTCGGCACTTTGGAAAACGACGCTAGAATAGCTGCCGTGTCCGAAAAGGTCCAAGTGTCCGCCCTTTGCATTCAGGGCGTTGATGGTAGTAATGCCATCCGGAAGTGGCGGACACCTAAAAGTCCGACGGCATTGAGGACAGGTTGATATGAGGCGTTTTAAACAATTGTCAATATGTGACTTGGCTGATGATTCGTCTGTCTGTCAACTACACTTTGAAATCGTTTCAAGAAGTGTGTCGAGACGTAAGCCCAAAGCCACTGTCTGTCGCTCCGTTGATCCAGCTATTCTACGGCACCTCCTCGACCGCATTGGAATCCATTCGGAATTACGAAAACTCTGCTAACTTAGGCGGTAACGTCACCGGACGATCACTGAACTTGGGCATGAGCCCGCTCGCCCAGGACAAAACGAGGCCGCGTCCGACGCCTCGGCAGTGGCGCAGGGATTGACCCCATGGGGCCGAATTCGGCTCTCGTCCAAGAGTGAAGCGGAGGCGGAGCAAGCAAACCCGGATCGGCAAGAGCCGCAAGGATAAATCTTGAAGAATGCCGCTCTGACGAGGTTTCATAAAATTGCTTCCCCATGCTTCCTCTCACAGCCCTTTGTTTTCTCCACTTCCACCCACACACTCTTTAGATAATCAAGAGTGGGACACATAATCCCTACAGTTGGGCTAGTGGACCTCAACGCGTCTCTCCAGCGATCTACACTACAGTCTGTCTGGGGAGCACTAATGCCACTAAGCAACCATCCATTGTTGCCCCCCGGCATTTTCTATGGCTAAACATGCGTACTTGAATGAAGATTCTTCAGAGTTGGCTTTCTTCGCATTGGGCTAGCGCAATGATATTGTCACTAGACTATCAACACGCCATCCGTGGACGATGTTGAAGGATGGGATGCAATTTAGTTGATTTCATCAAGTGCGGGCTCAGCAGCCAAGGACAGCTTATATGCTATGGCTAAGATCCCTACCAGAATCCATCTACACGGCGACTACTCCAAAGGTCAACACAAGTTCGCCAGAGCGGAAATTCAATTGGAAGCGGAGAACTTACTGGACCATGTTTGAGTGTGATTCATGACCTCAATGGAGATCTTCTGCTCAATGAAAAGTTGCGCGGGTCGTGCAAAATGACCCAGCGAACAATGGAATCGCCAATGGCGAAGTTTTCCAAGTGCGCAAAGTCTTCCAACTGGCTCCTCAGTCTGAGTTCACAGTCCTCCCTTAGGGCAGCCAAAGTCGAACTAGAGCCGCGTATACCCCAAGAGCCTATGTTGCACGCTCGCAGCTGTATGAAATCTTTTGAAGACGGAAAAGGCGTTAAGAACGAACAGTCTAGTCGTGGCGTGTTGAGAGTGATATTGTTGGATGTGTCTTGGTGACGATAAATGAATTCGAGATCAGTATCGAGAACAGCTCCGAGGTAGTGGAGCCACTGGGCAGAGGGAAAGCCCGGCTAAAATACCAGGCGACCGAAATGGTTGAGTTGGACATGTGACAAAGGAGAGCTTCAAGAGCTTTCCGTTTGGCTACGCGTCGGACGAGCATCATTGAGTTCGTTGATAGATCTCGTCACATGATTGCTCACTTGCATTCAAGCAAATCTCACGTGCCTCGTTATTCTTGATCCGATCGCCTGTGCCATTGGCAGTTTGCGCGCAGCTATCAGGCTCCTCTCCTCTCCCTCCACAAGTCGATTCAGCCAACCATGGCTCCATCACCAGTGGCAGACGCTCTGAAGCCAGGGGTAACAGCGTGCGCCATTCTCCTGGGCACTGGCGTGTGCCTGACAAACATGTACTTTGGTCTGCAAGCCGGCATGGTGAACTTGATGCCCATGCAGAGTGCGTTGCTCGCATTTTCCTTGTTTCGAAGCATACAGCCTAGCCTGTCCAAACCCTTGTCGACAATGGAGACCACGCTCATTGTAGTCATTGCCGGAGCCCTGGGGTTGACACCTTTCACGTCAGGATTCACATCCTTCATCCCCGCCTTGCGGTTCCTTGCTACCCCAGACAAGAACGGGCCGACGAGGTTTGGCTTAGGCCAGCTGCTGATCTGGTCCATTGGCACATATGGGCTGGGCCTCATCGCCAGTGCCCTCTTCAGGAATCTCCTCATCCTACGGGCGCCGCTTCGTTTTCCCTCGGCCACGGTCACTGGCACCCTGATCGGTGTTTTGTTCAAAGAAGAGGATATCGTTGTCTGCACAAAGCCGACACAGAACTCTGCTCCTCAATCACAATCCTTGGAGACTGACCTGGACTAAGTTGGACACGTAGGAACAGAACTCCTCTTGGAAGACCGCGATCAAGGATTCTCCAATGATGCTAATGGACCTGCTATCCAAGTCCTGCTATACTCATTATCTGGCTCTACGCTTTTTGTGAGCGCCCGAAATCCTTTCCTACCTCGCATCTACGTACATGCTTACGCGGTCGTAGAGCCTCGTCTCGTATTTCGCACCAATACTTCACCGACTGCCCGTGTTTGGTCTCGGCACTGCCAAAAACTGGCTCTGGGCGTTTGACCTATCCCCAGCCTACGTCAGCTACGGCATCATCATCGGACCGAGCATCAATGCGCACATTCTTCTTGGTGCAGTAGCAGGCTGGGGCGTACTATCTCCCATGGCCAAACATAACGGATGGGCTTCCGGCGCTGTGGCAGATTTTGAGAATGGCTCGCGCGGATGGATCCTTTGGGTAGACGTGGGACTTATCCTCGGAGATACTGTTATCGCGCTGGGCTGGATCACTCCTCAAACCCTTGATCCAATGGGCCATCGGCGCAGTGGGAAAAGTCCTCGAGTCACGGAGAGCATCTCCCAAACACCATTACTGCCCGGCAGCCTGGACGCCATGCTGGACGACCATGATTGGCCTGCCACGTCGCTTGTCACGACTCCGTTGGTGATTTCGGCCGGCACTGCTCTGTTCCTTGTGTATCTAATTTCTCTACTAGTGGCCTTTCAGGAGCTCGTTACTACCTTGGCCACACTAATCGCCATCCTGCTAACACCCATGGCCGGGTTTATTTTAATGCGATCACTCGGGGAGACTGACAATGGCGCATCGCTTGCGATTGGTAAGATTCCAAGTCTAGCAGAAGCCAACATGAAGAGGAAGCTGCCGACCAACTAACGTATAGGAAGGCTGGCACAGTTCGCAATCACACAAATGCTTCCCCCAGCCAGTCTAAAGTATACCTCGGCGAACCTACTCCTTGGCGGTGCAGTTGAATCAGGGGCTTCGCAGGCCTCGCAACAAATGGGTGGATTCAAGACGGCGTATATGGCTAGCACTCCCCCAAGAGCCGTACTCCACGGACAAGTGATTGGTTCTTATGTGGGAGCACTCGTTGCGACGGCCCTATACAAGCTATACACCGGCACGATACTCTGTTCAAAATGAAGAAGTGCCCTTTGCCCTGTTGATAGTTGAGTGTTGGGAAATCGCTGCTTTAATCAAGTAAGCAATTCAGCTGCCAGACGCTGCAATGGTTATATTGGAACAACTCTTTAGACAATTACCCGCCCATTCTCTTGTTAATACTAAAGCTTGAAAACTCTATCAAATTCAATTATGAGTTCTTTTCTCGTTATTTAAAAAGTTAGCTTAGGATGGATATTATTTTTAAATACTGAGTTCGGTGTTATTATTCGACTTTTGCTATACTTGGATAAGTACTAAGTTTCTTATTATTATTATTCGACTTATGACTATACTTAGGTAAACCCTCATGCTGTAAGATAAAACTTCTTCATTGCATACTTTGATACTGTGTTATTGATCTTCTAGACTAAAGACTCGGTCCCGCACAACAACTGATGATGGCCCCTAAGAATCAGGCGCAGGCAGGCTGCATATTTTCAACCACATCAACCAACTACTAGGAAGTCACAACAAACTCCCAGCCGCCACCGCAGTTGTACTCGATACACTTGGACGCAAACCCAGGACTCGTGGTGGCACACGCGTCGCTCAACATGAGGCAGTCCCAGCCCTTGGTATACGCGTCCTGCATGGTGCCTGCGACGCACTGGTCTGTGTTCTCGCCCGAAAATAGCAAGGTTGTGATGCCTCGGCTTCGCAAGGCTTTCTCGGTGCCCGTACCACCCCAGAAACCGGACAGGCGATTCTTGTTGATCCAGATATCCTGAGGTTCTGCCGCTTTGGCCAGGCTGGGGTACATTGCCGTGTTCCATTGGTCACCCATCATGACACGGCCGGCATCAATGACGGTGCCGTCGTCAAGTTGCAGCGGCCCAATGTCGTGGCCGAGACTTCCAAGGTGCGTTGGCTTAACGAAGTTCTTGTCCAGCGGAAAGTCGTATCCTCTCGTGATGCTCGGCGGCATGTCGTCAAGGTCGTGCTCCTCCAAGCCCCAGCCAAGCCACACTATAGGAATGCCAGCCTTCCGACAAGCTGAAATGACGTGTCCGCCGTGATAGAGCAGTTTCGGACTTCATCTGACGTCGGTTACCTTATCAGACGGATCACTAAGTATATGGGATTTGTCACCGGTGTTACAAAAGAACAAAGTCGAACCCATAAACAACAACATGTTAGCGAGACACTCCGGGACACCAGCTTGATCGCCGCTTTGCTCAACGCAATGGCGTGGAATCTTGAGGGAGTAAAAGCCCATGATGAGCATATGCTTGAGGCAATAATTAAAGATGTCGGCCCGCAATTTATTGAACAGCGCTCGAACGATAGCTGCTGCCTCTATCGAGAAGACGTGTTAAAAGTAGTCCGACCCCTTTTCGCCAACCTATAATACTAGATGGAATGATGGTCGGAAGTTACATCGAGAGTATTATCTGATGAGCCAAATGCTAAAGTCAATTAGATTTTCGAAAATACGTAGCCCGCAACCCTAAGTCCCAGGAGACCGAGGAACACCGCGCAAAGAGACCCAGACCCAACGCGCATCAAATAGATAGAGGTGCGATAAACCCCGATCAATACATCCAGATAGTAACACTAATCACACAAGAACTAAGAATAGTAGCGTCTAATATTGCAAATGACACGAGTTCGACTAACAATCTAGGTACGTCTCGCCGCGCTTCACACTCGTCATTAATTAAGTATGGCTTTCACAGCACGCTAATACTTGGGCAAGGTTTCCCGACTCGATAAAAATGTTTTTCTGGAATTTGTTTAGAATGAAGAACCCGAGCCCTAGTTACTTTTAACCGAGACTATCCTAACGGCCGAGAAAGATTATATCGCGATATGGATCTCCCGAACCGTAAGTATATTTTTATCGAGTCACCCCACTAGTAAGTTCGTCTGACGTGCCGGTTTAGTTGGGTCATTGGCAATACATCCGGACTCCCGGAGTGTTTGACGAAGATGATCAAATGTGTCTGGAAGAGGAGGGCCGACATTGTATGGTTCATGGGATGTATCTCTGTGCCGGGCATGGGATTCGTACGGAGTACATTCTCGCGTCTCGCTAGATATTGACCAGCCTGTCGTCTTACCGGGCACGTATTCAATGAGTGCCCCCTCCCACATTGACGTTTGGCCACCTGTCATCACGATCTCTAATATGGACCTACCCTCAAACTCTGGGCACAGAACTTCAAGTCCAACAGCCGATTCAAGCCCGTTCGAAATAAGATAGTTGGTAGACTCCGAGAGAAACGCAGTAGGCACGCTAGCTGGCGGTGTGCCACGTTGGTATTCGTATGGATGGAGGCCGTGAACCGTGTACTTGAAAATATGCCCATGTATATCGCGAACATCCACATCGCTGTTAGAGACGGTTCGAACCCATCGGCAAGCTGGCGGCCCAAAGTTTTCTCCAAGAAGAACATGGTCCCTAGGTAATTCAAAATGACGATGGACCAGGTGAATTCCCAACTCGTTCTCGACTCCGTATTGTATAAAGATTTGCCGAAGCCCTCCAAGGTGTTCATCGATGGCTGGTTGCTCTTCGTCGTCGGCAAGGCGGTTATACCTTCATTAATCAGTCCGTGAAGTACGACGCAGAGTACTCGATATACATACTCGACTTGACTTTGCTCAAGGTCTCGCTTAACGAGAGGCCGATTAAGGCCAGGTACCGAAGTTGACATTGTAGGGTAAAGATATTAATGTTTCCTGGCGTGGGCACGGCGCGATGGGCACGGCGCGATGGCGGTTTAGGGTTCTAGGATGACCTTTGCGAGATAACGATGGTATAACGACTCAATCGTATCACGGAGACGTTAGCGGATGACTGACGATTGGTATCGTGATCGGATGAAGAAGATTAAGAAGTTAAGTTAATTACGAGGAGAGAAAGAAAAATGCCTCGCCTCGAGCGGGGTATAGCACGTGCGGTGATTCTAATAATACCTATTAGTCTTCTCTTTATTTATTAAATTTACCTGCTTATTGCTATAAAGCTTAATAGCTATATTAATAAATAAACTTCTCTTTAACTTAAGCTTAATTAGAGTAATAAATCTCTTAATTAGAAGATTATAAAAGTGCTTTAGTAGCTATTAAATAAAGACTTTATATTATAAATTCTTTAATAGATTACTATTTAGACTTTAGTTAGAAGAGAGAGTAAATAACCTTTCTTCTATTTAGTCTAAATAATTATTACTAACTAAAAGGAAGGATTATAATTATTATTATTAATTTAAATACTATTCTATTAATTAATTAAATTATTATTTATTTATTTATATATTTCTTTAGCTATTAGTTATTTTATCCTTTTTCTAAGTAACTTAGACTAGTCTAGAGTAAAGGGGAAAACCTAATTAGTAAGCTATAGGATAAAAACCCTTTACTACTTTTACCTAAGGAAGAAGTAAGTTAGGTTTAGTATATATATATAGTAGTATAAGTTATAGATAGGTTTACTTTACTATAAAAGCTAGTTATATACCTATATTTAAAATTTCCTTATAAGGCTTAACCTAAATAGTATATAGAATATTTTTAATCTTAGGATAGGTCTAAATTACTCTTATTATCCTTAATCCTTATCTTTCTAATTATCTTCCTTACTACTTAATAGTATACTTTCTTTTATTTTTAGAAGTAATTACTTTCTTAATTAGTCTATTAAATTAATTACTACTAAAGCTAGTAAAGCTAGTATATCTATCTTAATCTAAAGCTACTTTAAAGGTTACCTAAGTTCTCTATATATAGAGTAAATTAATATAGTTAATATTATTAGTATTAATATACTTACTATTATATCTTATAATAAGTATATTATATACTTATACTATTTATTTAAAATATTAAACTATATAAATCTCTTTAATTTTATTTAATTATATACTACTTTAGCTAGTTATTAGCTATTTAGTCCTTCTTTACTTAGATTAGTCTAGGGTAGAAGGGAAAACCTAATTAGTAAGCTATAGGATAAAAACCCCTTACTACCTTTACCTAAGGGGAAGTAAGTTAGGTTTAGTATATATATATAGTAGTATAAGTTATAAGTAGGTTTACTTTACTATAAAAGCTAGTTATATACCTATATTTAAAATTTCCTTATAGAGCTTAGCCTAAATAGTATTATAGGATATCTTTAATCTTAAGGTAGGTCTAAGTTATCTTTACTATTTTTAATCCTTATCTTATTTTTATAAGGAATAATAAGATTAAGATCTTACTATCTATACTTTAAGTATAGCTTATAATAATATTAGCTAGGATTATTATTACTCTTTAAACTAAAGAGAAAGTAGCTTTTAGGATAATTACTTTAAGTTTAAGTTTAGTCTTAATAATAAAGTCTTTAAATTAATTATAGGTTATTTCTATACTAAGCTTAGCCTATTATAGTAAGTATAGGTTTTATAATAAAAAATTTTCCTTAAGAAAAGAAAAGGGATAGTTTATAATCTTAATACTTTCTATTTTACTTAGTATACTTATTATATATAATATAGTAATAATATAAGAGTGGAAAGAGAGTAAAGAAAGCTTATAAAGAAAGTTATTTATATTAAAATTAATTTTAAGTATATAACTAAGGTATAATAAGAGTAATTATAAAATATCTATAGTATATTATTTATTAATAAGCTTTATAATAAAGTTATTAAGACTACTCTAAATACTTAAGTATATATGTACTTACTTAGTATATTAAATAAAAGCCTTAAGTTCTTTAGCTATTAATATACTTAGTTATATTAAATTTACTATTTTACTTATTATAATGTTCTAATTTACTTAATTATAAATACTTTACCTTAAATTTACTTTATATCTTTAGATTAAACCTAACTATTATAAGCTAGCTTTACTTATAATATTTATATTATTAATAAATTAATAGATCTTTATTACTAAACACTTAAGCACTAGGTTAATAGAGTAAGTATAATACTAGTTAAGGTTAATCTATAGTAAGTATAGCACTTTATAAAAGCTATAGGCAAGCTAGCTAAGACTAACCGAATAGATACTACTATACTTATATATATGGGAGCAATCCTGGAACTCGAAGCACAGCCGGTACAAAGCCTACTCTTTAATAATCTTAAGAATTTGCATATAGCCCGAGAAGCGTTGGTTAAGAACCGCACTGCCGCTAGGAATAGGGCAAAGAACCTAACCTTAGCTATTCTCAAGCGTTAAAACGCCGAGTAACTCAGGCAGATCGAGCGTTAGATGATCGCGAGCGAAAGGGAGATTATATTGATCATCAAACACGATCCAGACCTCGCAGGCCGCTTTAACATCCTTGTCTCGATTCCGGGCGTGTCTACAATTACCGCCTTCGCGCTCCTGATCGACATGCCCGAACTCGGCACACTCGATCAAGGGCAGGCAGCCTCGCTGGTAGGTCTCGCACTCGTCGCACGGCAGTCCGGGACATGGACTGGTCGTGCCTTCATCCGCGGCGGCCGCGCCAATGTCCGCCAAGCGCTATACATGCCGGCCCTCGTCGCCATGCGCTTCAATCCCGATCTCAAGGCAAAATACGACCAGCTAAAAGCCGCAGGAAAAGCACCAAAGGTTTCCATCACAGCAATCATGCGAAAACTCATCATCCTCGCAAATGCCCTGCTCAGCCATCGCAGAAAATGGGTTCCAAACTTGCCTTGACCAACACGGATACTCTTGCGTCTCGATTGCTGAGACTGAGAAGCTATCGCCATCTCGCGACCACCGAGGGCATCAAGAGTTCGGACGTCCAGGACCTCATCATCGTCGCCGTCGAGAACCGCTTCGGCCGCATCAACATCCTGCCGCAGCCCACAATCGAACGGAATGGCCGAGACATTCGTCAAGACCTTCAGGCGCGATTACGTCTCGGTTAACCCGACCCAGGACGCCGAAACCATCATCGCAAAAGCTGCCGTTCTGGTTCGACCATTATAATAATCTTCACCCGCACAAGGCTTTGGGATATAAGTTCCACCGAGTTCCTAAGCCTGAAATCTTCAACCATGTCCGGTTTTTTGGGGCAACTAGATGTCTAAACGATATTATGCTTCCTTCTCCACACGAGCTTTTAGATACCCTTACCAAATTCATCTTAGGTTTGACCTTTAGACCTCGCTTGATCGGTACACTCCTGGAACTTAATCACATTCTAACTTAGTTACCATATGCTATGTCTCGCTAACCATGTCTCAAACACCTAACAACCACGGCCAACCTCGTAAGTATAGCTCTTAAGAGGAGAAAGCAAGGCAAAATATCCTCGCAAATCGAGCTCGTGTACAGCTCCGAGCCACTACAGCGCGTAGAGAAAATTGATTCAAAGTCTACATCCCCTAAACGATGGAAGCTATGGTAAGTTCATCCTCACAACGAACTGACTCGCCGTCCACAAACTGCCTCAATGTCCTTGCAGATACTGCTAAGGGGTTGGATAGATCATCGTCAGGCGGCGAGTAACTGTCCCCACTGTCGCCGCAACTGCCATCATATGCTCTCGCGACCAGCTCCAGGCCGAACATGGACGGGATGTCGCATGGGTCGTCGCTTTCGAGGTAGAAGAGGGGATGCATCCGGGGCATAGCGACCTTGACTATTTCCAGCTCGCCTTGAAAGGCCTGATCACGACGGTAGTTGATCTGGACACCAGTGGCCTTAGAAGTCTTTCCGGCATTGTATCGATGGTAGGATCGACTAGGTCCATCAATCATACTCCCGATAATGTTCGAGCGGAAGGAGGAGTTCCTGCGAGCCGTCTTCTCCCGGGCTATCTTCTTCCGTGACCGGACTTTTGTACTTCATTCCTCAGTGCGATGAAAGGCTCCGGTTAGCATTCCGGTCCAACTCTGTTAACATCACTATTACACTTTGGGCAAGCAGCGCAAAGGCCTACAGGGTAAAGGCTACCAACCTACTGAATGGCGGCATATAACGGTTTTTCCAACCAGGGATAACTGTGATGAGAAATTTTCTATTTCCCTAGTACTAAAACACTGTTGCCAGTGCTTACATTGGAACTGGTCTTGGGAAGCTCATTGCGAAACCAACTGTTCAATATTCATGTACCAGTACTTATTATGCTTACAGACTCCACACAGTGTTGAAGATTTGCAAAGCTTAATTCAGCTCTTTACAATTGAGAGTAAAAATCAAGACTTCTTATTCTGTTTAAGTGTCCAACCTGCTCTGAAAAAGTCTTCAATGTTTGTTTTCTGAACGTGAGGGAAAAGCTCAGCGAGGTTCTTCCCGGGTAATTGATGGGCTTTGCTCAGCATTGAAAGCATAACCTGTCGTTCAACCTCGTGGAATAATTCACCCTTGGATGAATCCTGAAAAGCAGCCTGGTTCGAGGGTAAAGGTGTGATGCAACCATTATAGATTGCTTCTACCGAATCAAAGGTAATCTTAAAATCTTTTCCTATATTCAATATGAGAAATATGAACAAAACCTTTCTGGAGTACTATGAGCTTTACCTGTAACATTCTTGATAAGGGATCTAAGATCCTTGACTTCCAGTTCGTTTGACGCGACAAGGGACTCACGGGGCCAATCTTCAGCTGAAAGGCCGATTAGGCACTCGATATATGCTGCAAGGTCTGTTGAATGTGTAAGAACAAGCTTTTGCGATCCATCATGAGGAAAGACACATTGTTCATGGTCTATATCAACGAATACCCAGAACGGACTGATATATGTCTTCTTGGGGTTATGCGGCATAGTGAGATGGTCCAGAAAGATCCCATTTCTAATGAGCGTCCACGTCAACTGCGGATGACGCGAGAGTTCTGCTTCAGCTTCTAGTTGGAAGTTGGTGAATAGGTCAGAGCCCCTGTGTAGTACAGATTAGTATGGCAGCTACGAATAAATGGCTTTAATGGTCTTACGGGATTGGTGCATGGAAATCGATGTAGTACTCGCTAGGAATGAACTTTGTCACGGTTCCTGACTGAGCAGCAGCACGAATCAGATTGATCTGCGCCTTCGCAACGGTTTCATCGGCGAGAAGCAAGGCTGATACAACAGCCCCAACATTGTTCAGCTGAAAGATGGACTTCATCTGCTCGATATTGTTGTAGTCAACAGCCACACGTTTGGTCTCGTTGATTGTGGTGGCAACTGCTGCCTGGGAATCATTAGCTTCGTATTACTGCGTCAAAGAGATTGTATCCGTGAGCTTACTATTCTCGATAATACGATGGCTTTGTGTTTGCCTGACTTCGCAATGGCATCCAACACGGCACGACCTACGCCTCCAGTGCCGCCAGCAATAGCGACAACGACCATCGTGAAAGTGAGAAAGATATAGACGTTTGTCTATGTGTGTAAGTCTCGAAAAGACAGTATGGTGATACCAAGTCAGATGAACTTTAAGCCAGTTCCATTATATAAGTCAAAAGTGTCGTAATCTGAAGGTGAAATTGGAGGTTGAAAAGCTGTTGGTTTCCTAGCTAAGAGAGGGACAAATTGAAGGTCTAGTTACATCAAATTGCGGTCTAGGAAATCCGCAATGGAAGGAAAACAAGGCAACTGCCTTCGTCATTCGTGGGGCTAGGACCTAGGACAACGAAGACGTCATAAGATCAGGCCACCTGTAGCTCACGGTACAGTTGTCTGATAGAACACATATCGTTAAGGAAGCGATGCTGACGATCCCGAAAACGCGATGGCGATTGCGGAATGTGGCGATTCTGGGATGTGATAGAGTTACCGATCATGCTGCTCGGGCCACCGCCACCGGGGTGCGTAAGGAGATACATGTCCACTCAATCAGGTAGAACAAACTCTAACTCAAATGCCGTCCCGGTCCCCTTGCCGAACTTCCTTTGTTAATTGCCGAGATCCTTGATACCAGTGAACAGAAGAGAATGTACCGCATACAAGGCCGGCTCTTATCAGCCAGCATACCTACCGGCTTGAAACTAATTGCAGGAAGAAGGTGTAAGGCACCCCTTTCAATCATGACTCACCTGCTTATGCAGCCTAATGCGAGTGACTATGCACAGTACTCCGTGACTTGCAAGGTGTAACGCCATCTTCATTCGTATATGCATGACACGTGTTGCAGGGAGGGCAGTCGGTAAAGGCAGCTGACGACATTAGTCAAGGATATACTCTACAGACAAAGTTCAATAATCTAAATCAGTCAATAAGCTAGACAACAACAGTATCAATCGGTAGTTGTCCGAAGACAAAGTAGATCCTCGGCAAGCATGCTGTACTGCCAAACTCGCTCTGGTTCTATCAATATTCCCTTCCCCTCTGATCTCTGTCTGGCAGATACATCTTGGCCGTCTGAAGAATTTGTGCTTCACGGACCTGCAACTACCCCGTCACTATCGACACCATCCACGATGCGGGTGGCAATCGCTGGCTACGGCGACCTGACTCACTACGTCTGTGACGAGTTCCTTAGAGCCGGCCATCAACTGGTCATTCTTACACGGAATCACAGATCCCACCTTGAGAAGCAGGATGTTGTTCAAGCCATCACGGATTATACCTTGCCATCCCTAAGGACCCCCTTGGCTGATTGTGAGGTATTGATATCATCGATTTCGGACACCTCCGCAGCCTATACCACCGTCCACCGCACACTCATACTGGCCTGTCAGGAGAGCCCAAAGTGCAAGCGATTCATCCCTGCCGAGTTTGCGGCAAACATCGAGGCTTTCCCGGACCAGCCTGGCTTCTACTATGGCCCCCATGAACCTGTTCGAGAGATGCTGCGCAGCCAAAGCAGTGTTGAGTGGACATTGGTCTGTATTGGCTGGCTAGCAGATTATTTCGTGCCCGGCAGGAATCGATACATCAAAGACATTGGCGACTTCCACCCTTTGAACTGGGTGGATGGCAAGATTGTGATCCCGGGGACCGGATATGAGCCTATAGATTTTACATGGGCTCGAGATGTTGTCCAAGGTCTAGAATCCTTGATAAAGGCACCACCGGGTTCATGGGAGCCCTATACCTTCATGTCGGGAGAGCGAAGCTGCTGGAATGATGCAGCCAAGCTCATCAAACAGAACTGCCGCCTTGATTTCCCGATAGAACACCTATTACCGCATACCATTGGAGAGATGATGAAGACAGCGAAGGATGAGGGAACGCAAATTCTGATCGATTACTACATGCTGTCTGTCAGCCAAGCATGCGCGAATCCCCCGGAGAAAGTCCGAGCCCATAGGGAGAAGTACTTTCCGGGTGTTCGTTTCCGAGGGTTACGACATGGTCTTTCTCAGCTGGTTGAATATCCAGATTCGATACTGTAGTGAGAGGCATGAATATTGGAGTTACTGAGAATGCTGGCTCACTGGACGTCATCGAGACGACCACAAGATCTAGGGGACGAATCCGCAGTATACTGCTTAACACGTGCGCTTCCAGCTGTTTTTCCTAGGGTAATGAAGAATGAGGGTTGTTCCCAGGTGTGGCCCAGGTTCTTTCCGTGGTCGGCCTCGTGTAGTTCAACAATCCGAAGGCAGAATCTACTTCAATCCCTGTACCCTGATTTCACCAGTCGCCGATGTGTTGACATAGACGATGGCTCAATCACGCAAAGAGGTTGTGAGTACTTAAGCTGTCCGATTTGCCAACATGGCGAAGTGACAGGGCAGCTGCATTAGCCGCTGCAAGGGAGGGACACGCGGAGGGACACGCAGAGGGAGGCTAGCACCCCGCGTTCGACAAGGTTCCGGGTAAAGGCGCTGTGAAAACCGAAAAGTCCCAAGTCTAAACCGAGGGTCAGGTTCCGCCCATAGACTACTAAACAAGGGTTGAGGTAAATTAAGCTACATAATATGCAGGTGCATCGGATTTGTCGGCTCGGCACGTCTCGCGTGATGAGGTCCGTGAAATAAGCCTCGCGTTAGCTGGAATCACACCTCGAATGGAGAGTAGTTATTGGCTGATACCGAACCCGTCTGGGATAAGGAAGCATGTCACTGTCACACCAGGTTCGAATACGAGCGGCAGGGTTTACACGATGTGATGTTACGCTGAGCACACCCAAGGGGCCTAGATAACTGCGCTCTGGTTTCAGCTATAACAAGTGAACTCATGAATACGTTCCCCCCTGGTTCCGCTGCACCTTGAGCCCCTCGCCTAGACCCTTCTGTTCCGTCGTCGCCGCCCGCATGGCATCCATCCAGACCGCACGAGTGCTAGCCTCTTCAAGCACACGCAAGCCTTGGATCGTGGCACCGCCGGGGCAGGCTACTTCGTAGCGCAGGTCCTGCGTCCGCTTCCCACTCAGGACCAGCTCGGCAGTCCCGCGCATTGTGGCTGCGGCCATCTGTGTGGCCTCGGCATGGGACAGTCCGAGCGCGACAGCGCCGTCGACCAGGCCGTCGATGGCCATGGCGAAGAAGGCTGGTGTTGACCCATTGAGCGTGGTGCAGATGGCGAAGGTTTCGGGATGGGTGGCGAAGACGGTGCCCACGCACGAAAAGATAGCGTGCGCCGTGGCCTCAAAGTGTTCGGGCAACGACCGGGCTTGCTGTGGCAGACGCGTCTCAAGGACGGTGCTGGAGGCTTGGACTGCGCTCGCAATGTTGGGCATAACGCGAACTACCGAGAAAATGTCGCGATGAGCGGCGGAAGCGTCGTTTTCATCCAGCTTGGGGCTCCCAAAGGCAACCTGCTGGAGGTGGCCCTCAATCTCGTCAGACGTTACGCCCGCAAGCACTGAGATGATCAGCTTCCCCTTGAGGGCATTGGCCATACCCGCCTCTTCGAGTATGGACTTGTAAAGGTGTGGCTGACACGCCAGCAGGACTATGTCGGCCTCACCGACGGCGGCAACGTTATTGTTCGTGTGTAAGCTCACAGTAGAGCTAAGTGCATGAGACGATAGGATAGATTGGATTCTATCAGCCGACTTAGCATGTCTAACGCAGGCTATGAAATGAGTGGGTAGTAGGTGTGCTTTGCTGGTTTGGGAATGGGATGTCCGTGCTGCGAGAACACCGAGTAAAATTGCTGTTCCCATGTTACCTATGTAAATTCCTTTGTGAGCTTGAAGATGTAGAATGATTTTATGAAGGTAAGCCTTACCGCAACCCAAAATCGCCAACGTATCTCCTACACGCTCATGGCTGCCGTTAGATGTCTCAGTCACTGTGGGAGGTGCCATGATCAGTATTGGGAAGTTGACTTGAGGATTATTGGAGTGTGAGAAAGGAAAACACTGATGAACAAATAGTCGTTCGGTCGATAGTTCCGTTTTGGCCAGCTCACACATCATTTAGATTGCGTCAGCTGTAGTATATTTATCTGGTTGATCATCTTTGTATAGAGAGGGGGGGGGTTCAGGGGTTGGGAATGACGTGATGAATCTAGGCTTTCTTACAAAGTCTAATCTTTTTAAAAGTAAGAACGGGGCAGTGAGTAAGAGGGAGCTCGGCTTGTTCAAGGTGGAAACTCCATTGGAAGTAAAGGGTGCGAAGAGCAGATGAAGACAGAAGGCGCGATAGAGTGGTGGACGAGGAGGTACAGCTCGCGCGAATAGTTCCGTGGTGCAGGACTTGTCAAAGAACGTTACTAGCAAGCGGCATTAGGATATAACAGCTATGGAAACATATTATGAACTAGCCATATTGAAAACCTCTTCAAGGTTTTCCGCCGGATCGCCATTATTAACAATACCAAGCCAAGTCTCCGGTTTCTTATATCCGAGAAGAGAAAGCATTTTCTCACTCATTACAAGCACTTTACTTCGGGGAATAGCTAAGAATTGGTTTTCCTCTGGGCGAAGTGTGCCAGAGATGAAGAACAGGCCGTAAAGCTTGCGCACTTCATTAGGAACAGAATTGTGCCCACCACCATGATAAACAGTACCAAGAAAGACGAATGCCGAGCCTGGGTCCATCTCTAGATCGCACCATCTATTAGAAGTCTTTTCTCTCTTGGGGAAAGGTTGTGCGCCAAGTTATAGGCTTCCAAACAAAGGTAGAAGAGGTAAACTTGACTCACCTGCAAAGCAAACTTGGTCGATTTTGGGGACTCGAGTGTGGTCCCATTTATGAGAACCAGGAATAGCCATAGTCGCCCCATTCTCACGGGTAGTCTTAGACCCAGCAATCATGAAGCCAAGCATGGTTTCATTGGAGAGAAGATACTCGCCAGAGTGATAGATTCCATGAATCATATCATCTCTATGCAACCTCTGACGAGGGCCGCCATAGCTGATATGGTATGTCAAACTACTGTTCAGCAGAGGACCAATGGTAAACTCTTCTGTTCGGTCCTCCCAAGTTGCAGTGCATTTTTTCTGCAAGACCATTGTGCGTAGCTTGTCAATGACTTCAAACTCAGCAATCTTGGCCATGGTTGGGGACTTTCCGACAATACCAGGAACCATGATTGTTTGTTTGGGAATCAAATCATACGCTGTGTGCGTTTCGACTCTAGCCTTCTGGATGTAAGGCTCAAGCTCATCGTTGATAGCAGCTACATCTTGAACTGAAACGATATCAGTCAAGATGAGCGCGCCATCTCGCTCAAGAACGGCTAAGATGTCATTGATTGGCGCCGTCGCATGAATCTTCGTGAGGGAGACGGATGGTACGTAAGATGGGTCAATAGGCGGAGGAAACGTAGGCATTCTAGAGCTTAAGAGGCTGAATGTAGGAAGGTGAAGGTGAGGAGATGGTTTCCGAGAATCTTGCAGCATGGGGCATTCTGGGTAGATGAGGTGTCCGACGACGCCGGCTCCCGGCTGTACGAGAAGACTTGATAAACCCTACATGATCGCGGCCGCTGTTGGCGCGACCGGAACGGCTGTTGCCTCTTAACTCCGAGAGCGATAAACACAACCATAGCATCACCGTTTCGTGTCGGGTAGTTTCCGTAAACCTACGACCGGGAGATCCGATTGGTGCTACTCTGGACCCGGAACTTGCATACTACATTGCCCCCGTAGTTGTGGCTTGAATTTAGTGTGACGACCTGCTGAGTTGATTGCCACTTGAACTCAAGCAGGTCTAAGGAATTACTTAGTACGCATATTGCATTCGAATTCCCTTACGAATCAGGGGCAGATTGACATGGCGGATAGTCTATACTGTATGACACCCACCGCGCCCCCATGCACCCTCTATTAAGTAGGCCGCAAGATCAGGCCACGGTAACTTCACGGACTACCATGAACGGCTAGGCCACGAAGCCGTCGTCGTATGCTCCCGCAACAGGAAGAAACACCCGACAAACCCTCTCTACTGCCGGAAAATTTCCTCCGACAGAGAATTACGCCCTAGGCAACGCCAAGACAATCATCAAGGCTACCCTCACCAAAAACTTTAAGCAGTATCCATCTTTCGGGGAAATGGACATGAACTGAAAAATACCGAACGACCGCGGCCAGAGCAAACCGGCTCCTACCCAAGTAACCCTGGCCGCCCCACAATACATTCGGTATGGCGACGTCGTGCCGCAATTCCAGTATCCGCTGACGGAGAAGGAATGGCTGATTTTCAATATCCCATAGGGATGGCGCCCGCCTAGGAGCGTCTAAAGGCGTCAAAATACACACACACACGTACCCTGCTGTCAAGTAGATACTGGGCCGCAGTACGTGGACTTGTCACACCGCGTAACTCAATAAAAAAGGTGAGGATGGATGCTTCAATAATTCGCTCTGGATTGTATCGAAGCAAAACAGCTTCAGCAAGCCCTCTTGACTGTTAAGTAACATGTTCTTACGAAATCGAACATGTAGTGAGTTACGTGCTACCGTGAGATGTAGAGATAAATCATTGCATAGTATGGCTAGAGTTCTTACTACACTACATAAACACTTTCTCGTAGATAGCAGCAAGATTACCGGCAGGGTCTTCGTTTTCAACCATCCCCAGCCAACTGCCCGCGGGTTTCTTAAACCCAAGCAGCGTTTGCAGCTTAGGGCTCATCTTGAGAACCTTACTCCTGGGATTGCACAGAAACTGGTTCTCCTCTTGACGCAGAGTCCCTCGGCAAAAGACTAGGTTCAAAATTTTACGAATCTCGCCAGGGACAGTATTATATCCAGCACCATGAGCCAGAGTGCTGAGGAAGATGAAGGCGGAACCTCGCTCCATCTCTATACATGGTATCAGTCAGTCCCAAGGCACGAACCGAGTTGGATAATAGAGGCTTACCAAGGAAGGAGACCTCATCGGGTCTGCCACGTCGGTCATGCTCCCACTTGTGAGAACCGAGAATAACCATGGTACCCCCGTTAGCTCGCGTGATCCTAGACCCAGCAAGAAAGCAGCTGAATCCATCTACTTCATTGATCTTCATACCGCGGTGGTGCCTGCTGGAGAATATCATGTCGTCTCTGTGTAGTGCTTGACGAGGAGAACCGTGGCTGACATTGAAACCCATGGCAATGCTCAATAACGGGTCGACAACCAGCTCTTCAGTGTGCTGCTCAAAAACAGCAGGATACCTCTCCTCCAAAATCACTTTCAGGAGTTTCTCGATAGTCTCATTGGTGTCAAGGATGTTGGCAATGGTGTCCGACTTCCCGACTAAACCAGGAACCACGAGAGTCTTCTTTCCAATGAAGTTGTCATAAGAGTCATTATCAGCAATAGGGTGGATGTAGGGCTCAAGCTCCTCATTAATCTTATCCAAAGACGCGAGTGAGACAAAGTCGGTCAAGATGACGCCACCGTCTCGCTCAAGGATTTCAAGAATCTCCTCCAAAGAAGATGTTGCCGGAATCTTAGTGACGGCCCTGGATGGCTGGTACGACGCATCAATAGGAGGTAAGAGGCGAGGAGCAGATGGTTTTGCGTCTTTCTCAGTTCGCTCCATCTTTCTTTGTGTTGATGTCAAGTCGAAACAGATTAGCGACTGTAAAGATCAAAAAAAAGGCATGTGAGGTTTGGATAACCAGTCGAGAAGGCATGCGATGGAACAAAGGTAGTGTACTCACAGCCAATGTGATCGAGACATTATATATCACCGACGCATTCTATAAAACAAGCCTATTATGGTCTGATATGCCCTGTAGTAGGGAGAGCTAGGGTCCCGGATGAATGGATACAAGACGCGGCAGGGCTTAGCATTGCCACGGCGGGGTATATCTGAAGCGGCAGAGAGCTGATCTGCATTATCTAGCAATTTGATTCTGTCCTCAGACTATTGAAAAGTATGAGCAGTGCACCTGCCTGAGTCGGTCATGTGGCCGGCGGGGCCCTCAGGGTAGTTTCTATGGTGATCTCACCACAACAGGGGCGTGAGACTCTAAAGAAAGGTGTGTGTGGTCAAGGAAGCTGGCTTGCTAGGGGTAGCTGCAGAGATGCGGGCAATAGCTCGAGGCTGCAGCTGCGTGGGTCTACAACAGTCTCAATGCTCTACCTAACATTATCGGCAGATATTCCAATCTTATCGGCAAGTAGCAGTACTGTATCTAGGCGTACAGCTCGTTCTCGTATTGCATCCGTGCAACGGTCTAGTCCGTCTCGTATTGTGGCAGTGACGCAAGTCTACACGATTATTACGCTTTAAGCGTCTATTTGTCAGTGTATGCGGCGAGAACAACGCATAGACACCTCCGTTGTCTCGGATCTCTCGGCAAAGTTATCTTGCTTTTTACTACTAGGATAATATGGTCTGATCCGAATGTCGGTAAATGGTAGCGCTGAATATGAGTTTACACTTAGACTTTGTTGCATTAGTGCAACTGTCTCTGTCTTCACCCAGTAGTATCTCTTTACTACAGGAAGCCTATGACTTGGCATGTGATCTGTAGGTACAGAGGTACACATCTCCAGTGAAGAATGTGACTAGAAACGATGAACCTCGTAGTTTCAATATACCTTTTACGTGCTTTAGGGGAAACCACTATGTAGAAGTTGCTTGAAAAGCTATAGGCTTAGTGATACAACAAAGGCGTGGTCACAGTACGTGATTGGATGAGAGGTAGGAAGAAGAATGATTTCTCAATCTAACTGGTCCGGCTGTGATGCTTAAGGCACCACAGCCAGGGCACGGGTACGTGATCGCTCATGTAATCGTGCGAGATTGCGGCAGCCAGTCTGTAAGACCGGCTACACACATCAATAAGTGACTTACTCTCTATTTTCATCTAGCACGGACTAATGCCCCACTTCTAATTATAAATAAACTAGCCGGGCACGTTAACGTATTCTTGCCGAGAGCGGTTCTTCAAGTCTAAGAAGCTGCACGAAAAGAACCAGACTCTACAATCGACAAGCCTTCTGTTCAACCTTTTTCTACCTGCAAGATGTCTGACTGGGCAAAGGCGAGTGATAGCTCGGATCAAGACTATCGAGCTCTAGTCCACGACTTCAACGCCACCGACGACATCTCGTTACTTGGTGCTCGCTTGGATCAACTATTTGAAAGAGTTGTGTCTGTATATCCAGATAACATCGCCCTAATCTACAACGAAACTGAGATGTCCTTCAAGAAGCTCAATGCGTCTGCAAATATTCTTGCTCGATGCCTCGCAAAGCGAGGATTGGAACATGGTGATGTGGTCGGTCTTGCCGTGTCACGCTGCATCGATCTCGTCATTGCTATGTTGGCTGTGCTGAAGCTAGGCGCCGCTTATGTTCCCATCGACTCATCATTCCCGGCTGAACGGATCAATCAAATGGTTGAAGATGCCGGCCCTAAACTCATCCTCCTCAACGACAGCCCAACGAAGAGCCTTGCGCGCTGGCAAGCTATATGCTTGGGGGTCGACGAGGCAAGAGATGGCTCAGTCGTCAATGAGAGCAACATTGAAACTGAGATTGAACCTCAGGATTTGGCATATGTCATCTATACATCTGGCTCCACTGGGCGCCCCAAAGGTGTTGAGATTAGCCATGGAGCTGCCGCCAACTTCCTGGGCTCACTGCGGAAGTATGAACCGGGTTGTAGCGAGCACGATCGACTGCTTGCGATTACAACCATTTCTTTTGACATGTCAGCTTTGGAGCTGTTCTTGCCTCTCTTGTCCGGTTCGGCAATGATCATGGCAAATACAAGTGCCGTCAAGGATCCGCGCGAGCTGATCAGCTTAATGGAGCGCCACCAAGTCACCATTTTGCAGGCGACGCCTGCAACGTGGACAATGCTCCTGGAGTTTGGATGGAAAGGAACGCCACGACTTTCCAAAATCATTTGCGGTGGTGAACCGCTCTCTCGCCAACTCGCAGACCGCCTGCTCGCCTCTGCGGATTCGGTGTGGAATGTGTATGGACCCTCCGAGACTACCTATGGAAGCGTTGGAAGAGTCGGCGAGGGCGACATTGTCGTCGGAAACCCCATTGCCAACGGGAAAATTTACGTCCTCGACGACAAAATGTCCCCTGTACCTATGGGTTGCGAGGGAGAGATATACATTGGAGGCGGGAGTGTATCGAATGGTTACCGCAACCAACCTGAGCTCACCCGCTCTCGGTTTCTCGATAATCCTTTTCACGGCGGCCGGTTCTTTCGCACCGGTGACCTGGCTCGTTTTATAGGGCCTGGAAAACTCCAAACCATTGGACGCATTGACGGAGTGGTCAAGATCCGTGGTTACCGCATCGAAGTTGGCGATATTGAGGCGGTCCTAGTTGATCATGCCAATGTGTCCCAGGCGGTCGTTGTTAGTCGCGATGATCGCCTAGTGGCATACTGCGTACTCCATGTGTCCCTTGACGACACGGCCTCACTTGGCAGTATTCTACGTCCATGGGTTGCTCAGCGCCTTCCACTCTACATGCTGCCAGCATTTTTCGTCCAGATGAGTGCGTTACCGCTATCACCCAACCAGAAGGTCAACCGTGCGGCCCTTCCCGACCCAGTGGGGTTAATTCCATGCCAATCTCCGATCCAGCCCATCTCCGTGTTGGAGCAGCAAATACAGGCCATTTGGTCAAGGATTCTTGGCCACGGCCGCATTGGAATAGAGGACAACTTCTTCGACATTGGTGGTGACTCTTTGCGCATTATTCAGATGCAAGCAGCGCTCGAGAAGCAGCTTCATAGACCTATACCGACCCCCAAACTGTTCGAGCACTACACAATCAAGGCATTGGCTGCGTATCTGGCTGGCGCGGGCGAGAATGACGACAAAGAGGCATCTCAGACGGCGAGCCATGACTTGACCGGCGATGATGAAGATGTTGCTGTGATTTCAATGGCATGTCGATTACCCGGTGGGGTGGCCACGCCGGAGGATTTCTGGAAGCTGCTGCAAAGAGGTGGCGACGGCATAATCGACGTGCCCAAGGACCGTTGGGATGCAGACAAGATATGCAAAGCGGCCTCTGGTACTGACGGTACGTCGTATTGCTGCCGAGGTGGCTTCCTCGGCTCGATTTACGCCTACGATGCATCCTTCTTCGGTGTATCGCCCCGTGAGGCCCGGGCGATGGACCCGGCGCAGTACCTGATGTTGGAGCTGTGCTGGGAAGCCTTTGAACGAGCTGGCTATACAAGAGGTCAGTTGAGCGGCAGTGCAACAGGCGTTTTTCTCGGGGTGAGTACCAATGCAACAACACGCAACACGCCTCCAGATCTCGAGGGATATTCCATCACAGGCAGCGCTGGCGCCACCATGTCTGGGCGTATCTCCTACACCTTTGATCTACAGGGACCATCTCTAACTGTCGATACCGCCTGCTCGTCATCTCTGGTGGCAACACATCTGGCCTACAATGCTTTGCTTCAGGGCGAGTGCGATACGGCCTTGGTTGGCGGTATAAGCCTCCTGCTCAACCCGGGTATACATATTGAGTTCAGCAAGCTCCGCGGCCTTTCGCCGGATGGCCGCTGCAGGGCTTTTTCAGATGACGCGGACGGTACAGGGTTTAGCGAAGGGGCTACTGCCGTGGTGCTGAAACGCCTTTCGGATGCTCAGCGCGATGGTGATGACATCCACGCCGTGTTGCGTGGTACTGCAGTGATGCATGGAGGCCACGGCGCTGGACTAACAGTTCCTAATGGGCCAAGCCAGGCAAGGCTGATCCGCACTGCCTTGGCCAGGGCTGCCATGGTACCTGGCGATATTGACTACGTCGAGGCTCACGGAACTGCCACCAAGCTGGGCGATCCCATCGAAGGTAGCGCACTGGTGGATGTCTTTGGGATGGGGCGTTCCAGCTCGAACCCTCTATGGTTAGGCTCCGCCAAGTCGAACATCGGGCATACTCAAGCCGCTGCAGGCCTCGTCGGGTTGTTGAAGACAATATTATCCATGCAAAACAACACTCTGCCGAAGACGTTACACATCAGCGAGCCGACCAGAGCAGTCGATTGGAAGAGCGCCAATATGAGGCTGGTCCTGACAAGTCGTCCATGGTTGCCACAAGGTAGCCGAGTGCGCCGGGCTGGTGTAAGCTCGTTTGGCATTGGTGGCACCATTGCTCATGTCATTGTTGAAGAGTTCCCTAGCCCTTCCAGGGAAGAGACCGGCCTCGCCACACCACCTGCATCCCCAGCTGCGAACCCGTTCATCCTGTCAGGCGATAGTGACTCTGCCCTCAGGGCACAGGCTGAAAAGCTTTGGTTGCATATCACGAGCGGTGATGGAGAGGATAATCGTCTGAGCGATATCGCCTACTCGCTCGCCACGTCTCGTACACACTTTCACCACAGAGCAGCAGTGACGGCAAAAGACAAGAAACAGCTGCTACAAATACTGGCCTCTATTAGCTCAGGCTCTGGACAACTGTGTAACATGAACGAGGTCGGTACGACACGCTTGGCGATGCTCTTCACTGGACAAGGCAGTCAGCATGTAGGAATGGGTAAGGATCTATATGATACCTATCCTGTTTTTCGAGATGCACTGGATCAGATCGCTTCCAAGTTCATGGAGCTGGATATGCCGCTGCTTGATCACATATGGGCCGAATCAGGAAGCACGCGTGCTTCCTTATTGCACCAGACCGAATTTGCCCAGCCTGCCCTATTCGCTCTGGAGGTGTCCCTCTGGAGATTATGGGAGAGTTGGGGTGTGAAGCCTGCTTTTCTACTTGGACACAGCGTGGGTGAGCTGGCAGTAGCTCACGTCGCAGGGATCTTGGACTTGCCAGATGCTTGCCGACTGGTTGTTATGCGCGGTCGCTTGATGCAAGCCATTTCTTGTCCTGGAATGATGGCATCAGTAGAGTCAAATAGAGGCGAGGCTGAAGCGGCAATCGAGAGACTGAGCCAGAGCGAAAAGGTTGGAGTCGCAGGCCAAAACACACCTTCTCAGACTGTCGTCTCTGGCGACATCGAGGCCGTTGAAGCTGTGATGGCACACTTTGCACAAGCAGGCCGCAAGACCAAGGTACTTGATACCAGCCACGCTTTCCACTCACATCACATGGACGGTATGCTGGAAGACTTGAGAGCTGCAGCCAAAACTGCCCGATTCAGCCCACCGAAGATCCGAATCATTAGCAGCATGACCGGTAGGCTGGCCGAGGCGGGTGAGCTTGAACGAGCCGAGTATTGGGTTCAGCAGGCCCGCAATGCAGTTCGATTTAGCGATGCCTTCCAACAACTTCTCAACCAGGGTGCAAATGTGTTTCTTGAACTTGGACCAAGTTCAGTGCTTTGCGGCTTGGGTGCGGCCTGTCTTGCCGAGACTTCGCAACTGAGCTCTACCTGCTGGTTACCGTCTCTGAAGTCAAGCATGGATGGAGCCTCAGCTATCCAGCACAGCCTCGGCGAATTGCACGTGAGGCATGTGCCGGTCGACTGGGCCGCGTACTTCAAACCTTTTCGTTGCCAACGAGTGAAACTCCCCACTTACGCCTTTCAACACGACACTTTCCACCCTGTAGACAAGGCTAGTTGGTTTGGTGGCATGCCCCAGATCACCGACGTGGATGAGACCGTACAGGGGGTGGAAAAGATGATATTCGAACTGAACTGGCGTCGAGTGCTCACGGACAAGGTTCAGCCTTATGGCTCATGGGGTCTTCTCTGCCCTTCGGGGGAGACAGCGTGGACGGAAAGGGCACAAGAGGTCCTATCACGCACCGGCATTCAGTTGGTGCCTGTTACGAAGCTTCAAGATGCCGAGCAGCTGGACGGCTTGCTCTCGCTTTGGGACTCTGTTGCCGACGTTATCCAGATGGCGCATGACTTGACTGCAAAGGCCTTGTTTCAGTTGCAGGAAGTAATCAGGACTATGTTTGCCGTGCCGGTAGTGTGGATTACCCGCCATGCCGTAGGTGCCGGCACTGGCGATGGGCCGGTCGGGATCGGGGCCGGACCACTGTGGGGGCTGATGCGGACGGCCCGGAGTGAGCATCCGGAGTTGTGTCTGCGCCTGATCGATGTCGATGAAGAGACCGATCTAGCCACCCTAGGTCTAGCCTTGATGCTAGGCGATCAGACGGAGATTGCGATCCGTGGGGAACACTTGCTTTTGCCGCATATGGAGCGTGCCAGCTTAGTTGTTCCGTCACAGGCTGAGCAGCCGTTGCTTCGAGGTGACGGCGCCGTGTTGGTGACCGGAGGCCTTGGTGATCTCGGAGGCCGCGTAGCCCGCAGATTGGTGAGCTCCCACGGAGTTCAAGATTTGGTTCTGATGTCCCGACGCGGCATGGAATCATCTGGTGCTGACGCACTTGTGGTCGAGCTTGCAAAGCTGGGTGCCAACGTTACCGTGGTTGCTGGCGATGTAGCAAACCCTGATAACCTCGGTTCACTTATGCAAATGTTCACAGCAGACCGCCCTTTGCGTGGTGTACTTCATGCTGCTGGAGTGGTTGATTCGGGTACTCTACTGTCCCTGACGCCCCAGATGTGTGCTACGACGTTTGCGCCAAAGGTAGATGGTCTGTGGAACCTGCACCAACTTACCAAGGATATGGACTTGGACCTCTTTGTCATGTTCTCTTCCATCTCTGGCATTCTGGGCTTACCGGGACTGGGAAACTACGCCGCTGCCAACTCCTTCATCGATGCGCTCGCACACTTGCGACGCGCTCAGGGATTGCCAGCCACCTCAGTTGCATATGGCATATGGGACGGAGATGGCATGGCGACCACTCTTGCCTCGACAACCCGTACGCATCTCTCGCAGCTCGGACTGGGTGCTCTTGTGCCAGAGAAAGGTTTACAACTCTTGGAGCAAGCCGTTCGCCAGGGCCGCGCTCTCACTGTTGCTGCGGTCCTTGATTTGGAGCGGCTCGGGGCCTACTACCAAGAACAAGGCCGTGTACCTCTTCTTCTCTTACGCTCAATGTTGGGCCTGAAAAAGGTCGAGAAGCCGGTGCACCAAGTCGTCAACTTGCGCGACATATTGGTTGACGCTGCCCCTGAACAACACCGCAGCATCGTGTTCCGCATGGTCCGCGAAGTCATTGCCAAGGCTTTGGGTTTCGCTCAGGTGGATGATGTGCACGCCAGCGAAACCATGCAGAAACTCGGGGTTGACTCCTTGACAGCGGTTTTGATACGCAACCATCTAGCAACATTGACGGGCATGGCACTGCCACCCAACATTGCCCTCCTTCACCCGAGCTTGGAGTCGCTGGGCGAGTTCCTCTTGGCTCAATTGCTAGACGATGCCGGAAGCCGCTCATCCAGTGCTTTAGAGTCCAGCGATGCAACGCTAAGTGATACGGCCTCGACTGCTTCTTATATTGACATGGAAGCCATCCGAAGGGGTGTTCTCGATCCCAGCATTCAGTTTGGTAACATGGCCAAAGACCCCACTGCTTGTTCTGGTGCCCCCAGAAACGTCTTCGTAACTGGCCCAACAGGCTTCGTTGGTGCCTTCATGGTACATGAGCTTCTTCGGAGGGACATCTCTGTTTACTGCCTTGTGCGTGCTAGCAGTTTCACTCGGGCGCAAGAACGTATGATCAAGACGATGAAACAATACAGCCTCTGGGAGCCGGAGTACGAGTCACTGCTTCACTCGTTGGTCGGCAATCTCTCCCAGCCTCTGCTAGGCCTCGATGAGGTTGCATTTGACAACTTGGCCAATCAGGTTGATGTCATTCTTCACTCAGGAGCTCTTGTTGATTGGTTGCGCCCATTAGAAGACTATATCGGTCCTAATGTCCTTGGCACTCACGAGATCCTACGCCTCGCTTCCCGTGGCAATGGCAAGGCAGTCCATTTCATATCCACCATCTCTACACTACCAATCCACGCAGGCTATGGCCTCACCGAGCATGATGGAGAGTATGGCTATGGTACCTCAAAATACCTAGCTGAGAGAATGGTTGCCGCTGCTCGTTTCCGTGGCGCTAAGACATTCTCCTACCGCTTGCCTTTTGTCGCTGCTTCAGCCACTAATGGTCACTTCCGACTCGATCAAGGGGATTTCTTGAACAATCTCATCACTGGGAGTCTAGATTTAGGTGCTTTTCCCTTGATAGATGCCGATCTATCTACTGTGCTGCCCGTTGATTATTTGTGCAGTACTATTACTGCTATAATGATTAAGGATGAGGACCAGGTCGGTGAGGACTATGACTTTGTCAACACACAGGCGCCTACTTTCAACCACTTCTTCAATCTGGTGGGCATTGCGAGCGGTGGCAAAGAGATTGTCGTCTTCAATGAATGGCGTCGGCGGGCATTTGAGTACGCAGCCGCCCATCCAAAGAGTCCACTGGCCCGCATCACCGCCATCATCGATAGTTATACTGATGAAACTGCGAGTCACTTATTTAAAGGAAATCCTATTGGCAAGCATGTCTTAGGGTTGAACTTGTACCCTGCTCCGCTCATTGATAAGGAGTATGTTCTTAAGTATTTAGGTTGCATTCGTACTGCTACCTAGCATGTTGACTACACAGGCTTTTAGTCCCACCCCTCTCCTACTGGAGAGAGGGCAATATAATTTATTTCTTTATTACTACTTTTTTTCTATTATATGACTTTAGTATAATCAACATTAATAAATACCCCGTTGTTCTCTATGCCCTTTACCACCATCGTACAATGTCCTTTGCAGGCTCATAGGCGTCTCACTTTACGCTCACCTACAAAGGTAACTACAGTTCCCATGTTTTAAGTAGAGGTCTAAGTGTAGGTTACAACCGGTCCTATACTTCTGCTAGTGAGTCTCGTCTGATCTTAATATCTAAAAGACATAGTCCGAAACTATTACGGCATAGATGCTGATTCCAATTGCATCAGATCAATACCAAAGCTCGTCCCAGGGCCCCCAATGTCCTTGATAGCTCTGCTCCACTCGAGCTCCCGGCTAAGTCCCCGATGCTCGAAGTATCTCTGCAACACGCACTGCACAGAACATGTTACCTGCAGGCCAAAAGTGCCAGCTTCGCCATGATGTTGCTGTGAGATCTAGGGAGTGCAGGGATTGATTGCTCGCGGCGTTGTTGTGAAGCGGTCAGGCGTGAAGTGAGAAGGGAGGTTGGATGAGGTGAGGTAAGGCGAGATGCCTTAAGCAGGCTGCTTCTGCGGATCAAGAAGGCTTCGTCATCTAGCTGAGGGGGCATCTCTCTCTCGGCTTGCACCCTCACCAGCTTCTTGCTTTTCTTCCGTCCAAAGCCAACGAATTCTACAGAGTATTTGCAAGGATCCAAATTGACAATGGGTGAACCACGCCGTGGCCTGCCTCAACTACCTCGACTGGCAAGACCTGTATCGGGATGAAAAGCCCTACCAGGTCTTTGCTGAAATTGACGATGACTCCCCAGAGCAATTGAGTAGTATCGTCTTTGCCGAGTCGCCCCCTGATCACCATACGAGATCTAAGAGGCAGATCGGAACGGTTCAGTCTAGATCGGAATGGCTTCATAGTCCGCCAGTATCAGTTGCCAGATCCCCCCAAGTCCTCGGCCGAAGAATTCAGAACGACATTTCTCCCACTTCTTAAGGAGATTGTCAAGGCCGAGGTTGATGGCGCCGATGTAATCTCTTACTTCGCCAACCCTTCGGTCGGCCGGGTCCCTCTAACACAACAAATGGATCACTGCCTTTACAAGTACAGTAAGCAGCCCATAGTAAGTAACCCCGCGCGTAAGCTGACCCGGCTGTGCATCCCACTCCATTACCCGGCAATCTAAATTGCTTGATAAGCTGCGCAGTTATCGTGTAGATGCTCGCGGCCCAGCTGCGAAAGAGAGATATTGAAAATGAGGGGACTCAAGTTGAGGTGCAACAAAAGAAAATAACACTCACTTGGCCCCTCGTCATAAATGCGATGAGGTAGTATGGCTTGATGAATAAGTCCAGACACATTCGCCCAATTCGAGGCATGTGATGAGTGTGGGAGGCTGACTGCCCCCCTCCCTTTGGCTTCGCTAGATGTTTCTCTTACGGTTCCACTCACCTTCCCTCTGTTCGAATGCACACCATCTGCACAATCCTTACAATATGCTCGAAAGTGTAACATTCTGTCGGGCCTCAAAGATCAGCCGAGGCGACTATCCAATCAAGAGCCTTGTTTCAAGCCATCGGGCACCATTCCATCATTCTCCTGCGTGTCTGACTCCATTAGTTGCACGTGAGTACGAAAAGTGCACTCAGAAACCCCACCGAACACGCCTTGCGCCCCTTTTGCTACCGTAAGATAAGAACAACGACGATGAAAGTGACGGCCTCTTTGCAGAATGCTGGAGGCTACCAAATGTTATTTATCCTGGATGCCTCCGGCTGTAAGCCCAACTTTGCATCGAACATCGACCCATCATTCTTCCACCGCCAACGGTTGGCGTTACTCTCTCATCAGCATGAGCGACAACGACGACGATTCGGACCTCACTGTGGGACAAATTTGCCAGAAATATGGCAAATCAATCATCGATCTTCTTATCGACATTCAAAAAAGCCAAATTGAGCAGCAGAAAGATCTTTCATTCGTTGAGCATCTGGATTGTCTGCGTCTGGACCCGCATCAGCGTACCCGGTTATCTCGCCAGTCGGTTGATGCATCCAATACTTCAAGATACGTCGCCTTGTCATATACGTGGGAAGAATCTGAGTATGAGGACCCCAGCTGTGGTCGCTACAGCGTGCAGAACAGGGACGGACCCAGAAACAGCTTTGATGCTTCCGGGGTCAGAAATTGTGTGTTCGATCGGATCCTCAAGTATATGCAGAAGTTTAGGCTCAAGCTTCTTTGGATAGACTTCCACAGCCTCCAGCAAGCGGTTTGCGACAAAGTCAATTGCGATCATGTGGAATGTAGCCGAAATCGCAAGGGGATAGACGCCATGGATCTTGTCTACAAATGGAGTGCGCACCCTGTCGCTTTGCTGTCAACCCCAATTGGATCACTGAGCGACCTGAATCTCCTGATAAGAATCCTTAGCGGCGAGCTCGTCTCTACTAATCAACGAGATTCCGGCTTCCAACTCTCCGGACAGACGACCCAGCGGGAAGTGATCCAGGCCATCATGCTACTGAGCAAGATGACCAAGGATCGTTGGTGGACAAGACGATGGATATTCCAGGAGAGTTACCGCGCCGGGAGGGCACTGCATCTACTCGTTCCTCACTCATCCGACTTGGAGACTTTGAAACTCTCCCATGGCACCGAACTATTTGGCGATGTACGTGGAGAACTTTGCATCAATGCTACTCGTTTCTCGTACGAGGCCACCCGACTCTGTTTGGCTTTTGAATCCGCGCCACCTCGAACCCGAAACTTGATCCGCCAAATTAAAGCCACCGCTGGGAGGTACACACTCATTGTACAGAACCATATGTCTATGTCACCAGCAATCTTCTCAGACATTAGTGAAAGGGATCTGAAACAACATTGGGATCAACTCGCGATTGCTGCCAATTGTTGCCAGTATTCCACGCGCCTTGATGTTGAGGAACTGAAGCACAAAAAGCACAGCTTCAGCCTCTCGAAACTGGCGCTGTGTCTGTTGAATGGAGAATTGCTGTTCAATCATAGACTTTTCAGCCTTCCGTCGCGAATGACAGTCTTGAAGTTTCTTTTGTCACAGTTTTTTAAAGGATATTATGCTCTTTTGAACTAATGCAGCTTGTTTTTCAATAAAGGATGTTGTCTTAATCATGTCGAACTTACGAGCAACGGCATATTAACAAAGGGTCATTTTGTGGCACCTCGGGAGAACAATTCATTCGCACGAGATAAAACGACAGTCGTCATGGGTCGACGACTCAACAGGGAGGCTCAGTCTCCACACCCGTAAAGGACTTGCCCAACTCGCAAGAACGCTCAATCATTTAGGCTATGATTGCCTCACGAGCCACATTTGGGAGTACTTGGAGCGTGATTCCGCCAGTGAAGCTTATCACTGTTTTGTTAATACTTTTCCGGGTTTTTACATGCAGATGATGGCTGCAGAGCTCATCAATGCGATCGATCGGGGCATGGCGTTAAGGTTGGCGTGCATATGGGAACCTTCGGAGCGGCCTTCTCCGTATCAAGCAATATTCATCTGTGAGAGCGACAAGGACGAAGTCACATTCAATAGGCCAGGTACACAACATAGGGTTGCACCATGCGGATCATCCATGGTCTTCACAGCGTCTGCCCCCAGAAGGCAAGGCACCACTGAGTATGAGGTTAACGATTTAGACCGCCATGTGTCTCTTGAGGTACAGTATGTGGGTTTCATCAACGAAACCAGAGGCTGTGTTCCTAGACTAGAGATCAAGTCTTGGATTCTTGGGCTATGCTTTTTCCAGGGAATTAAAAGGACCGATGCCCTTTTTCCATGGCCTCCAGGCTTTGAATCGATTGTTTCATAGTGGGAGGAGACGCTACCCCTCGCGATAAAACGCTTAAATGCCAATGCGTTCGTTTGGCACCATTAGAGATAGAGATAGACAGGAAAGATATTCAGATCCTAGTTACTACTTTATGTGTAATAATGCAGATGTATCGCTGAATTTATACAAAGGGCCTCATCAGGGTAACGATAGCCCATTACACAAGAAGAAACAAAGAGATAGCAACGACAAAACTCATGGTTACATGCCCACTAACAGCCAAAGTTCCACTCGTATTATCCTCATCTTCACTGCCCGAGCTCTTCGTGGCGTTGCTTGCAACTGATGTGTCAATGGTCTTCATGCAGGTGAGCTGAGCTTCCGCTTTGGAAACGATATCATCCGAGTCTCCAGGAAAGAAGAAGGTGAGAATGGGGACGATTCCGAAAAACTCGTCAGCCATGGTATCGACGAGATAGTCGCCCTTCATTGGTCAGTTCTTATTTGTTCGATCTTGGGGGTTGGTACCGGAATAACTCTACCTCTATTTCGAAGGATCTCACAACCGAAAGATCGTAAGCCTTGGGAACGATCGGCCAGCACTCTGAGGATGAGTTTTCTCTTGAGGTAATGGGATCAACTCCTCCAGAGCCAGAGAGAGCTGTGTAATCCGTATTAGAGAAAAGTGTTGCGTTTTTGGTGACCCTGGGGTAGACTTACCTGTGGTCTCGAGGCCAACCCAGCGTCTACACCTATGTGGGTGATATCTGAAGACGAAGGATTCACTGCCCGGTGGATGGGTGTAGCATGTTAACGGTGGAGGTTGTTTAGGTTGTCATTAGAGTTAATTATAGCATTTATCGATATGGCCGCATTCACCCTGGCCAGCTTCAAACTAACGTGCAGCTGGAATTCTCGGCTTTTTGGCAGAATCCCAAGCCAACAGGTTCTGTCGTGTATAGCTCCCAGATGGGTCCCTTGTCGTCTGGTCTATATAGAGGACTCTGACGCGGCATCACTACGCACTCTCTGACACAAACAACCAAGTTGCTCACAGCACAAGTCCCTCTTATTTACTTCCTGACTTTGTTTCATTCATTCTTTTCTTCACTTACTTACTACGACTCATCACTCCATCATCTAAATTTTCACTCTTTCATTTCCCATTTCTCCATCATGGCAGTTGCCGCCATCGAAATCACCGGCTTTGTTGGGAGCGCCCTTGGCATCATCCAATTCGGGATGGCCAATTTTGCTCAACCCGAGACGGCCAAGTCCGTCATCAAAATTGGCGTGGGCCTCGACACCAAGAACGGTCTCAACAACGCCGGTGGTGACCTTCCTGACGTTCGTCTTTTTAACGAGGATGGTGAATTCCTTGGGATGAGCGCCGACCCTGGCGACATCGACGACGGTAGCACCCAGGAGATCCAGATCGAGCATCATGATGACAACGGCCAACAAGCCACTTACGCTCTCTTCTCTACAAACGACGACGCTATTTGCATTGCTTACGCCTCCATAACCTGGCCTGATGGCAATGAATATGCCTGGGTTGGCAACTGGGGCAAGTAATGCGGTGCCGGCTGGTACTGGTCCAACCTGTACATCACGGGAACCGACAACCGGCCTCCGTGTATGTGGATTGATGCCAACTGTGATCGGCCTCAAACAGGATTTCAAGTCCATTTCCCTGAGTTTGTGCCCCAGGAGCCCAACACGGTGCCTGAAGGAAAGGACCAGGATTACTTCTGCTACAGCGGACCTCCCTTTAAGTGGCGAACTGATAAGGATCCCAACGGTATCACCCACTGGACCATCAACAATGGAAGCAAACACAAGAGATCTGCTACAGCACAAGCATACGGCCCTTCAAAGAAGCCGAGACTCCCTCGCCGTCATCTGAATGCTCGTGACGAGACGGTCACCACTGGTCCCCGCTTTGATGAGCAACTTGTCATGGACAACAGCTCGGATCACGCCACGACGCAGCTTTGCGAGAGCGAAACCTCCGTCGGCCCAGATTTCCTTAACATTGCGGATGGGTTGTTTTGTAGAATGTCAGATAAAACGCTGTGGCCGATCTGCGACGACGCCACAACGGACGGGTGCTTCAGTCTTGAGGAGCAGCAACTTGTAATCAATGGTGTGGTTCAGAGGACAAAGAAGTACAGCCAAGTTGTTACTTGGGGCAAGTAACTCCCTCAGGGTAGAAGCTGGTGTTGGGGTTTTCCAGCGGTCGTGGATATATAAGATAGATAGGTGATGTAGTATCTCTACTGTGGAATGGAGGATGAACTAAAGTGAGCATCGGGTTTGAGTGCAAGTTGCGAGAAATACTATGATTTAATATGACAGAATGAAGTTGTGCCTTATGAATATAGCCTTGATTACGATCTTTAAAGCGCCCAAGCACTCAAGCCACAAAACCCGCCACAATGGTATTATGACCCAGAATACTAATAGGCGCAATGAAACACTGACAAAGGTCGGTCACACCTTTTGTTGTGCAAGAGCATGAAGAGGGCGAAGATGACCGCGCGATCGCTGGCTGCAAACTTCCACCAGTCTCTATGCGCCCAGTACATGACATTTCGGGCGAAGATATGCACGATCATGGGGGCAGGTAACTGACTTCCAGCGCGGCGCGCCAGTTTGTCCACCGTAATCTTATTGTCCAATATATAAACTAGAGCCACGCCTTTTCTCAGCCGCGCTGAGCAAGCGGTGGTCGATAAGATTCTTGGAGTCATTTTCGGTGGGAGAGACTTATTGGTGCATGAAGTCACTTGAGAATGTTGGACAAGGAGAAAGATTTGTTTGTTAAGTGTCATCCATCCAACACATCGAGACAATAGACCCGGCTCCCTCTAAAAATGAGCCAGCTCTATTGCATCGACGCAATTGCCATGCAAACCAGCCCTCGACCTAATGTTAACTTCACAATAACTCGCGCCACCGAGAAGTTCTGTGTGTTCGGTACATACAGCTCACTCGACATGGTACTACAATTATTGACCAGTGCAATCAAGAATCCATCGCCTTCTCGAGCTTCATTTGATCGTGGCACAAACACTGGCTCTTATACCATGTACAGCCTTCCATGAAAGTATACTTCAAGCTGTCTAGTATCATGATCGAGATGGCCGAGGGAATTATGCAAAGGATGCCCATCACCAAAAACCGGTGCAGTCGCAGAAAATTCTGTGCCTAGCGTCGGATCCATCAGGTCGAAGAAGCTGTGGTGGTGACATTTCATTGAAAATCGATCATCTATTCTCAGAAACCCCATGTCGCGCTCAAGGATGACCTGAGCAGCTAGTAGTTGAAGGTCGGGTGATTTTGGATCCAAGGTGAAGCTGGCATACTTCGCCTGAATGTCATGCGGATTCGGTGCGTTACTGTCGGCATCTGGCCACCAGAAGAAGACATTCCTGTCTGTGAGTGGAAGATTCCAGTAGATGCGAAAGTTCTCATAGTTTGCCTTCACATCATCCCCCTTTGCTCCTCGACGAGGGAGTACTCCAAGTGAAAAGGAACTTCCCGGTTCACTGGCCAATGCTCGCCTCCTTATCTGAGTCTTTCAATGTCAGATTTGCGGGATAATAGGGAACAAAACCTAGGTTCACCACAGTCAGCACCTTTGCCCTATTGATACTCGTGCTTTAGCATTTACCCAGTTCTCAGTTACGGCAAAGTCATGTATCATCCCCACGACAGGCGAGACTAACCAGACTACTTGTGTGAAATTACCCACCGAATCGATGTTGTCGTAGCATACGTCCTGAGTCCCATCGCCTTCAGCCTCGTACCCAAAGCATACGAGTTCTTTGCTGACTGGGTCAAGCTTTGGATGGGCGGTGAAGATGAGACTTGGCAGCTGTCTAGTGAAGTTACAGAGATCAATCGTCTCAAGCGTCTTGGGATCCATTGCAAATGGCGGCGCGTCTTCTCTAATGGCCAGAAGCACCTTGTTGAAGTAAAAGATGTTGGTGTTGGTTGTCGTATGGACTTTGAACTCGACTGCATCCGTGTATTTATTTTGATATTTACCTTGTTGTCACAATGTGGTTAGAATGACTTGTTCTATCCTCCGCGATGTGAACAAAGTCTTGATTTATTTCATAAGGAAGGCTGCCTAACAAAGATGCAGGAGCTCACTGCCAACTCTATAAGGACCAATGGAAGAACGGATCTCGATATTCTTCCATCTCATCTCGTTTCACAAGTTGCAGATTCAGAGTGCGTTACTTCGATACGACTCGGACATAATAATGTCAACCCAAACACATAGTCGTGCAAGCGACAGTCAAGAGCATCGATGCGGGCTTGATGAGTGGTTTGTACATTGGAAGGGGCTATTGGCGTCGATGCGGCCTGGGGACGAGGAAAAGCGTGAAATAGCCTCATGGGGTGAGTTCAAATATTTCCAAGGGGTTTTCTTGGTTTCTTAGCTATGGCCGACAGCTGGGGCCCAGCCAGTAGGTATTTGCAACATAATCTCCAAAGCATGTACACAACATATCCTAGGCCGGTCACTGTTGGGGAACAACTCCGCCCTGTTTTCCCAATGAATTGGACTACGATCCATCTTATTTCCAAGTCGGATTAAGCACTTCCAGGGAGCAAAAAAAAAAAAAAAAAAAACGACTCCCGACTAGCAGCACAACAAAGCCATGACACTAATGAGGTGTCTATCATTGTTGTCCCTACTTGAAGCAGACCCGACCAATCTCTTGACAGGTCAGCAGGAGCTTTTGCAGGAGCTTTATGAGACGAGGAAGGTAGCCGACTACAATTGAACGAATTGATGAAGCATTCAACCGATTTCTTAGGTATAGTGACGCTTGCAAGCCGTCTCATACTAGGTTTCATGCACATCAAGACTCAACTTTCTTCATGTATAACAGTGAGCGAATGCGGGAGTGGAATGAAAGGAAATTCAGCCGTCAGTATATAGTTTGTTCTAGATTCTAAGCTCATCTACTCCGTATCGGTAGGCTGGTCCTCAACCCGCTGTCGCGCCGCTCGGGGGCGGATTCCGTCCCGTATCCCGGTGTCATGCAGCCGGGTCTCAGTAAGGGGCCTTCGGTCCAGTCATGCACTGAATAACAAAGAACGATTTACAATAAGGAGACATAAGAGTCGGAATGTGGCTGGGTCAGGTGGAAATTTTACCCCATTGAATGAGACCAATGCCCTCGGGCATCCTGTCCACCAGTCCACCACAAACAACACTCGCCCAGCCTACTGCAACTCGAGTTGACCACCTGGTCGGCCTGATGCCGTTCGTGTATACTGTGTTCCCGTCGTATGCACAACAGCTGGCGAGGGCGCCACAGCAACGGCTGCCTGTCTGTGCTGGATGGTCACCGTGTATTCGTATATACTTCGTACTACCGGCATTGCATTTTTTTGTGGCTGGCTGAGCAGGGTGTATGTCTCAGAGCAGGCGGGAGAGTTGGCGGGGTCCACTGTCGGTGATTGCTATACTATCGGCGATTACTTGAAGCTAGGGGGTTTAAAAATCCAACGTCTTGACTGGCTGACATCCTTGCAATCGGCCCGCTTGGTTGCAGACTAAGAAGTGCGAAGGACGGTTACAGCCAAAGCGGCAGGCGTACGGTATTGTTTGTATTCGGACTGAGACCTGCAGAAGGCCATCAAAGCGAAGAGCCGATCAAGCCCTTTAAAAGCCACAAACTCCTGACTTGTTTACAAGCGTTCGTATCCCTCACTCTTCAGCCTTTTCTACACGTTCTTTACGTGCAAGCAACGATAACGACGAAACACGATGCGCGCCTCACTCCTCCTCGGACCCTTTCTCTGGGTGTCCAGTTCCTTGGCTATGCCCAACGGAGAGACTTGCGACTGTTCTTGCACGCGCAATGGAGGCTCTACTGCGGCATCTTACGTTTGCCGTGACTCCCGTCTTGGACCTAAAGTCCTTCCACGAAAGTTGCCGCTCGGTACACTCATAGCAGACTACGACCGCTTTGAAGGGCTGACTCCGGGTGAATTTCTCAAACAATGGACCGACGCCAAGGGCGATTATGTGTATCCGCCCCAAAACGGCTTTCAGCTTGATCAACACGGCAACGCCATCAATGGGACAATGATTCTGCAGACGGGAACGTTTGTGGACCGCTTCGGAAGCGAGTATGGTGAGTCTTCGTATTCGTCGCCCATAGCCGAGCGCCGACAATCTCTGACACGTAGTCTTACAGGATCTTTTGTCTCTGCTGCTGCCGCGCCCTACTCGCAAAGAGCTCTTCCCCCATCCAACCTCGATACAAACCCATCTTCACCAGACTTTCCCTACAGCTACCATGTCTACCAGGTAATCAAGCCCCTTGATGTAGTGGGAGGGCCTATCGCGCCTTGGTTCGGCCAGCCAGGACTCGGCGCACAATTTTATACCGGCGAGGTGGGGAATATCATGGCTTTGATTGAGAAGGGCTTCTTGAAGAGGGAGGACGCAAGCGTTTTGGTCGCTAAGAAAGGGAAAGGATGTTTCTAATGCTCATTTTATAATACCTTTTAATATCATATACAATGACACGAAGAGTCACTTGCTCTCCAAATTACTTGAAGTTTTACCTTTCTTATACCTGTCAGTGGTTCTCAGTCCAACGCATTGCACTGGGCTATGGGACCGTCAGGCGGTCATTGAGGTTGATCTTACTTCTGTTATGCTTCTGCGTAATAAACGACAATTCTCTAGGAACGCTTGATTATAAGCCTAGAGATAAGTAATGAGTTAGACATAAGATAACCTGCATATTACTAGAGCTGAACAAGAATGCCTCGTCACTCACAAATAGTTCACCCACGTAACTACTACCCTAGAGTATTATTAATTAAAGTTTAGGAAACAAGGCTAAGTCACGTGGATAGTCACATGAGCCTCGCGCGGCATCTCAGCTCGGAACTCGGGTATGAAAATTTAGCTTCGATTTCAGGAAATGCGTCGCAATACTCGCACTCACACACGCATGAACCTGGATAAAACAACCTCCCAGCTACTAGTACGTTTAAATTCGGGCCACTTGCACCGTTTCTAAGTAAAGGGCCAGCCTATATTATACCAATGGTAATATTAACTCTTCGAACGAGACTTTGACACACACACCTAACAAAAATGCAGGAGGTGCACCCGTTCAATCAAGAAGCCTATGATAACGCCACTGAAGAGGAAAACGTAGGAGAGATTAAGGGCACTGGCCAAGAGATACACTGGAGAAATTGCGACCATGCGTACCAGAAGAAAACTGGAGGGGTGTGGTTTGGAATGCTGAAAGCAGGAGGGTGGGTAAAAGTCTTGCCAGGCAATTCTGTTTATTTTGTCAGAGGGGCGAATGGTGAAGTCAAGACATGCTGTAAGCCATGAGATTCATGTATATTCAATAGGTGCCTTACAAAAAATCGCCGGTCAGATTAAGAATGTAAAATAGCTCTTACCCCGGTTCTTATTGGGGAACAGTGCAAGGTTTATTTATTACTCGTAGGAGCCACGCGCTTCTGTTCGTGGTGTGATGAAGTTTCCGAGCCGAGCACACACGCTGACCGACAGGCCGAGCGATTCCAGTGAATAAAATTATTGACAGGTCAACTATGTAATTTAGTCTGGGGTCAAACCGCGGGGATTTCACCATTGAACGCTGCCCCGACTCTGATTACCCCATAGCTTGACATCAGCCAAGCCCCACGCCAAGGCTCGCCAGCCCAGTTCCCCAGTTAATCATCGTAACTGTATACCGTCAGTGGCTCTTCCAAATGCGGGATTCATCGCGTTGATCTCGGTGAGCCCGGGGTGTGAGACAAGTCTGGTGATGTGCTTATCTCGAGAGGGAATAGGAGACGCGCAAAGCATCCAATAGACATGCCACAGACGAGGGCGAGCTTTATCACGGCTCGAGTCGGCACGAAGACTAGTGTAAATGGATGAGGAAGGTGTTCTGGCTTGGCGTGATCCCCAGGTCTTGCAGACCCATTCATTCTCGTCCTTGGCGCATCACGCCGGCCTCGGCAAAGAGGCGATGCTTATCGGCTTCAGCACTACTGACCGAATGCTAGCCCGGTGCTTCACGCGTACGAACAACTAGATGTGTGAGGCCATCCGGGGTCACAGAATACGGCAGTAACATGCTAACGTGAGACCACTCCCTTGGTCGGTGTAACGCATTGCCAGCGGGAAGCCAAAGCTCTGCGAGACTCCGTCACACGATTAATAAAAAAAAAACACGGCTCTCTCTCTCCCTTGGCTCTCGTCTGCCAGCGCCAGCGCCATTGCCAAGGCCAAGAAGCCCCTCGCCACCCCCGCTGCAAATCACACGTTGTTGCGGGAGCTTGGCAGATAGAGGAGCAGCAAGTAATCATGCCTCGCCAAGCGACTCAAGGGGCCAAAGCGAGGGCTACATAATGCGACGCCAGCTTTCCAAAACCAACCGATGAACGCTATCCGTCGAGATTGCTTCTGTCTTGTTTTCTTTTTCTATCCCTACCCTTCTGACGCGTAATGCTCAGCTAAAGCGCGGCCCGTCCGGATTCCACTTTCGTCTATAACAACAGTGAAGGAGACAAACGCCTTCGATAAGTCGCAGGCATGCGCGTTACTTTCAAGCAAGTTGTGGACTGGATCGCTCCAGATGCGGATAAAGAAGAGGATGGTCGCGATAAATGGCCGTCGCGAACGTCCTTCATTCTTGCTGCAATGGTAATTGGCCTCGAACAGGAACCTTCACCTCGAGCTATTCTATTTACTGACACAGCTTAACAGGGCGGTGCCATCGGACTCGGCAACCTCCTCCGCTATCCGTCAGTCGTTTTCGCCAATAATGGGTTGCAATGGTTCATTCCTTACTTCATCGCTCTCTTTTTCCTCGGGATCCCGACGCTCATCCTCGAAATATGCATCGGCCAAGCGTATCGCGGCAGTGTTGTTGTGGCCTTCAATGGAATCAACAAGCGCGCCAAAGGTGTTGGCCTCGCCGTCGTCATGACTGGTTACATTGTCGCAACATACTACGTCCCTATTCTGTCCTGGATCATGCACTACTTCCGCGTCTCTTTCACCAGCCCGCTCCCTTGGACAGGCCGCGGCAGAGAATTCTACATGGATGATGTAATTGCCAACCCAGATCCCATCATGCCAGAGACATCTTCAGGGTATATTGAATATCCTGCCACGGGAATAGTCGGAGAAACGGTCGGCTGGTGCGCTTTCATGTGGTTTCTGATTTGGCTTTGCATGTTCAAGGGTGTAGGCTCGACAGGCCGTGTTGTCTACTTCACCATGGGCCTACCCGTTATCATGCTTATCGTCATTCTTGGACGATCTCTCTCCCTCGAGAATGCTACGCGAGGTGTGAAGCACTACTTTGCCGAGTGGAACGGCTCGCAGCTCGGGAGTGGAGGCATCTGGCAGGCGGCTTGCGGCCAAATCTTCTTCTCGATCGGCGTGGGATTCGGATACTTCACTTCCTACGCATCGTACAATACCAAATACGCCAACGCCGTCCAGGACGCCATCATCATCGCCTGCTGCAACTCTGCATACGAGGTCATTGGTGGATTTGCCGTTTTTGGCGTCATTGGTTTCCTTGGCTATACGCCCGGCGATCCTACCATCTCGCTCAGTACTTTCACCGTTGGCTTCCTGACCTACCCCCTTGCTCTCGCCGAGATGCCCGGATCGAACGTGTTTTCAGTCCTCTTCTTTCTCACTTTGGCTATCCTCGGTCTCAGCTCCGCCTTTGCCCTTGTTGAGTCTATGGTAACTCTGATCTGCGACTGCCGCATGACCCGTGGCGCCTCACGCGTGACCATCTGCACTGGCGTCATTGTCGTCAGCTTCCTCCTGTCCCTGATATACTGCACTGAATTCGGCTTCTACCTGCTCGATGCAGTTGACACCTGGACTAACAACCTTGTTCTGCTCTTCGCGGTGTGGACTGAGTGCGTTTGTTCAACCACGCTCTACCGATACAAGGATGTTTGGGGCCAGGTTGGAGTTGTTGGCCATATCGTATATAGCCTTGGTTACGTTCTCGCAATGGTCTTGGGTGTGGCCGTTGGTCAAGCGGTCGGGCCTGAGGCTGGTGCTGGTACTGGTTTTGGGGTCTTCATCGTAGCTACCGCTGTAGCTATCCTGTTGTCCAAGACTCCTGACACAGGAGCCCCAAGATTCTGGGGCAAGAATCATTGGCTGACCAAAGCCTGGTGGCTTGCATTTTATTCAGTAAGTAGCCCATGCCTCTCTGCTAAGAGATTGTGCCTGCTTGATGGACTAACTTACGATAGGGCAACCAACTTCGTCGCGACCTGAACGTCATTATTGCGACAGGGAAGAACTGGAGAATTCCAGTTGTCTGGCCCATCGTCCTGCGATATGTTTCAGCACCAATCCTCGCCATCGTGGTTTCTTTTGCCTATCCTGCCTTCAGTGCCAAAAGCCAGGACCCATTGCATATCTTCGCATTTACTGTTGCCCACTGCGTTATGGCCATCATCGGGCTAGGATTCATTGTTCCGCGCTGGTTCGATGTGTTCGTTCCAGCAGACAAGCTGCAGCTAAGCGAGACATTCTATGCTCCTCAGGTCACCCTTGCTCCACTTGCAGTCCATGAGGGCCAGGAGGTGGAGGAGCAAAGAGTTATGGAAGAACACGAGGCAGAGCCAGATCGAGAGAAGTAATGTCTCTGTAACCAAGAATGCTCATCATGCAGTTTACCTTCGCTCAATTGAAGAACTTTATCTTATGACTCGAGTCGTAGGGCCTTAAGGGACCTGAAACCTAGGAGTGTTAGCCGCTTTAGACGTATATTTTTCCGTCGAATTAACTCTCTACGTGTTTGATGCTGGTTTGGTATTAGTACTTTGCGATAGACTTTTGCAGAATTGTCATGACCTAGCATAAGAAATGGCGATTGACGAAACGTTCGAGAGCCCGGCTCACGAACTCATCACTGATCGCCTTCGCCCTGAAATTCCGAACCGCGACCATGTCGCAATCGGGCAAATGTCAACTCTTTGGAATACTATGCAAAGGCACAGAGTATACGCGAGGTACACACGCATGCTCTCTTGCTATCGACTCTGGATCACTTTATGATCTTGCTCGTCTCGGAAACGAGCCTTCACCCCTCCGCACACCAAAGAATATCCAAGAGTGGCAACTTTGGCGAAACGAAGAAGTGGGTGGTTGGCTATGGATATTTGATTCTCAAGCCATGCAGGATTACGACCGAGTCCAGCTCCCCATCAGCTCTCGAGGATGGATGAAAATGGAGTTATGCTTTCTTGAAGGGGCTTGGTTTTTCAAGGCGAATGGACTAGACAGGGGCAGGACTCTCTCATGCGAGGAACGTACTAAAAGATCTGGGGAATTGGACGTTTGGCTAGATGGTACTCACTGTTAAGTCGACTGGGTATATGCGATTGGCTAGTTTGTCCGTGCGGAAGGACGACAGAGAACCTCCAGTTTCATGCCAATAAAGCATCACTTATGGGACGGAGTAATTGGATATTGGCAGTGCGACAGTGTTTCTGATGCTTATAACTGCAAGATGATTGCAGCTATCGACCAGCAGACGATCGCCCACATCTTATACTAGTGCATCACAGGTGTCAGTCTCAAAGTCAAAGAATTTAGGTCCCCATCGATTGCCATTAGTTGTTGGGTATTTGGGAAAGCCTGCCCCGTAATATAGAGAGATTCCTCAACAATGTGCTTCATGCTGAGATCACATCACCCACCCCATTTCTTAGCGCTCTGGATGTACCGGGTTGAACGGCAGAAAGCGGGCACCTGGGATTCGATTATCAGATGATCAGATAAGATGACATTCAGCCACCGTTCGTAAAAACCCCTGGCACAGTGGGACCGCTAGAAAAGCCCAGCCCTGTAATGAGTATAAACTTTGTGTTAGCCACCGCACACGAGCTGTCATCTTGTTCTTTAGCTTTGTCCTTGCGCTGTCCACGCGAAAGCCAAGCTGGATCAAGTCATGCCCGGGTTTAGCTGGCTAAGGCTTGACGTGCATCGGACCAGGAGCACGAAATGAGTGTCCTACCCCACGGATACTCTGCCTTGTCTGCATAGCGACTCTTGAAGCCCCTGCGTGTGGGTGGGACCGATGATTAAAATTCGTGCTGGGCAGTCTTGGCTACATGTTGAGGAGTGCCAATGAGGGAATTTGATGCTGGGCGAATACGGAGTAGATCCTCTAATAGCGATATCTATTGCTCTAGAACGGTGGACTAAACCGCATCGGCTGCTCCCATGTCCTCCCGATGTCGGCTTTACATGTGTACCTGGCCGGCCTTGAACAGTGTCGTGGAGTTGGTATATCGCTTAGTTGGTCACAGGAGTTCATGGTCCTCGTATTGAACTTCAAAAATCCATCAACTCCACCTTTACCCACCTTTTTCTCTAGTCACCACGTGGATTGTGACAGTCACGACAGTCCAGCCGCCCTCTAGTTTCGGAGATCGGATGTCCGAGGTGTTTTGTTTAATGACACTGCATGTTGGCGAATGCACCTTGCCCAATTCACTGATGGCGCTGGTCCCGATGGCCCCATCTGATAAGATAAAAACAATAGTTCCTATTATCATAATGGCCGGGGCATTGTCGTAAATGGGTAGTTCACCCGGGCTGTTCGCTGGGGTGTTTTCTTCCACCAACTACGAATGGTTCTCTGTGATATCTTCCAGTTTAAGACTAGTTTTCAAGCCTAAGATGGAGAATACTATGAGGCCTTGCAGCCACCTCATAAAATGCTCATCCGCTTGTGCCTCTCTTTCGTTCTCGACACCCGCTTCCACCAAAACTCCAGCTGGTAGCCACTCCCAGGTGCTACTTTGACTCTTCGCTCTTTTACCCACTGCCCCACGGAGCGGTGCAGCAAACATGGTCACTTGGGTTCGAACAATCCAGACCGCGGTCCTTGCTGCGACGGCTCTGACCCCAAGCGCATCGGCATGGGATCGCCAGACAGTCGCGGCATCCCGGGAGCCTGCCACGGCCTTGACAAAGGGCGTTATTCCAGGAAGGTACATCGTGGAACTGGAGCAGGGCAGCACGCTAGGACAGCGTGATGTCAAGCGTCGGGCTGCTGATGTTCTTGGAGACCTGGACACACTCGGCTACGATGTCAACGTCAAGGAGGACTATTCGTCGATATCGAGCCGTTTTGAGGGTGTCTCCATTGAGGTCTCAAACACTGACGAGGGAACACTCAACCAATTGAAGAACATCTCGGGTGTCGCAGATGCATGGCCCGTCTTCTCTATTACCCTCGATACCAACTTTGACACCAACAATCCCAGCCCAAAGTGGAATCCTCACACTGTCACGCGTGTGGACGAGTTACACAAACGGGGATTCAAGGGTAAAGGTCAGCGCGTCTGTATCGTCGACAGCGGCGCAGATTCGTTTCATCCTGCCTTGGTCGGCAGAGTTGCGGGAGGGAAGAACATGTTGGATGACACCAGTAATATTGAAGATTGCAACGGCCATGGCACATTCGTGTCGTCGGTTGTCGTTGGGAAGAACAAGGACTTTTCTGGCGTCGCGCCGGAAGCTGAAGTCTACATGTACAAAGTCTTCGGCTGTGAATCCAGCACTTCCAACGATATCGTGCTGAAGGGCCTTCTCGCAGCAGACGCCGATGACTGCGATACTGTTTCGCTATCACTGGGCGTCGACAACGGATACTCTGGGTCTCTCATGTCTCAAGTTGCAAGCAGAATTGCCCAAGATCGCTTGGTGATTCTCGCGGCCGGCAATGCTGGCGAGATGGGCACATTCTATGCCAGTTCTCCAGCTTCGGGTCGCGGTGTCGTCGCAGTTGGGTCTGTCAATGCGAAGCAGGTCCTGGGATGGCCAGCCATGATTCGATCTTCTAGCGGAGACAGCCTGGAGTTGAGGTATATCACTCCGGATGGACAGAAGCTCAACGAGTCGACCAGCGTCCCTCTGTTGTTTGACGAAGGAGACTCTTGCAACCCAGAGCAATACGGAACAGAAGACCAGGCCGTCGTGGTGAAGCGCAGTGTATGCCCCGCAGCCAAGGCGTACAACTTTCTGTCCAGCACCGGCTTCGGGTATTACCTCATCTTTGACTCGTACAACCAGGGAGTCTATTACATGTCAGATGTCATCAACAGCAACCCTTCCGTGCACCTGTTCGCCCTGACGGAAGCCCACGTTGGCGACTGGGTGGAGAAGGAGATCACTGCCGGTCGGAACTTGACCTTGGTTATCAAGGCTGACGCTGATGCTGCCGCCTCCGAGTCTGACTTTGCCGCCGGTGGACAGCTTTCATACTTTTCGTCTTGGGGACCGACCTTTGAGAACGACTTCAACCCAACAATTGCTGCCCCAGGGGGTGCCGTCTATGGCGCATTTCCCGATAATGAGTACGCCATTGCGTCGGGCACGTCTTTTTCCGCCCCATACATCGCGGGCATCGCTGCTCTTTTCTTTGCCCACAGCAAGAAGGACGCCTCCGAGTTTGCTCGGAGAATCTCTTCTACTGCGGCATTGCTTCCATCCTATGACGCATCAGAAAAGAAACTCGTCAGTGACATTGCTCCTCTGGCTCAGCAAGGCGCAGGGCTAGTGGACGCTGTCAAGGTCATGGACTATCAGACGGTTCTGGTCTCGGAGCCGCACATCTCACTCAATGATACCGACAACCGTGTGGAAACACACAAGATTCGACTGAGAAATACGGCATCGGCTCAAGTCACGTACCGGATCTCACATGTGGCTGCCTCAACTGTCCAAGCGCGAGACGAGTATTTATACCCCTACGAGTATTTCCCGCCACTACTCAGCAACGTCCAAGGGTCTATCCAGGGTCCGGGAAGTGTCACCATTGCCCCTGGTTCAACAGAGGAAGTCGAAATCACCATCAAAGCGCCGTCTTCCAGCAACGGCGCGCTTTGGAGTGGGAAGATTGTCTTCGAGGGAAGCAACGGAGAGTTCATTGCAGTACCCTATTTGGGAGTCGAAGTATCAACCTACGACTGGACAGCGCTGGAGGGATCGCCTCTCGCCTTTCGCTATGATTCGGACTCTGGATATCTATACCCCGTGGACTGGCAAGAAAGGCCATACCGGCCTGACGAGTTTAGCTCCCCCGAGATTTATTATGCGCTGAGATACGGTACCTATGAGTTCTCTCTCGACCTAGTGGGCGAGAACTGGAACAAGGACGATTTCGCCTACCCCCTTTCTGCCGGAGCTGGGTCAGAACAGTGGTATGGCCCTTTACGAACGCAACCCGACGCATTTGGGAGTTACACCGAGTTTCCAATCAAGTACCCCCTCCGCTTCAGCAATGTGGGATTCAACACCTTCCAGAGCTTTTCGAACGGTACAAAGATCCCGTCTGGAAAATACAAGATCCTGAGCAGGGCATTGCACATGTTTGGGAACCCATCGAGCCCCGCCGACTGGCAACTCTTTCTCTCAGATTCTTTCCGCATTCAGCTTGGTGACGATCCTATTCCTGGAGTGACTTCCACGACAGCCGAGTCATCTACTGAAATGGGCGTGTCTACCAGCGCCAGCCTCTCCGCCATAACTGATGTGCCTACAACCACCTCCACCAGTTCCTTGGCGACATTCACGCCAGTACCAGGAGTAACCAAGACACTCAGGGCCACAGCGAGCCCAACTGGGATTGCCGACACATTCGTCGACGTTTCTCTGAGAAGACAGGGCGTTTCCTCTCCCGACATCTACGACCCAAACAGCTGGATGGAACTTCACGTTCAGATTCTGATCCCAACCCGTCTTAAAGAAGGATCTGCAGTGACCTTTGCACTCCCACCTCAATTTGTTGACGTGGCTGAGGACGATTATGTCACGGATCCTGCTTCAAATCTTGTTGGTAGCGCGAGCTTCGACAACAACACCGGCTTGTATACCATCACCTTTGCAGAGTGGGCAGAATGGCACAGCGATATTGTCGGCGACTTTTACCTCTATTGTCGTTTCAGCCAGGAATTCCAGGCTGAGATCGAAGCGGGAACTTATTACGTGGAAATTCCCACAGTTGGTAAAACCTTCTACCCTCCAATCCACTACCGCGCCGTCGATAGGTCGAAGGTGTACGAGCACCAGCGCGAAGGGATTACGGACGGAGATGCAGTGTACTACTTCGAAATCGAGGTCCCTGGCCAACTTGGTCCCTGGAAGTCAGTCACTTTCGCTGGCAGTCAGGCAGCCACGGACGATGGGTTCCTGTGTGACGAGACTACGGTATCCATTGGCACCGAATTTGATGATGAAAATCAAATTGTTAAGTCTACCGATGTCACCGCAGCATCTGTCCAGCGCTGCGAGGTCAAGGCGTTCAAGGCGGTTTACTCGGGAGAGATCCCCACTGATGAGGTTCTAAGATTCAGTGTTGCGAACATTCTTGGTTTCAAAGCGAGCTGGACGATCACCCTGTCTTACAGTCTAGCAATCGAGCTTACCAACGGCTCCACGATTGGCTACGAACTTCGAACTTTGTCATTTGAGAGATACGCTCGGAGCAGCCCAGAGGCGTGGTTCGTAGGCACCATCGACAGAACAGGGCCCATTCAGGGTGGTACCACTACATCAACCTCCTCTCCCTCGTCGACAACAGGCTTCTCGTCAAGCATCTTGACTCCTTCAGGAAATGCTACAATAGCGCTTCCTTCGTCGACGGTTCCTTATACGACTGCCTCGGACACAACCTTCCCCACTTCATCGATGAACTCATCCACGAGCTTAACTTCCGCTCTTTCCACACTGTCCACCTCCACTACCACAATTCATTCGTCTTCATCCCAGGGCCACTCCACCTCTTCTGCGACAGTTCTTTCGTCTTCGTCTCAGAACCACTCGGCCGTTTCTACAGTTCTTTCTTCCTCGTACCAAGGCCCATCCACCCTTATTACTTCAACTATTACTTCACCCTTGAACTCTACAACATCCACCCCCTCGGCGACTTCATTCGATATTTCCGTGCCAGGGAGAGCCAACTCAACCACAGTTTTTGGAAAGCCCAGTACCACGACCAACCTGCTGACGAAGATAACGGACAGTCATGAGTCAACTAAAGCTCTGCAACCAACCCAATTCTCAAGTACTGGCAAAGTAAAGTCCGTCTCAAGCTTGGTGCATATTAAGAGTTCACAGACATCATCCAATGATGTTGTTGTCACGGAAACCCGCCCTGTTGCTGTAGTAACATCTGTCTTCTCAGAGCCTGGCTGGACGAAGCCAGTCACTGTAACGATTACTGTCCCTTGCGCCTTCAGCGGCGAAACGAAGTTCACCACAATCACCTCTGTATGCTTGCGCTGTGCAAAGCACCAAGTCACTGTTACGTATACGGAGCCAGCTCAGACCGAACCAAGCTCATCCAACGGAGTCATTGCAATAGGAAGTTTCACCAGCCATCACGTTCGTCCGACTTCAGCACAGATCCCGAATCAAGGGCCCTCAATGACTATACCATACACGAAAAACCAGCTGGGCCCGGAAAGTACTGCTTCTGGTAGTCATGACACCTCGTTCACCTCTGTGGTTCTTGACAAACCTACTGTATCAGTCGAAGCTGGTTCTCAGTCTGGTGGCAACGAGTATGGCAAGAGTGATGACGTGGACACAGCAGAAGCATTTGTTTCGAAGACTACGGATGTGGTAGTATTTTCGACGAACGCCACTGGTACTCACAATATTGGGTATTCGTCTACAAAGGCGTCATCCCCCGTAGCGACTTTGATCCCCTCAGTGATAGTAGAGGCATCCGGCACGAGGACGTTGTTTGAAAGCGCAACGTGCATGGCTCTGCTTGTCGCTATGGCTGTCATTTTGATTGTTTAATGCCCGCCTGCAGCATCTTGGGTGGCCATACAAAGGACAATTCGGTTGTATAGGACATTCGGGTGTAAATAGTCTCTATTAATATAACCCCTACTATAAATCGAGATTTCATCGCGCCTCTCATGAACCCGGTTAGTAGAATAACTTTCAAAGGTCGCAGCGTGTATGGAGCTGGGGAATCCATTCCCATCAATTCCTTCTTTTGAACTAAGACTAAAAGTTCGCCATCCCACCCTCCTTTCAGCGAAGGCGAGACAAATGAAGGGTTGACAAGGAGTCAAGGACGCCGACCAGATCGAATTAAAAGAGAGGATGCGACATTCTCATCAAACTCTTCATGCCACTGGAGAACTCATGCAGGCGTCCAAGATGAGCAACTGAGATAATCGAGTCTCACATTCCCGGTGTCTAATCATCATCCCTTGCTACAAGGTTGAGGTAGGGTTCAATTTGTCGGGTATTCGTAACTTCATGGCCATTCCTGTGCTAATGTCTACACTATTTGTTCTAGTTCTTAAGCTAGTAATTGAGACAGCCAGATCTCGCCTCCCGCCAAGAAGCCAGTGTTGATCTTAGTGCCCTAACTGGTCACTAATCGGCGCCTGTCTTATTACTAGCTACGCCACCATTCCCTAGTAATGTCCGATCCCATGCCTTAGCTCAGGGGTATAGAAAACCAGTGATGCTAGACCAAGAAAGACGGAAGAATATTAACCGGACGATTATCTTGCCTGAGCTCAGGTCTGCTCTTCAGCACACTTAGCACCAAGACTTAAGCCAAAGTCGGCTCGTTGCGATACGCCAAATATGATTCTTACTCCTCCTCTTGAAACAGATGAATGGGCGGTGCCCCGCAGACAAATCTTAGTCACTGGCGGCGCTGGGTTCATTGGTTCACATTTGGTTGAACACCTTCTGGCGGAAGGCGGCTGGCAGGTTACTGTCATTGACAACTTCGATGACTTTTATCCGCCCGAGATCAAACGCTCAAACCTCGCTGCACATCGTTTCAACCCTGACTTCAAATTGTACGAACTCGACATACGACAACGCGACGGTCTGCAAAAGGTCTTTGCAGAAAACAGCTTTACTGCGATAGTCCACCTGGCTGCGCGCGCTGGGGTGCGGCCGTCGTTGGAGAAGCCCGCCGAATACGTCGAAACCAATGTGGGCGGCACATTAAGCCTTCTCGAATGCGCCCAAGAATTTGGTGTAAAGCAATTCGTGTTCGGTTCCTCATCGAGCGTCTATGGTCTCAATGCCAAAGTTCCCTTCTCGGAAAACGACGACATCGTGAAGCCCATCTCGCCTTACGCAGCTTCCAAGGCAGCATGCGAACTGATGTGCCACACATACTCCCATCTTTACGACATCCGTTGTGTGTGCCTTCGGTTCTTCACCGTCTATGGCTCACGGCAGCGACCTGACCTCGCCATTCACAAGTTTGCAAAGTTGATTCACAGCGGGAAGTCGATTCCTGTATTCGGGGACGGCACAACGCGACGCGACTATACCTACGTCGACGACATCATCCAAGGGGTTCGTGCCGCGATTGACTTTGAAGGGCCCAAGTACGAAACTTTCAATCTTGGCGAGTCGCAAACAATTGAGCTATGCGAATTGATAGAGCTGCTGGAGGAGAGTCTTGGGCGGAAAGCAATCATCGACTGGCGCGAAGGACAGGCCGGGGATGTGCCAGTCACATTCGCGGACATTACCAAAGCGAGGCAGTTGCTGGGATATTACCCGCAGACCAAGATTGAAGAGGGGATTCCGAAATTTGTTGAATGGTTTCTGCATCAGCATACACTAGGGAGAAAATAGAGCTTAAATGAGAGTGGCACGACAAACTGGCAAGGGAGAGGATTTACACTCGTCAATGTGCTGATAATGACCCACTTGGGGAGTGGAATGGAAGAGATCGATATTTGATAAACCATTTTCAAGCGTAATATATGAAGTATCAATACTCTCAACTCACATTCGACTAGAATCTCATTTTTGAGATCGGAACCCTGATGCCGAGGAGGCCAAGGCGAAAGAGGCATATGTCAAACCTGGGCTGAGAATCAGCATGGAACAGCTAAACGCGGCTTCAAGTCGACAACAATTATCCTACTGTTGCAGGCTTGATTGAGTCGCCTTTGTTAGTGGAGTGGAGAGCTGTGGCATTCCTCCTGCTATCAAGCATTTTGGGCGCAATGACCAGGAACACAAGCATAACACCATTGTGTCAGAGAGAGCACTTAGGGTAATATCCCTATTGCCTTTCTAGCTCGCAATCTGTAACTCCTAGCTGAAGTCTACCATGAGTTCGGATAGTAGGTTCAATAAAACTTATATTGCCAAAAGTAAGTGACCAGTTCTGGACGTCTTATATAAAGAGCACGGTTGAGTGGTCTCATTATGAGCGATTGGTGAGTCGCTTGCATTAATATATTCCGAGGTCGGGCAAGTTCTGAACCTACCTGTTTAATCCATTAGTCTGCCGATAATGTCGCGTTTACGATCAACGCAGAGTCTTGTAGAGAGCTTCCGATCTCGCGGCTGACATGTGGGCCACTTTAGCCTCGGCTGGGAAATGGCATATTATTTAGTGCTTATACTGAACTGCTCAATGCTATAATACGAGACACCATGGGCGTATTGAAGTTCGAGACAGCAAATATGATGTCCGTGGATTACAATTACGCTTCTCTTAATGAAGTATGATATGCAGACATTTAAAGCCACCTTGATGCAGAATAAGACGGTGATTTCGAGTTTGGCCTCTATGTCTATGGCTCTGCGTAGCTGCTCATCGACGGTTAGATGGTTGTTGATATGATCTGGAACCAACGCCACGGGTCTGCCTTCTTGTGGAGCGGAGTAGGACTTTGAACAGGTCATTTGTGCATCGGGCTCAGCAAAGATTTGAAGAGCGAGCGATATGATAGACCCGATATGAAAATACCATCCAATCTAGATCACCTGATAACGGCGCTGCTTAAAGCCAACCGATAGCTACACCTCCTTTATGATGGACTCGCTTCACATTGAGATTGTAATAATAGTCTTAACTGGAGCAGTTAAGATTAGTAACGCCGGTGATTACGATGGTTTACAGGTGATATAAACGTACATCAGGCACGACCACCGTTCATTCGTCGTTCATTCAAAGAGTTCTCCAAGGCTTAGCAGCAGGATTGCCCAATCGTAGGTCTGGCATGCAAGACTTACTAACAAGCGAATACGCTCATACGCCAGCGTCCCTGGTACGCTAAGAACCAGAATACGCCTGCATACGCCAGCGGATCCATCGGGATAAGACGGTTCGCAGGCTATGCTTACGCCAAGTGGCAGTACAACACGGAGCCAACAAATCATTCTATACTGATACAATCAGCATTTCAGAGTCCTGACTATAGTAGATGGAACAAGCATCCATAATCGGCCTGGTTTCTAGCGTATCTTACTCCACTTTCATAATCCGGCTCTAGCCTCATTGAATGCGTATAATGTAAGGCTGAGTGGAACTGGGGCCCTAGATGTCATTAGAAAGGTTACGTTGTATTTGGAATATCTACATCATAGCATACGTATTTGGAATATTTGGAATCAGAACTCCGAGGAGGGAAGAAGGCTCTGAATACTTAACGGTTGGTACTGTCGTTAGTAAAATCCAGATCATCATTATTCCCAACATCCTCACCACCACTGCCATTTTTCCAACTAAGCAAACCACCCTACATCCAGCCTCCAAGATGCTATCCAACACCATTCTCAGTGCTGCTGCCAGCATCATTGCCTTGCCATGCCTTGCCATGGCGGCTCCTCCTGCTATCGCTCCGCGTGCCTCCGCCGAGCTCAGCTTGACAGCTCGACTGCGACTGGCAGACACGTGAGTGCTCAACAAGCTTAGACCCTAATGCTAGACTCTAATGTATCAACTTAGTGTCATTGACCGTTTCAACCTACTTCCCGACGACAAAGATTTCGTCTACGACTTCAACTCGACTGACCCAGCAGCTGCTGTTGCTAGCTCTAAGAACTTTCCCGCCCTTGTAGGCACTGGCGCAAGTCTGAGCGTTGTGAAGCTTGACGGTGAGAGAGAGTCCATGATGTGCCATCTGTTACAAGCCCCGCTGACCTCGACAGCTTGCTCCATGAGCACCGTCCACCTCCACCCCTGAGCCGCTGAACTCCAGGCCGTTGTTTCCGGTCGTATCCTCACGGAGATGGTCCCTGAGTCGGGTGTTGTCGACAGTGAAGGCAAGCCTCGCGTCATCCGGACCGAACTCGGTCCCGGCATGATGACGGTGTTCTACCAGGGATCGTTCCACACCCAGATAAACCCGCACTGTGAGCCAGCCGTCCTCGTGGCGGGTTTCGCATCCGAGGATATTGGCGCTAGCCTCATTGCCAGCCAGGCGTCTCTTCTCAGCAACGATGTCATCGCCAATACCTTTGGCCAGACCATTTCGGGGAAGGATATTGATGCTGTTCGCGATATGCTTCCCCAAGGTGTTTCAGTCAAGATCGATGAGTGTCTCAAAAAGTGCGGGATTGAGAAGCAGAGGGTTTAGAAAGACCAGTAAAGGGAAATGAACGCCTAAATCCCCTTGGCGAAACATTCCCTATACTGATTCTGCAGTATGTATGCTGTATCTTACCATTCTTGTATAGTATACACTTGTGGCTTGCCCTTTAGCATTGCCTTAACCTATACTATTTATCATTATTTTATCCGAGCATATGTATTGTTTGAGGATTTTATCTTTTCAAAACCTCCTACAATTCTGCTTAGTTTTTTTTATACATGTTGATAACATTTAGCACCTTTTCAGGGATAAATACGCAGATGCAAAATGTCCGAGGCGGATGAGGAAGAGTGATTGATTTAAAAGCTGTTGGAAGTAGTTTCTTAAAAAGATGCCGTGTTTCAGTAGCTACATTTATTTCCACGAGATTCTGAACTCTTTTCCATGCCACTCTATCATCTAACTTCACGTCCATTCGTCCCTTCCCAGCACAACCGGTTTGACGTAACAACTCAGAATACCGCATTAAGATAATTTTGCTCAAGATCGTAAATAAGCCCCTGGGTAAATACTTCCATGCTCCTTTAGGACCTAAAGCAGCTCTCGCTGTCCACCGGCCCCTCGGTACCAGAGTGGGAGAACACGCTTAGCAGAACAGAGGTAATCTCATCCATGGAAATACCCCGAGAGTCTAAAGAGACATTGCCTGATATTCTCTAAGGTGAGAAGTTCTACTACTCGCGCAAATTTCAAAGTTTTGTTTTACTTCCTGCGTTGTAAGCGATTGGTCATTTTGTAAAATGGGATCTGAATAGCAATATGCACATTTGTGTACATGATTTTAGGCACAAGAGTCCAAGCCCGGCGTTCTGCATGAATATTGGTGAACATAAAGATCGGCTTGGGGCGCCAATCCTCAACCTTGCTCCCAACCTCGTATGTCATGAAGCAATTAGAGTTGGGGTTTTGTTTTGGTTATTCGTTGTTCGTCATCTTCACTAGCAGCGGTCATTATTTCGAGAAAATTTGCTTCCAGTAGTGGCATACACAGGTGACATCTTCACCAGCATGGATATTCTGTACTGCGGGAATGCTCCAAATCCCGTAGTTATGGCTGTAAGGAGTAAAAGATAATCCACGAGGATAGCAAAGGTGGTCCAGATGCGGAACATTAACGTGATATTTTGGAGACTTACACAGTCTCATTAAACAACGGATATCGCCAACCCAAATCCTGTTGTTGGGTAGTGGGTAGAAGGCTCCCTGACGGCCCAGGGTTCGAGATTTAAGCCCTTCAACGTTGCGTATGTATGGAGACTGATGCTCAAACCCAGCCAAACATGCATTTTCTATAAGTGGGATTTAACAAGTGGGACGGCATGGAAAGCCTAGGTTAGATGCTTAGATACGTCTGGGGTGTCATGGTTTTTTCTGCATTCTTACCTTGTCTCTCTCATCTCCAAATTGCAAGGAACAACAACTCCCAACACCAAAGCAGACGTCCACTAAGGAGTCTCTCACCTCATATCACTTATTCTTAAAATGGCAAAGTCACAAACGCAGCTCGGAATCTTTTCTATATACCCCATCCTTTCATGGTACATCGCCAAACTTTCACAGATGATATCGTCGTCCGTCGACGACTGCAGGCAGATCATCAAGAATATCAAGGGTGACGGTAGCAAAGGCTAGACCATTGACATGCGCGGAAAGAATCACGACAGAGTTATCAGGTCTGGCAGCTGTTCTTTCGGTGTCGAGGCTACCAAGGAAGATAGCAACATCAACTTCAAGCTCGGTGGTCAGGACATCATTGTTCTCATCAACGAGCCCAGCAATAAGTATGGCGGATCTGGCCTGATTGGGGCTACAGGCCGCATGAAGTACAACAGAAACTTCAAGAAGCAGGACGTCGAATGGAGTATTTACTAGGACGCGGTTTCGCTTTGAAATAGATGGATAGTTTTGAATTGAAAAAAGTAGAGTCTTGTGAGAGATATCTCCTGTCCTGTGCGAGACTCAATGTATCCAATACTTCTCGGCCCTCGGTGCCGGTATACACTTAGAGATGATACTTGAAGTCCAGTTCCCAGTCACCAGTCTTGACCTTTCGCTTGTCTTCAATCTCCCCATTTGCAATCTTTCTCTTTTGCTCGTTGCACCAGCGGATGTAGAACCACTTGACCGCCACCAGGACTTGAGCCAACCCAAGCGCCCCAACCGAGGAGCTGTTACCAAGGACATAGGGATCCGTCCTGTAAATTTGGCCCGCAACAATTCCTGCCGTGTTGCCAATACTTAGCTGCATGCCGATGGCCGTGGCACGTCTATAATGGGGAGCAACGTTGACATTAAGCCAAGTTAGGTTGAGCCCAGGGCCATTGTACACCGAGACGGCGCATAGAAAGGTTCCGAAGAACTTGACTCCGTTGCTCGTTGGGCAGAGCATCAGGATGTATCCCAAGATGCCAGGAATGTTGGTCAAAAGGACAAATGGACCACGGATGCAGAGACGGTCAGAAACGTAGGCGACGGCGAGAAAGCATGCGCCGCCAAAGATGTAGACGGGGATGCTCAAATACTGAGCCTCAATCTTGGAGTATCCCATGCTAACGATGATGGATGGGAGAAAGGTGCTGAAGCCGTAGAGGAGGATGTCTTGGCAGAACTGAATGAGGCCACTGGATACACAGAGTCAGTAACATAACGTTCGCGATAGGCTTACGGACGAAAAAAGACTGACCTCAGATAGAGCTTTGGGTCCTTCAACGCAATCTTGACTTCATCCCAGCTGAACTCTTCACTCCCCATGTACTGAGCCCGTTGTATCTCGCGTATTTTCATCATGCGCTTCTCTTCTTCAGTGAGGAAGTAGGCATTCGAGGGATTGTTAGGCAGACCAAACCAAATGACGGGCGCCACGGCTATGCTGAAAATGCCCTCGATGATATAAACCCATCGCCAGCCGGCGTAGCCACTGATGCCGTCCATCTTTAGTAGAGCGTATGCGAGCAAGCCACCAAAGGCACCCGCAATCGCGGTGCACACAAAAAGGTACGAAACTCTCTTTGCTTGCTCCTCGCGCTTGTAGACCATTGTCAAGTAAAGATTGAGTGCAGGGAACAAGCCGGCCTCGCAGGCACCAAGTACCAGTCGTGCGGCGTACAAGCCACCAACGCTGGTAATGAAGCCCGAGAAGATTGTAGCCAGAGACCAGACAACGCACAAGCCCGTGAGCAGAATTCGAGGCGTCATCCACTTCATCATGACGGTCCACGGAGGCTCAAAGGCGACGTAGGTCGCGTAGAAGATGGACACGGCGGTGGAGAATTCCTGAGGCGAGGCGCCAATGTCTTCGGGCATGCCGGCGACTTTGACATTGCCGATATTGGTGCGATCGAGGAAACAGGTAAGGTAAACCAGCATGATGATGGGAACGAAGAAGGCGTCTAGCTTCAGCAGGAGCTTTTTCTCAGCCGCGGGGTCAAGGGATTCGTGAGACGTCGTGTTGCCTCGGTGGGAGTCAACGCGACCGAGCTCTTTGCTCGAGTCGAGTTGGCCCTTCTTCTGGAAAGAACCAGGAGTGTCGAGGGCCGCAGAGATGGAAGCCATGTTGATAATAGTTGGCTGCGCCTTTTTGCAGTTGAAATGTTCTGAGCTGACAGTTGTGATCAAATGATAAGGCGAGTGTGTGGTCGAGGAATTATTTGGAACGATCCCGGGTGGATCATGATGTCTTTATCTTCGCCAGGAATATTAGACAGCCGATGACAGCCGTACCAGGCGGTATCCCAGTTCAGAGCCATTCTCCCAACGCTCATGAGTTCACTGAAAGCCTCGAGAAACAGGGTTTCGACTTTGCGGGGTAGTATCGGGATTCATCACCGACCCTTGCTCCCGCGAGGCACACTCCCGCGCTCTAGAAGCGAGCGATAGCATACTATCCCTATCTAGTCTAGATAGCGGCAATTCCCAGGCTAGATCGGGCATCTTTCCCTCGTCTGGGGAGGTATCGCAGATGATACTACAGTAGTATCAGTCCTTACTCTGCTCAATCATTGGTCCAGGTATATCATCCTACCTTAAGAGGGGAAGCCGTCCGCTATCTTTCGTAACGACATGTAGATCCCTGTCTTAGCTCCATAATTTAGCACTAGGTCCCCCTGTACATGGCGTGACTCCTATCAGTCAGATACGTCAATGCCCGGCGATAGAGGCTGGGCAAAGGCTTGGTCTTGGAACAGGCCCGGCACTTGTTCTAGACGATGAATATGAATGTAGAGTGCCATCATTATCGCATATCTATTTGCAAATAGATCGTAGGGCTATTATCGAAATAGTCTCATCATCGTACTGTAACGTCAAACTTCCCGTGTATCATCGACCGGCCCCATCCCTGCCGCGAGGTCCATTGGCTCAAATCAAAATCGACATCCATTGCAGGGTCGGCAAAGCCTTCTTCCCAGAGCCCAATGTCAATTCCCGGACTTGTGTTCTCGTCATAAAACGGCTCTCCCAGGGAGCTATTGTCCACTACAGGGAAAGTCAGTCTCTCGCCATTGCCGTCACTCAATGCGTATTCAAGAGTAGCCAAACCGCCATGGTTGTTCCCGATGTTCATTGGCAGCATCGTCACGATTGCAGCGGATGCATGGTTAGCCATGGACGAACTCGGTGAAGAGAAATCGTTCCAAAACGGGCGAGGCCGGTCCTGGACGACAATGCCTGGCATCGCTGCGGAACGTAGATTGGCCAGTAGCTCGTAGCGAGCCCCCATGTGAGTGTTGCCACGCTCGCCCATGCCCCGGAGTAAGTCTAGACCCGCGTTCATTGCAACCGTGTTGGCCGCGATGGTCGGGAATGCGACACAGACCATGACGAGGACGATTGTCGCCGAGAAGATGTGTTCTCCGTCCATGTAGCCGTATGTTGCTTGATATGTTAGTCAGATTTTCACGGAGAGGCTGTAGGAGGTGTGAATTACCGACGAGGTCCCGCTGCGCTACGATGACCATCATGTTGATGGTGTCTTGGGCTGCACCGATGCACATATCAATGACCCTGACGGTCGTTTGGGATAGACCTTCTCTCCTATCCCGTTCCTTCTCCTCGGGATCCCTGCTATTTCTGATTCTCTGCAGCCGCTTCTGCACAACGTGGAACAGCAAAGGCCGCGCCGTCATGTTGATGCACTGATAGTAATGCGCAAACGCGCCCACGCTTTCACGGCTGATGCCGAGTCGCGCAGGATCGAAGCGGAGTTCATCCGGCAAATCTCGATTCCACTTTGATAGGGTCAGGACGATTCCCTGGACCGATGCCTTCAGGCATGTCCCAGACTTTGGCGTTGCCTTGTTGGCTTTGCGATATATCGTCATGTGGATTTCGCCAAGGATCCTGGAGAGCTGGGTGTAATGGCGTAGGACCACGGCAGGACAATACTCGGGATCTCCTGGGAGCCGTGATGGGAGATCCACGCCAATGTCTTCGTCTTGCACGGTGATGGGATTGCCGGATTTTACTGACAAGATGCGATCGAGGCTATAAACCGACCACCAGACACGGCGTCGATGCTCCCGGGCGGCGCTGTCCAACGCAGGCGCAGAATCGTGTCCTTGACAAGAGCTTGTGGACGTGTTGAGACCAACCTCTTGATGAAGACCAAGTGAGGTGGCCATGCGAAGAGCCATTCCTATGTACAGGAACGCAGCATCGCGACGGTTCATGTTCTGCATGAAATAGCCAACGAGAGCCAGAGTCTCCACGCACAGTACAGAGCCCTCATCGTGGGCATCAGGGAGCAGGATCAGGGAGCAGGATCAGGGAGCAGGATCAGGGCGCTTGTAAAGTAACCGAATCCTGGAGGCCCACGAAAGTCGACCCATTGATTGACGGAATAGAGCTGACCGAAGGCCAAGATGACGAGAACCTTGGCATACAAGAGGCAACCCTCTTTGTCGTTGCGGTCTGGGGGCCCACAGTAGACCTGGAGCAGATACTCGTCAAACGTGTCTTTCGGATCGGTAAAGGCAAAGATGGTGCCGATGTACATGTATTGCGCGGCAAAGAGTCGTCGAGCAATGTCTAAAGGCGGCAGCCGCACGTTGGGCCCAAAGACTCCGCGGCGAGAGGGCAACGCGCCTGGCTCGTAGAAGTTTGGATTGGAATCGAGACTCCCATCGTCGCCGTGGAAGCCGGACAGTTTGCTGACGCTGCGGAGGAAGTTGTCTGATGACGCGGGGCCTTTGAAGCCTAGCGGATGTGGTCAGGTTGGTGGGTAGAGATACGATGTAGCAGAGTTAGACTTACTTGTAGAGGGTTTGTCAACGCTGAGTTGGGTAAAGGGCTCCAGCAACGGATGCTCGCCTTCGAAGTCTACCTCATCGTCGTAATCTAAGCCGTCTTGTGCTTTGCCTGTAGCTAAATCCGGAGGATGAGAGAAGGCAGCTGGACCATTAAGTGTGAGCTTCAGAGCAGTGGAGAGAACAAGATAAGACAAAAAAGGTGTGAAATATTGGCCGTACATACCATCATGGGCCTTAGCTTTCTTCTCGAGTTCTCTCAGGTAACTGTGGTGTCATTAAATGGCGAGTTTTGCGGGATAGATTATGCAAACTCACGACTCATTGACTAAGATCTTCCTCGTTTCTTCGTAAGTGCACTGCATGTCATTGTCGCGACATCGGGAACAGGTCGGCTTCTCCTTGGAGCAATACGACCGACGTTGACGGCAACGCAGGCATCTGACGGGGCATTCGGTTGTAAGCTTGCGTTCCCAAGGAAACAGAATAGAAACAGAGCAGAAACAGCATAGGTAACTCACGCGACAGGTCTCGTTGAGGTGCAGTCAATGGCTTGAGAGGAGGGCGTTGACAGAGAGGCCATTTTGACTAATTTCACGCAACTGTGGCTGGTGGAGCGAGTATCTCCAAGTCCCCAACAAGTGGATTCTGATATCGGTTTAGACGGACAAGGGACAAAGCGGCACGCACACTAGTATGTAGTATGGCTAACAAGGCTGGGGTGAAGTCCAGGGTTAAAGGCGAAGGCTGAATGAGGCCAGGGAGACAGGCACAGACGGGGGTGATGACGCTTCTGCGTAGTTGATCCCAGACGGTGCAAAGTATGACTAGACAGTGGAGGAGGGAGTTGAGTCCCTAAGTATGTGGACCCCACTCGTTGGTGTCGTTGATAAGGATCTGCCTGACAGTTCGAGACAATCCGCGATGTCTTACGCCGGTGTGCGTGCTGTGACTTGTTGGTGAAGTGTAAAGTCGAGCAGTTCTGTATCCAGCCCGCGATTGCCGGGAACCTAGGCCGACGGATGCTTTGCTTTGCATGTCCTGCTTACCCTTGTCTTACTGTCTTCCTCTGCCGTGCCCTGTCAGCCGTTGATGCAAGACGCAATAATACTTGGTTACCTCATCCTCCAGCTAAAGGATCGGGGACCCACCCCGACATGACGATCCAGGTATCTTTCTCGATCCAGTGGTGGAGCAACTTCTGGTAAATGTCCTGAATCTCCGGGGGACAGCCCGGAACTGGGCGAGGCGATCGCGATGGCTCCCCGGACAACGGACGTGGACAGCGACGGAAGTGGGCGCGATAAAGGCCTATAAAGAATCAATCCGTTGGGATTCGGGTATTTTTCTGCTTATCTGTATGTCCATCTCTCCTTCTTCCCCATTATTATAATCCTATCAGCCCAGCATGGCCGTCAAGTCACATTGCATCCGAATCTCCATCGACCGCGGCGGCACCTTTACCGACGTCCACGCCGCAATCCCCGGACGAGACGACATCATCCTCAAGCTGTTGTCCGTCGACCCGGCCAACTACAAAGATGCTCCCACCGAGGGAATCCGCAGAATCCTCGAGCTGGTGACGGATCAACACCTACCGCGAGGACAGTTGCTGGACCTCTTTCATGTCGAGTCGATCCGAATGGGCACCACCGTCGCCACAAACGCCCTTCTCGAGCGCAAGGGCGAGCGCGTGGCCTTGGTCACCAAGGGATTCCGTGACCTGCTCGCAATTGGAAACCAGTCTCGCCCCAACATCTTCGACCTGTCCGTGTCTCGCCCTGAAGTCCTCTTCGAAAGTGTCGTCGAGATAGACGAGCGTATCACCATGGAGGACTACACCGAGGATCCGGAATCCTCCAAGACAACCCTAGACGCCGAGGATGCCGACCTCGCCACAGCCATTACTGGCGAAACTGTGCGAATACTCCAGAGACCCGATCTCGTTCTAGTGAAAACCCAAATTCAGCGGCCTCAAGGCTATCCTCTCGGGCCCAGCGGGAGGCGTCGTTGGCTACGCGCAAACCTCGTGGGACGCCGAGGAGCGTTGTCCGATTATTGGCTTCGACATGGGCGGCACGTCCACCGATGTGTCCCGCTATGCCGGTGTATACGACCACGTATTCGAGACGACCACGGCTGGAATCGCAATTCAGTCACCGCAGCTTGACATCCACACGGTTGCCGCTGGCGGTGGCTCGATTCTGACCTGGAAGAACGGCCTGTTCAACGTCGGGCCTGAATCTGCGTCGGCGCATCCCGGACCAGCCTGCTACCGAAAGGGAGGACCTCTGACCGTGACGGATGCGAACCTCTTCCTTGGCCGGCTTCTGCCCGAGTACTTCCCTAAGGTCTTTGGGCCCGAGGAGAACGAGCCATTGAACCGGGAGGTTGCCGAAGCCAAGTTCATCGAGTTGACAAACGACATCAACCAAGACCGGAAGCTCGCCGGCCTCACTTTGTTCTCACCCGAAGAAGTAGCATTGGGCTTCCTGAAAGTCGCCAATGAGGGAATGGCAGAGCCAATTCGAGCTCTGACTGAGGCTCGAGGATACGAAGCCGCCGACCACTATCTTGCATGCTTCGGTGGCGCGGGCGGACAACACGCTTGCTCCGTCGCCTCGGTGTTGGGCATCTCCCGCATCATCATCCACAAGTATTCTTCTATCCTCTCGGCATACGGCATGTCACTAGCCGACGTCGTTCATGAGATCCAACGACCTGCCGCCATTACCTACACCCAGGATTCCGAGGACACCATTCGTGAACAACTTGAAGCTCTTGCTGCTCAGGCCACGGTCGACTTAACGAAGCAGGGATTCGCGCCGGATCGCATCAACTACGAAGCCTATCTCAACATGAGATATGCAGGCTCCAGCAGCTCGCTCATGGTATTGAAGGGCGCGGACTGGAACTTTGGACGTGAGTTTGAAGAGGCCCACAAGCGAGGATTTGGATTTCATTTTCCCGAGAAGGCCATTATTGTTGACCATGTTCGCATCAGGGCCATCGGTGTCGCTCGACAAAAGGACGCCAAGAGCCCTTTTACTCGACTGAAAGCTGTCGAAAACATTGTGGCCCCTTCTCCGCGTCCAAGTGGAACAACTATTGTCTATTTCGAGGACCACGGCCACTTGAACACCCCGATTTACGAACTGGAAGGAATTCCCGTCGGAGCACGCATCGCGGGGCCAGCCATGATCATCGACAACACACAAACCATTCTTGTCACGCCAGGCGTAACAGCAACTACTCTTGATTCCTACGTCATCATTGACAGTGCTTTGAATGACACTTTCAACTCCAGGCCAGCACAGGAAGAGTTCAGCCCAATTCAACTCACCGTCTTTGGGCGCAGATTCATGTCCATCGCGGAGCAAATGGGCCGCACCTTGCAAAAGACTGCCGTCTCAACCAACATCAAGGAGCGACTGGACTTTTCGTGCGCCATCTCAGTCCCGATGGCGGCCTGGTTGCAAACGCACCTCATGTTCCTGTCCACCTGGGGTCTATGCAATTTGCGGTTCAGTACCAGCACAAGTTGTGGGAAGGCCGGCTTCGAGATGGTGATGTCCTGGTTTCAAACCATCCCTCCTGTGGTGGAACTCGTCTGCCGGACATCACCGTCATCACGCCAGTCTTTGAAAAGGGAGACATCACATTCTACGTCGCCTCGCGAGGACATCACTCGGATATCGGGGGCATCCTTCCAGGGTCCATGCCACCGACTTCGTTTGCGTTGTGGCAAGAAGGTGCCTCGATTGAATCAACGAAGCTTGTCAGCGAGGGCCGCTTTGACGAAGATGAAGTTCGACGGCTTCTGCTAGAGGAACCTGCGAAATACGAGGGCTGCTCAGGTACCAGAAGGCTACAAGACAACATATCCGACCTCAAGGCGCAGATTGCGGCAAACGCCAAGGGAATCCTGCTGATCAAGGCTCTGATTGCCGAATTCGGCGTTGTATGTGTCCACAGATACATGTATGCTATCCAGTACACCGCCGAGGATGCTGTCCGCGGTTTGATGAAGTCCACCGTCGCCAAGTTTGGCTCAGAACCGCTCACGGCCGTTGACTACATGGACGACGGAACTCCCATTTCGCTCAAGATCACCATCTCCCCGGAAGGCTCTGCCACCTTCGACTTTGCGGGCACGGGGCCTCAAGTTCTAGGCAACACGAATGCCCCCATGGCAATCACACATTCTGCCATTATTTACTGTCTCCGTGGCTTGATCTCATCGTCTGTCCCGTTGAACCAAGGCTGTTTGGCCCCCATTAACATCAAGATCCCCGAAGGCAGTATTCTCAACCCCGGCGCTGGCCTCGCCGTTGTCGGCGGCAACGTGCTTACGTCCCAGCGCGTCACAGACGTCGTCCTTCGCGCATTCCGTGCTTGTGCCGCAAGTCAGGGATGCTGCAACAACTTGACCTTTGGCACCGGCGGCAAGGATCCCATCACTGGAGAACACAAAGATGGCTTTGGTTACTATGAAACTATTGCGGGCGGAGCTGGTTCAGGTCCGACTTGGCACGGCCAGAGCGGCGTTCACACGCACATGACCAACACGCGCATCACGGACCCCGAAGTCTTTGAGAAGCGATATCCATGCATCTTAAGACGATTTGAACTCCGCCAGGGTTCGGGAGGCAAAGGCCGGTTCAACGGAGGCGACGGGACTATCAGGGAGATCGAGTTCCGAGTTCCCGTGCAGTGCTCCATTCTCAGCGAGCGCAGGTCTCGTCAACCCTACGGAATGGAGGGCGGCGGTGACGGCAAGTCCGGTATCAACTTGGTCATCGTCGATGACGTCATGACGGGCAAGAAGAAGATGGTCAACTTGGGGGGGAAAGCCACTACGAAGCTTCTTCCTGGGGAGTGTCATCGTGGAAACACCCGGTGGCGGTGCTTGGGGATCCGTATAATGAAGGGAAATTAGGATGACCATTTTCTAGCCTTTTGAACTCACAGGGCGCATATTGGCCGGTTACAGTTCCATACGACATCATTGAATCAATTCAAGGGCAAAAGGTCAGACGATAGTAACTATTAGAAAATAGTTATCTTTACTTACCGTGCACAACCCAGAGTCCCAACGCACGGCTTAAAATTCAGCCATTTACACACTGGAGGATATAATCAATTAGTAGCTAACAATTAGATAGTAAGAAAACTTGTCCTTGGCAATGGAAGCGCCCTAGTCTGCTCCCTACTCAATGGTTCTCATATGAATCCACGAGTTGACTCTTAAAACTCAAAATCTGCGAATGGAGCGACATTGATTCATACGTGGGATCAATTAGAATAACACATGTACCCTAGTATCATGGCTTCTTGTGAGAGCTAAACATTTAATTGAAAAAGGCTTCCCCGGCACATGAAAACATCCCTCGCTTATGGATATCGCTCGCTCGCATCAAGCCCTTCGGCGAACCGGAGCTCGAACAAAAGCAGGCTCAACAGCCATTCGCATGATGCCGGCAAGGTCTCGGCTGCCTAATCTATGCTTCTCCATTCGATTGATAGCTCTGAAATAATTCGTGAGTCCATTAAAGTCTTGAGCCCTGGATCTCACTCGCATGCTCTGCATCGACCGGGTTCTCGAAGTTATTCTAACACCCCTTCCGCGATCGTCAGAACAGTGCTGGAGCAAATTCGTAAAATCTACAAGACGAGTTAATAAAGCATGAACTTTGATTGAAAATGATCGTTGGCCCAAATGTGGAAAAAACCAAACCACTCAAGTTCGTCCCGGGAGAAGGAGAAGGCGACGGTGTAGGAGATACATACCCATGTTCACGTAGTTATAAATCGAGTCGTGTTTTATAGTAAATGCTCGACTGGTGCCAGGTATCATGGCGTAAAGGGTTCCGGCTTGGAAAGCTTCCAATGGATCACTAGGATCGTAGTATGCCTCAACACGATGGCCAAGAAATAGTTTTTCCCAGAAGTGGCCTGATTCTCCGGGACGCATGCTTCGCCCCGGTCGAGGAGGATTGTCGACCACAGGCGGTGTCACGCGTTCACCATCTCCAAATATGAAGCCCACGAAAATGTGAACAAGCTCGTGTGCAACGGCAACACCGAGCAGGAATAGGGATTTCTGCCAAGCTTCGCCATCGTTTCCAGCTGCTACAATGATTGCGTTATCTATAACCTGTATGATAAATATGTTAGTCATAAAACGAGAAAAGACCACTAGGGTACTATACACGCACCGTCTTGTTGAGGCGAAAAAGGGCAGCGAATTTCGGGGTGTAGCCGTTCAGGCCCCCATCGACCTCGTTTAACCAGTCCACTCTCTGCGTCAAGCCCTCCCCAGTGAGTCGATCACTGACGATAATGTTGGGAGGATCATATCGGCATAGAGTAAGGAATCTAGCCACAAATTGGGGCATCTCGCTCACGCCACCTTGGAATATCCAATCCCTTCGTTCCCGGACGGTAGAACCGCGCCAGACTGCTGTGCCGGTGGTTTCCAGGGCTTGGCGACCCCTGGGACACTCGAGCATGGATAATCCAAGGTTGAAGGCGAAAGCAGCAACTCGGAAAGTCCTGGAAGTTGGTGGGATATCAGGCGTCTCATACGGGTTCTCTCGAGACTGTTCGAGAATCCGCACATTTTCGAGCACGTCAAGACGGGGGCCCGTTGGCGGCGACCGAGAACTTCGGGAGGTGTGAGAACTGCGAGAAGACATTGCAGTGCGTTCAGAAGCCAGCTTTTGGAAGTGGTGCAATGAGATGGTAGCAAGGATAGTTGACAATGAAGTGTGTTGAATGTGTTTGTTCTGGGGGCAGAAGCAGTTGGGAATGAATTATGAACAGTATTTTTGGGCTGGGAGTCGTTGCCTTCTTGTACATTTTGAATGATACAATTGATTTGCGTGTTTTCGACTCTTTGAGAGAGCGTTGTTCGCTGTTGGCCTTCGCTATCCCGACTAACATGGCACGATATCCGCGGGGCTGACGCCAGTCTACGGGCGGCAAGCGATGCCGTCGTGCACCAAGAAGGATTACTATAGGGTACCGACTCTCCGGTGCGCCTATCACAAAGGGGAATTCAGAAAGGGGAAAGGATCAGAGGATCAGAGGTCAGACAGGCTTCGAGAACAGGCCAACGTTAGGCGCGCAACGGCAGTCCACAAACGGCAGAGACCGGTTCTGGCTGATGCCGAAACGGAAGACTCTGAGAGAGGCTGTGCTTCCAGGCCAGGCATCAACAGGTATCGACCATATCCGCACATGGATAATTTGTGGGAAGTACCCTGCATGAAACGGCCTTATCGGAGTTTGGAGGCTTGTAAGTGGTAGCCCTGTTCGGTGTTGGACATAGTAGGCCCGCGGCGTTTATGCGGGTCGGCTGCGGCCGTTTCTATCCTGGGAACGGCCGGAAGCCGAAAGAAACGCCCGGACAGCGAAAGCGACCATCATTGTTGCCGCGCGCTTCAGAGTTGTGAACTTGTGATAATTACGGACACTCGGTAGCATAATTATTGGCTGCCTAGGCTAGTTGGCTAGGCTGTCGGGCCGGTTTCAGGCGGCAGGCGAAAAAGCGGGTCCCTCGTTGCGGGCGCCAATGACGCCATATCAACGACGGGCGGGGCGGCGCTTAATTAATCCCCCAGGCTGGCGCCTAACTCGTCTCCGTCGTCCGCAACAAGTCAGTCTCACCACCCAACTCTGTCTGCCTTTCCATTTACTCTCTTGGATCTTGCAAAGACACAAACTCGTCAACCAACAAGCCGGGACATCAATCCAGAATTCGAAAGCCTTTACAACTATGGATCAAGAGGAACTAGACGCCCTCAGCAAAGTGCTGCACGAGATTGCTCGCTATGCTTATGATCAGCGGGTGTCGTTCTACGCCGTCAAAGCAGGCCATCATCACGAGGTCCTTGCCCGTGCTATTCGAAACGTCCTCGGGACTGAACTTGCCATCTTCACTTACGCTCAAATCATCGACGGCCTGCCGACCGCCGATGTGGCCTGGGACCAGAGGTTGCCGGGCATCTACGGGGATCATCCCATCGACGACGTTCACGAGGAGCTCTGTCCGGCCGCTATGGACAAGGCTCGTGAGTTTTACGAGAACTGGGACCCTTCCATTCTCAAGTTTGATCCCAAGGTAATATCTGACAACACTCGCCTTCAATCCGTCTTCGATTAACCATTGCTAGGTCGTCCAAGACTACAACAACGCCGAGCCAGGTTCCAAGCCATTCCACCTGCGTCTCATCGAACTCGTTGCCGTGAGCCTGCACCAGATAGGTGTGACGTTGTTCAAGCTGGATCTTCGCCTTCATCATGGTGATATTGAAAGCATCATCAACTGGAAGATGCCGTCATCGGAATACGCCGTGGATGTGCCGCCTCGCCCCACGCTTTTTACTCATCCTGGATACTATGATGACGACGTCTACCCGGAGGGTCTCGCCGATGTGGTCGGCTACTGGGCCGAAGATCGTATCATTGGGGGCGTTACCGTCTTTGACCGGCGCCCAGGGGCCGACCCCTCGAACCTCCCCAACGTCTACCTCCACCCGTGTCGCGCTCGAGTAACAAATCGTGTGTGCCAGCTACGCGACGAGCAACAGCAGGCATTAGTTGAATTCCTTCTCTCAGACGATCCTTCGCCAGAGTCTCCGCTACCTGTCTTGATAGACAAGCAGAACCGCGTCCGCTTCGACTGGATGACAGCACACACCAATGACCACATTTTTAGGGACATATGGGAACGTAAACCTCTCGAGTATCACGATCTGCAATTCATGTTGAGAAGGCCTCAGGGGGAGCTTGACTACCCAGAAATTAGGGACATGATGGACCATATAAACGCACAAGTGGTCAATTCACTTCTCCGGCCGCGATCACCATCTTTACCTCCGAGTCCTGGTGCTTAGAGACGTTCTTAATGATATTCGCTTTCCTCACAATAAGTAGACATGATCTTCATTTTCATAAGAATATGAACTGTGATCCGCAGACGATTTTCCCAAAGACAGAAGTCCCACTACTGTGTGAAGCTTCACTCTTTTCTACTGACAACGGGTAGCACAAGTGGTCGCGTTATGTCCTCTCAACTGCCTTGCTCAATGTCGCCCCAGCTGCTCAGCTAAATCACCTGACTCCTCTGGATTGACGTCCAACTGGATGTTGAGTTACGTCATTCAAAGACAACGAATCACATTCATGAATGCTTTGACGCGTGGGTCGGCTTAGCGGGAACGGAAACGAAGATGACATGCATGCTTGAGATTTATGGTCACTGTTGTGTCCAGTAGGTCTAGCTAAATCTGGAACTTAATAGAAAAGTGATCCTAGTATTTCTCAAGCCAGGAAATTCCCAACTTTCGGCGCTTTTAGACATGCATGCCTACCCATTATGAATCCGAGCCCGGTGAGAGCAGGCATATCCGATTGGTGTGATTGGTTATACCAGAATCTAGGTAGACACGTGATATCCATTGTTGCATTGCTCGCAAAGCTGGCCTCCGGTAAACCGGACGACGCGCTTGCATCCGCAGTCACAGATGCAGAGAGGCTGTGCCATAACCACTGAAGCGGGAGACCCTGCAGTCTTCAAGTCCTTGCTGGACTTGGTGGTAGATGTGGTCATGCTGGAGGAGCACATGATGTTGATGGATGGATGAAGGGCGTGGTGAGAATGATCTTTTTCTCAAAAGTTGTTAGTGGGTTTTAACTTAACTTGTAACTGATAAGTCGTTACTGGGGGTGGTTGTTGTTGAGTTGAGTTCGCAGTTGTGAAAGGTTCTACTCAATTTATAGAAATCAGCTATAGATAAAGCGATGCATCTTTCACTGCTCCCAAGTTGCGCTTTGAATTAATGGCAACAGGTTCAGTGTGGGCAGGTTGTCTATCATGTTCGTAATTGACAGTCAATGCTTCGAGCACAATGAAACAGCATTAGTGCATGACAAAACACAACAAATAAATAAAGACAGCCAATATCATGGTTATTTGCAGAATTCGTTTAGTCTCTGACTAAAATAGAGTAGCTAAGAAAATAAAGGACTTGCTAAAGTGATCGGAAACAACTCTTCTACCGAATATCCAGAATCCTTTGGTTGGGAAACAATTTCCAAACCTTGCGTTCCTCGCGCCGTAATTTACACATATCGGCATTGAATTTACTTCTAATACAGCTTTTTATTGTATTGTGCACTAAATTCAATTAAGATAAGGCCCAGCGCTGATCAACCATGACCACGAGTGTGCAGCCATTCAAGATGTAACCTGTTAATAAATGACTACACAATGCCCGACTCAGATTACGTGAGTGAATAGATAATTGGATTAAGTGTCATTGGTGCAGAAGTGTCCCAGTCACGTTGTTCAGTCGCAAACGTCTGGACTCACAGGGGAGTATCATGTGCTGCGGCACCACCCTGAAACCCACACGGAGCTGTCATAGATTGCCTTCTTGGGACTGCTGGTAGCAAAGAAAATGTTAAAAAAACTTCACTCTGTTTTCATGTAGGTTTGGAGCAAGGTTGCACTACTCAAATATCGATGCTCAAAGCCAGTTTCTCACAATCAGCAGCAGTGACGGGTCCAAAGTTGGAGGTCGCCAGACTACAACTGGAACAAAATTATCTTACAACCCCAGCTTCAAGAAATCTTCCAGTACTGAGTTGTCCCCAAGCCACCCCAAAGATGCTGAACCTGGCACACAGCGAGCGTCGATAAAATACATGCCTCATTCCTCCATTTCCTCCAAAACCCATGGCAACATTATATATCCATGTTCAACTCTCATCCGGATTGATGCTTAGTCCAAACCGCACAAGCATTCTCGCAAGTCCGTGTACTCAGTTTCATCTCATGAAATTCAGAGACGCCTCAAAGTGACGCCAATACGCATCGGGATCAATCTCGGGGTCGCCTTCGAGTTTCACGATTCGCCTACTGGCCTCCAGCGTTCCCAATACCTTGACCAGCATTTCCGCGCGAAGCCGTGCCTTGCTTCCGTCTTCGTTCTCAACAATAATCATAGAATCGAACTTGGATGGTGTGTTGATATCTCCAAATATGAGAAGGCTAGACCTTTGCCTCGTCAAGGAAACATTGAGACGACGTGGATCGGCGACCAAGGAGGGACCCGTCTTCTCAGTGACGCACAGAGCAAGTACGCTAACTTCGGCCTCTCGGCCTTGGAAAGGGTCAATGGTTGCGGCAACGATGTCTTTGAGGGCGTCGTCTTCTTTGAAGCGTTTCTGGATTGTGCGAAGGTTCACACGGTACGGTGTCAAAACAACCACGTCGGTGGGCGAGAGACCAACTGTCTGAATCATGTCGGAGAGGCATTTGGCCATGCAATCCGCCTGGCGTGGGTTGAAGCGTGATGCGCTTTGCGGATAGTTGCGACAGGGACAATTGACACAGTTGAAGAAAACAGGCAGCAGCTTGCCGGGGGCCGATGATGGAAGACGGTGCTTGGGTGTCAGGTACTTCTCGACCCTCATGCCAACGGGAAAGTTGACAGGAATATACGATGGTGCGTACTTGATGTGTGCCTTGAGCTCATAGTAGACTGCATTGAGCGAGAAAGGTCGAACATGCCGTCTGCCATTCTGTGCTGGGTGTACAAGTGAAAGACAGGCCATCCAAGATGCATGAACCAGGTCAGCCACGAGAAGGGTGCATCGCCGGCAAAACGGTTGATGGGAAGGCTTGAGATGCTCCCCTGGTTGGAACTTGAGTACAGAGAATTGTTGGAGTCTGGGCCGAGCTTCTGGAGAGCCGTCCCGAGTAGTGGCGCGAGTTGTTTCTCATCTGCCACCGCGATCATGAGTCGAGGAGTTTTCGAACACCAGCAGTCCATCGGCACGGAACATGGCTCCCGCCTCGTCAAAAACAACAGCGCGCGCTGTCTGAGAGTTGAAGCTCACGTACGGCTCCACGTTGGAAGTGGCGGGCGTAGTAGCGACAACGTTGGCGCAGGAGACGACGAGGCCCATTAGGTTCGTCAGTATCTCTTTCTGCACGAGTCGGGAAGAGCCTCGGCGGTACTGATCCAGGGTCTTTGTCTCGTTTGCAAGGCCGACGAGTTGAGAGAATTTGCTCAAGTCGCGCATCTTCGTGTGATTGGTTGTATCGTCCTCCTCTGGTCCTCAGGGTCGCTCTTATCGGTGCTTCCGTCACCGCGGGTGGAAAGCAACTTGATGAGCTTCCGGTGGAGGTTCCACAGAGCCGTACAGTCGTTTCGAGAGAGAGGGGAACGACCTTCGACCCGAGGGCCCGAAGCGTCCACCAACAAAGAGATCGTTTGAATCGCCCAGGAGATGTGCTCCAGTCGTCGTCCTCATCGTGGTTTTCCCACCCAAATTATCCATACAGTTGTCCATCTCATGCCTCTGGTTGTATCCACGAAGCAGCATCAGCTGTTTGGTGGGAACATTCGTTGTGATGAGCTTGTCGATGGTCTCGGTAGAAATGGTGCCAACTCGATCTAAGATGTTGTCCGTGGCTACATTGGATGGGGCGCTAACGAAAACTTGGCGGATGTCCTCGTTGAGACACAGCAAAGTGACGATGATGGAGGCCATGTGAGATTTTCCGGCCCCGGACGGACTGGATATGAGGCCTAAACCAAGATGGAGATCATTGAAGTACTTCTGAAACCGAGCACGATCGTCCTCGTAGACAAGCTCAAGGCATGCATCCAGGACCTTAGGAGAGACGCCGCTGAACAGGTCAAAGTTGGGCAACAACGGCAGAGAGAGCGAGTCGGAGAATGTCCCTTGAGTGAACTAGCCCCAAGGCCTTGTCCGTTGATGAGATCGTTGAATAGAGACTTTTTGAGGACCGCCAGAGGATCATCACGCATCACCTCGGGCCAGGTCTCAGAGGCGTCCAGACGATTGACGGCATTGACGCGCCTTCTCTCTCCCTCAAGACCGGAATGACAGACTAAAGTCAGTCTATGCCTGAGGTCATCTTCTAGATCATGCCAAGGACGGGGATCTTGGCCCTCTCCTTCAAGGCGGCGTCGAAATCCCAGACATCCTGCACGTGCATTTGAGTCAAGCAGGTGTGCCTACACCCTAGTCAGTACTGATAAAGAGGGAAGTTGGTGTTGCGGTTGAGGTTAAGTCTTACTCATCGCCAAATCCGTAGCTAAACGGCTTACAGTTCATGGTGGACATGTTGAAGAGGCTTTCTAATTGGGTTTTCCCGGCCTTGACCAGTAAGGTGAATTCTCGCTGCAGAAGTAGGGAAGTCAACTGGGAGAAAGGAAGAGAGGTAGTGGAGAGACGCAACGGGTGGTGGTGGTGGAGAAGGATGGTTGAGGGAGAGGGTATGTGAAGAGATGAAGCGGGAAAAAGCTCTATTAGGCTGCTGCCTGTTTTCTGAGGTGTATAACCTAAGTTGATGCGTCAGTGGAGTTTGAAGACTTAGTTGGTTGCGGCATTTAGGGAATAGATGCACCAGAATGGTTGAGAGCAAGCGGACGAGACATGAGTGGCTACCCTAAACCACGGTGATTCTTTGCGCAGGTTGACTTGAAACGAATCACAGCACTCCGTTTGTTTCCCTTTGATAGCTGAAGTGTCGACTGAGCGCCTTAGGTAATGCCCGAGGCCTCAATGAATCAGTCAACGACTCAGAAGAAGAAATCTCACTCCCGCGGTGACTGGCTGCCGTGATTCGTCACAAGGACGGCCGGCCCAAGCCATGGTCAAAACTAACACAGCGAACGCAACAGGTTGAAGTCAGAATAGTTTAATTTTAAACTGCAGACTAAAAAGACTTATCTCATTTGTTCATGAAAGGACGTTCTGACCAACTCAACCCGCTTCGAGATGCCCTGACGCCCAGTCGACCCGTGGCTGTCTACCTCGCTATCCAGATCGCTCCCCTTTAGTGACTCGGTAATGATATGTCTCTCATCACTCTTCCTTGACGTAGTCGTTTCAGGGCCACTAACAAAAACAACCTGGTGACTCTTCGCTGTTCCTCTCCAGAATCCTGGGTGCGCAGCTTGTGCGGATATGTTGGAAAGGTTGTATCCTTTCGAATTGTCGCCTCCGTAGGCAGAGCTCTTCTTCGTCGAGCCAAAGGTGCGAGGAAACAGCTTGCTCACGGGCAAACATGCACTGATGATGCCGAGATTGGCTTCAATCAAAGTCCACATGCCGCGCTCGATGAAGTTGTATGTGCTATCTGCCTTGTTCTTGAGCGAGTTTTGGACCGATGTGGTTCGGAGAATGGATGCAACCGTGACACTGTCGACAGGCCAAGGTTAGTACTTGAAATCATAGTAAGGGAAGTTCGGTAAAGACTTACAAGCCGCCAATCAGAAACACACCGCACAACAGCAACCTCTGGCGCATGTTCATTTGCAACGCTATGATGGACGGGATTGGAAGTGCCAAAACCATGATATCTGTGATGATGTTCGTAACGGCGTATGCCACCCAGAACTTGTTACTGTCGATGCATACGGCATCGACGGACTTGTTCCAGGCCCCCTCGATGGGAACACATTGCCAGATGGTCGCGCAGACTCCTCCAATTGTCCAGGCTACAATAATTCCCATGACGATATAGCAAGCCATCCGGAAGGTGCGAGTGACGAAGAGCCGGAGATATAGTAGAATGGCGGTGACCTTGTTGAGGCAGACAGTAACCTTGTATGGCGTCTGCGCAATGAAGAACATCTTGAGAGCTGCTCGAAGTTCCGGCTTGGTCAGATCGGCTTTATGCATCCCGTAGCCATTTTCGATGGCCAGCTGCATGCAGACAGAGACGATGATCGACGAGAGCTGGTTTTGTGCGGGTCAGCGACGATCAGGATCGGTGTCGATCAAAGCATGGCCCAGACAACTTACCAGCGAGACGGTAATGGCAGCATCGTCCCAACCTAGCTTGTGCATCGAATAGTGAGTCGAGCATCTGGCAATGACAAACAACCCTGCGGTGATGATCATCACCAAAGACGTGATGTACAGCTTCCAGCCCTGGTTGTCGACCCCGTCGACAGGGAATCCCATGCCTTTGTCACCCGTCGCATCGATACCCAGGCGAGGGCAGGAAAAAGCAAGGCGGCATATCATCAGCTCTTACCGAGCAACCGAGCCCGTCCTGGGTTTAGCGAGCCCTCGGCGAATTCGGGTGGTGCTCCTCGGGGACGGATATTGACTGCTGGATGAAGAAGCGATTGTCGGCTTTAAATCGCATGTTGGCAGAGGTGCCGGTATCTCCACAGTATGTGGTGTCAGTTCATGCAGGAGTGTGGGCGTTCCCATGTTCCTGGGATTGTCGATATTGGTGGATTTAGGCCGTTGAGAGGTCCGGTGCCAAGGGAATCCCTTCGCTCGAGTGGCCGTTTTGATGAGATTGGGAGCAGATGGCGCGGAAGCACGCGGCGGATGAGGAGACGGTGGGATTTGGACCCGAGAGATTGGCCGAACGTTCAGTCATGGATTCATAAAGGCCAAGCCGTGAACTATCGATCGTGACCCTTGGGCTGACCTTTGCGACCCTTGGATTGACAGTTGAGACACTTGGACTTACCGTTGCAACCGTTATTGCCTCACTGCAAGCGAGACGTCAACTCCACGTGGTTGTCTCCACGTCCACGGCGCTGGAAATGAGCACGGCTCAGACGGTTGAGACGCAGCTTGAAAAAGACGGTCGATCCCCTCGAGGATTGACGTGAACCGAGAGAGTCTAGACCAGCATCGATCGGCCATTGCAACTTCCATTACAGCCAATCACAACTCAAGCGCCATGTATTCGTCTCTGTTCAAGTACGCGGCGTCGTTCGCCCTCTGGGCCAGCCTCGCGGCCGCGGCGCCTCTGCAGTGCGACACGACCAAGTTCGTCACCGTGGACACGAGCAACGGCCCCGTCACGGGACATCTCGCGTCCAACTCGCCGTGCGTCGTCGAGTACCTGGGCATCCCCTATGCGAAGCCTCCCGTGGGCGCCCTGCGCTTTGCGCCGCCCGAGAAGTTCGCGTCGAGGAAGCCGTACAAGGCCGCCAGCTTCGGCTTCGACTGCCCGCTGTCGCCCAGCAAGAAGGTCGACTATCCCAGCATGACCTCGCAGGCCCAGGACATCATCTCCTACTTTGCGAGCAACGCTGGGACGCCACAGAGCGAGGACTGCCTGACCTTGAACGTGTGGTCCAAGGCCACCGCCAACTCCGCCAAGGCCAACAAGCCCGTGGTGGTCTTCTTCTACGGCGGACGTGAGTTGATGTTCCTTCGAGTTTCAGTGCAAACAACCACTGACATGACTGCACTAGGATTCGCCATTGGAAACACCAACAGCCCGTTCTACAACGGCAAGTACTTTGCCGATGCCGAGGACGTCGTCGTCGTCACCGCCAACTACCGCATCAACATCTTCGGCTTCCCCGGTGCGGCTGGTGGGACGCAGAACCTGGGCCTCCGCGACCAGCGCGCCGCCGTGGAATGGATCCGCGACAACATCTGGCGCTTCGGCGGCAGTCCCACCAAGATCACCATCGCGGGCCAGTCCTCGGGCGGCGTGGCCGTCGACTACTGGACCTACGCCTACCGCAAGGACCCCATCGTCAACGGCATCATCGCGCCCTCTGGAAACGCCTTCAGCTTCCCCGTGAACACTGCTGCTGTCCAGGAGAAGAACTGGAACTCGGTTGTCTCTGCTGTTGGCTGCGGCAATGCCGCCGATGTCATGGCCTGTATGCGTGAGGTCGACTGGGAGGACATCAAGACGGCCGCCGCCGCCATCAGGCCCGCCTCGAGCTCCAGCGTCCTCCGGTCCATCCCGCCGTTCTACCCCAAGCCCGACGGCGAGATCGTCTTCTCCGACTACACCAGCCCTGACCAAGGCCGGCAGCTTCTCCAAGGTCCCCATCCTCTTCAGCCACAACCACAACGAGGACGGCTACTACCGCATCCCCGCGTACGGCAACGGCGTCACGCCCACCGACGCCCAGGTCACGTCCTTTCTGCTCGAGTCCTTCACCTGCCCCGTGTCCTACCAGGCCCAGGCCCGTCGCAACTACAACGTCGCCTCGTGGGCCTACCGCTACCTCGCCGACTGGGACAACACGCGACTGTACCCGACCAGCGGCGCATACCACGGCGTGGACCTGCACATGATCTTTGGCGCCTCTGGCGACGTGAGCGGCATTGCGCCTTCGGCCGACCAGAAGAAGCTCACCAAGATCATGCAGCACGCCTGGTTCACCTTCAGCGACAACCCGACGAACGGCCTCAGCCAGCTTGGCTGGCCCAAGTTCAACCCCAACGCCAAGACGTTGGTTCTGCTGGGCAAGGACACCAAGCCCAGCGTCGAGTTTGTGAAGCCGTCGGTGTACGATGCGCCCTGCTCCACGGTCACAATGGGTGCGCTTGCAACTTAATGAGCGATCCTAAGTCTAATAAACTAATGCATAATATAATTAATGTCATAGATGACACTTGATCAGCCTGCACTTGGTTTATCCTGCGTTGATTGTGTGACTGTCCTAATTCAATATGCTGAAATTTTGAAGATACCGAGCAACTTGCAGGAGAAAATCCTCCTTGAACTCGATAAGCCCTAGTGTATATTTTTGTGTTACGTTTGATTTTGCTTTACATCGGTTGTGTAACTCTTTAGGATATTTGCCTCTGGCTATCAGCGCATCATTGTCTGCGACCTGCCAAATATTTCTGAATTATGCTGGAAAACAAACACGGCCTGGAGTCTTTCGCTCACGCTCACCTGAACCCAGATGTCATGAGCTTCGACCACGAGCATTCACTGGCGCCTATTTAGAACATCTCTTTGCAGAATATCGACGCACAGAGCACTCAACTATGACGCATAGTAACCCATCTTAACCCTAACGGCATTCTAGTAAGCCTTCTTCAAAAAGGGGCTCATGGAAATCAGGATGTCTATTATCCGGCTTCCGTAACTACATTACTTTAGATAAAGCACACAGACTCTAGGATTGAAAGTAGGCACAGTTTATCAGACGAAGTCTTGGAGGCATCCCCTTGGAGAGCTCGGCATTGCGTTTTGACGAAGCAGTCCGTATTTTTCAAGAGGTCGTTCCTCACTACGAGGCTACTCTGGAACCTAAGGACGCCATTCCAGGTGTCACTTACTAAGACCTTGCGCAGGCTCTAACAGCAAAGGGAAACTATGATGACGCTATTTCCCTTTGCAAACGAGCACTTAATATTGCTTCTAAGATGAAGGATGATGAGACCCGTGGTGGTATAAGGTTTCACGTCCATCACAACGTGGCGCGAATCTACGAGATGATGGGCTTGCCAGATGAAGCTTATCAACTGTACCTTTTTGAAGGTGATGTCCAAGGGAAAGGCCTGCGCGAGGAACAAGCGTCTACCGAGCTTGGAATCTTTACGCGATTTGAACTGTCTGTGACTTCAAAAGGACCCTCGTGCAATGGAGATTCATGCGAAGGCGCTGAAAATCCGGCAAGACTTGCTTGGTGACCATTACTACACGGCAATCTTGTATCACAAGCTTGGGCCACTGCATGTAGAGAATGGCCAATTCCGGGAGATAGATGACGCCTTTCAACAGGCGCACAAGATCCTGAAAGACACGCTGGGAACATGGAAGCAGAACTGGAGAGAACTTTATGGCACTGGGGTTTGGCTAAGGAAAAGCTGCCACAGGGGCAAGAAAAGGATGCTTAAGATTTAAAAAAGGAGGCCATACGCATTGCTATCTGTTTCCTCCATCAGGCAAAGGTAGAGGACAAATGATCAAACGACGACTTTGGTCTTATCGTATATTACAATTGCTAGAGATATCTTGAGACGGGTAGTTGGAAAATTATTATCAGTCAATCTTGTTGAAGATTTGCCCCTGTTCCTCTGTGTCATCCATCCAACGAAGTGCATCCATCCCGGTGTTCTGTGCGAGAAATTCAATTTTGTAGAACCAGTAGGGCGGCGGAGCTGATACGTCTCTCCTTTCCGGCCCTGGAGTGACATGTGCAGTTCTTGTCTTTCGTTTAGTGCCACTACGATGTGAAACTATCGTGTTTTGTGCCAAAAGCACCCCGTGTACCGGCCAAGGTCTTCAGGAGCATCGCCGGGCTGCTTTTCCTTGTCCAGGGTTTCTTGTACGCGCTCCATCGCAGAGCGCCATTGTGAGGCTGCTGCAGTAACGTACTGGAGAAAAGGGGTCTTGATACTCCCGCAAAGGTATGTTTCAGCCAGTACTTGGGCGGTCCAGTCGGTTGCGTCGCAGTGGGCCAGAGCGTTGCCGAGCACCACGATGCCAAGATCCAGTTCTGGAATCAGGTATATCGTAGACGAGCAGCCGACGTTGTTGCCGCTGTGGTAAAAAACTAACGGGCCATTTGCCGCATCGCCAATCGTTGGGTACGATTCCAAGAGGCCAGAATTACCGCTGACCTCACTCATCTGGTTAGGTAATTGGGTTCGGGCCCATCCCATGCCATAGGATTGCTCGCGTAACGAAGAACGGACGTGGAGAGGCGTAGTTGTTTCGAATATGGCACGGATGGCGCTTGGATCAGAGGTAGCAGACGAGCAAAGTCTTCGCAGCAGAAGGGAATAGAAGACGAGAAGGTCACGCATGCAGCTTCGGATGCCACCTGCTGCGAAGGCGACGGTGTCACTGGAGATGATGGGAGGTGGCATTTGGCGTAGCTTGAGGCTGTGATATGGAACGTAGGCCTGCGCGATGTTGTTGTCGGAAGTGGGTGGACGTTGGGTGAATGTGCGCTTCATGTCGAGGGGCTCAAAGAGGCGCTCTGCAAGAAAATCGCCATAGTTCATGGAAGAGACTCGCTCGATGGCGCGCCCCACGGCATGGTATCCGAAATTGTTGTAGATGAAGTCCTGACGAGGAGGGCGAGACGCAGCGAGGGAGGCAAAGACGCCGTCTCCCTGAGTCTTGGTGAGAAGAAGCTGGTTGTCCGACCCGATGAACAGCGCGTCCGACCTGTGCGATGGCTCAGCAGGTCCCGGATTGTAAATTTGCCGTTGGTGGTCTCTCTCAAATCCTCGACAACGTTGCCAATAGGTTCATCCCAGTGAAGCTTGCCTTCGTCAACAAGACAGCCAGCCACGAATGCAATAAAGCCTTTGCACATGGAGCCGAGGTTAAGACGGTTTCTGCGTCTGGAGGGAGTTTCTTGCCGGTGTCTCGGTAGCCGTGATAGCTGTCGAATATCTTGCCGTTCCGGTCAAACACTCCAACTGCGAGTCCTGGTGTTCCAGAGACTTGGGATATTTCTTGAATGATGGGCACAATGAGGTTGAAGATGTCTTGGTGCGAAGATGGGCCGGATCGCGCACTGGGGGGGTTATCGAGCTTCGCCATGGAGAGTTCGATTAAATCAAAAATATCTAGAAGCTCAAGAAATGGTGGTGACGATGGTGAGTGAAGAGATTGCTTCAGACAGTAGACTTTATTCATCAGACAGGTACGGAGAGTCCTCACATGAGGGTGAGAGAAGTGCGTCAACGGGATACCTCACACCTTTGTGCATCTTCCCGGAGACACAGTCAGCGATCGTCGTCTTCAGCAATTCGCAGGCGCTGGGAGATGCTTCGGACTGGACCGCCAGAGCGATTATGCAAGAATTGCTCCAGCTTCGTCCGGCGCTCGACCTGGTCAGCATGGCCGAAGACAAGAGAAATGAAGCTCTGGGCACCTTCTCTCGCCTGATGGAGGACTACAGACGTCACAAGAGCTCTGGGGGAGCCGAAGACGACCTGGATGATAAGTATGGCGTTTACAGCAATGCCGGGTTGAAGCTGTACCTGGATATTCGGCCGACCAAACACGCCGGCAAGGCACGCGAGTTTCTCCTAAATGGCATGCCATCGCAGCATCACTACTTGGAGCATTTTGGGGAATCTACTTTCGGCTTCCCACCTCAGTCACACGAAGAGCAAGAGAGTAGATGCATAATCGACTATGTTTTGTACAACCAGCTCCTCTTGACATTCAAGAAAGGTAACGATGGCAACTTTGATCGGTTAGAGTGGGTGATGCAGCCTGGGCTAGATGCAATCGTTTTCACACGAGCTGGTACATAAGAGTAGCTACGATAAGCGAGAACCTATTCCAACTCAATCTACCGAGGGTACGACAACTCTTCTCATTCAACACCAACCTCGATAGTCCCTCAAAGTTAACTCTTATTAGGACCTTGTGTGTCCTTCTGCGGTGCTTTCCCAGAAGCAGCATCTGGAGGTGCACCCGATGGTCCAGCAGTCTATAACGAACGGAGTCTTTCGTCTTCTTGCCGCACCTCGGCAAAGGTCGGAAGTCCATCGCTCCATGGGGGCGGTTGGATCCACGAGACCGATCTCTCCCCCGGCTCAAAAGTAGACGGTGCTGTCACTTGCCGAGAACTGGCTTCCGCAGGAAGGACGGCTCCTTGTCCCCGTTCATCACTAGCCATCAACAAGGCAACCGGGTGTCCCCCCGATACATAGAACCCCTCTCCTGCGATGTTACCCCGGACGTACCAAGTTAGCCGATGAGAGTGTCGGATGTTGTAGGTGGTAAAGGTTGGATACACGTCTGGTCCATATCTCGGCTGGACTGGCCCAATACGACCTCGACGTCCAAAGCGCAGGTTTGCCAGCGCTCCAATATCGATAGGGGGCCACTCGTTCGTGCAAGGTATCCAAATTGGCTTGGTCAATGTCGGGATGACGCCCTGGCTGAGCAAGTCGATTTCTCTTGTTTTCGTTTTGTGATGAGGGCTAAAGGTTCCTTCGCATCTGATTTCGGTGGTGACCTCAACTCTGATATGGACGGAGGTTAGTCTGACCTTGTGTGGCACTCCCTGGATGATTTCACTTGTACGTTCAAAATTGGGGACAACGCGTATGCGGAACGGGATGGGGTTGGGGTTCTCGAGTTGAATCCGAGTTGGCGCCTCGATCTCGGCGGTGAACCAAAATGCAGGGACACTGGAAAAGTTAAGGGACTGCTTCATCTTTTGCGATATGCTCAGCTCCGTCTCCTGCATCCCCGGGACCAGGCGGTATGAAGCGACAGAGCGAGGTTCCCGGGATGCCCTGAGTCCTAAATCGGCTATTGGAGGATCGACGCTCAAGTTGACGACTCTCAAGGGGAGCACGGCGTCGGTCACGTCTACAGAGCCATCCCTGGAGGCTCGCAGCTCGGCTTTGAGGAAGTACTCGATAAAGCCCTCGGTAGAGCCGCCCGTAGAGTCCAATTTGAATGTCGATGGCAGGGCCTGCGTCGCAACATGGCCAGGATCGAGCGGGAGGTAGCTCTGTTCTTGAAGAACACCGAGAGCCAAGAATTTGGGGTTGGGATGCAAAGGAATGGTGATTGCAAAGGGCCACATCTGCTCCCCGAGTGACGGGATGTGAAGAGGCCCTTGGAAAATCTTCAGGGCGCTGTCCCGCTCGTCGATCAAGGTGAAGCGACCTCGATACGTGGAACTGCTATTGCCGCCGCGGGTGACCACCATCTTGGACTTGGTCCTCCCGTGGAGAGAGATCTGGACCAAGGCGTTGGGGCTCACGACGTAAGTTTTGCGGAAGACGCATCCGACGATGGTATCACCAGGGGCGTATTCGGCAACATCGCCTTGGAGGCGGATGCCTAGTAACTGGGACGATTTGGGAGTGGTCTGCGGCATGGCTGGTGAGCCGGTATAGTCATAAGGCTGGCGGTTGGCTTGTGTGGCGTGGTGTTGACTGTCGCGAAGGCAGAAATGACGTGGGTAAGGCTGGTGATGGACCGCTTAACTTATCCAATGTTGGCAAGCTGAAGAGGGACGATGGCGCAGACTGTGGCTGTGCTCGGGTCGAATCCTTCAGTGTAACTTAGTCCACTAACACGCTGGGTCTGGATCTTGATCTGTTAGCTCCAACAGCCCATCATGATGCGGTCACTCCATTCCAACTGGTTCCCTAGACAAGACTGCGGGGAAATCGAAAGTCGGTTCGCTTCCTGATCCCGTCACTAACCCCTGTTCCTCCACGGTGCCAAGATCCATCTTCAGCGAGTGACTGCACCATGGCTTTCCCGAGATTTTCAGATGCTGGCTCGCGACCCGAGCTGGGCCCTGGTCATCTGTGTGCCGTCTGCGGTGAGATTCCCCTGCATGCACTGCCCTTCGAGGACGAAGATGCGTACCCACACCATCTCAGTCTCGATGCCCTCGAGCAGTCGGGCACAAGCTGCGCCATGTGTGCCCTGCTTTATTGGGCAGCGGGGTGTACCCTGCTTGATTACGGAGGCATGACTTCCTTTCAGACCATCTACACGTCTTCGGGAGACCAGCTATCCGCGAAATCAACACAGAGCAATTACGGCAAATATGGCATGCGCGCCCTCGAGAACGGCGCCGTAATACTGGACTTTTCCGCGCCTGTTGGTGATTATCAACCTCCGATCCAGGCTGACCTGAAATCAACCTTTCCGAGCGGCACCATCATGAAAGACGGGGAAGCGAAGCCTCTCCGGCCTTGGCTCTTCGGAAACTGGTACAAATCAGGGTTCGTCGACGGCAAGCAGCTATTAATGGTCGGGTTGGGTGTCAGGCTTGGGATAAGTGGAAAGATCGAGGACTCCATCGATTACAGCGGAGAGACTGTCAGCCTTCGAGGCTCGCATCTTCGTTTCCGGACTGATCAAGGTACCATGGTCCCCGTGTGTGTCTTGTTGATTGCGGAACTAATGATTCCGGACCAGATATCAGCTTCATCCCTGGAAGACTGCGAGCAGCAGATTCAGGCTCCTCTTACGCCTTCGCCAAGCTCAAGGGTTGGCTCAACATTTGTGACAACCACCACCAATGCTTGTCGGTAGATATTCCAAGGACTCTCCCGACGCGAGTTCTTGATGTGGCTACAAACAACGACAGGATCTTCTTGCGTGAGACTGCCGGGCAGAAGGGCAAATATCTGGCCCTGTCGCATTCCTGGGGTTCAACGCATCGCCTCACCCTGACAACCGCAAACTTGGAAACTCTTCTCAACGACGGCATTTTGCTCGCGGACATTCCCAAGACCTTTCAAGATGCCGTCAAGATTGCCCGGGAATTGAACGTGGCCTATGTTTGGATTGATTCCCTGTGTATTATCCAGGATGATGCCGCTGATTGGGAAGCGGAGGCTTCGCGCATGGGTTCCGTCTACGCAGATTCCTACCTCACCGTTGCGGCGCTGAGTTCAAAGGACGACTCCAGCGGCTGTTTCCCCGATACGTCTACTCGGTATGACGAGCCGTTCATCTCCATGGACGTGAGATCTACAGGCAGAAGATGTTTCAGCCATGCAGCTCCTGTTGCCCGGTGGGAGGATGGCCAGAACCTCCCAACCCTCAGTGCGCGATGCACGTGGGCCACGGATGAAGTTGCCGACTTCCAAGGACGCCACACTTCGTGGCTCTACATTACGCCTGAGTGGATGCCTCCATCCCTGAAGAGATCTCCAAACACGTACCTGCTCGGCGAATTCGGAGGGACGTTCGATCCCATTGCGGAAGAACCGCTGAGCAAACGAGGCTGGACGCTCCAGGAACGCCTCCTGTCTCCCCGCACGATCCACTACGGCCGCACAGAGATGTACTGGGAGTGCCAAGGGTGCGTGTTCGCCGAAGACGGAGCCCTGGTTCGGAGGGGATTCACGACTCCAAGCGATCTTTGGGCTCCTACACTTCGGGAGCCAGGAAAGGACCGCAACTGGCGCTGGATGCGGCTGGTTGAGCAATACTCGACCCGGAAGTTGACGGTGGACTCCGATAAGCTGCCTGCGCTGTCTGGTCTGGCGAACTTGGTTGCCTCTAAAACCGGTGACGCGTACCTAGCGGGATTGTGGAAGAGCAACCTTGTGAACGAGCTGAACTGGGCCATCAAGGCAGATGAACCTACTCACCACTGTACAGACACTGCGCATGATGCTGCAATGCCGCCCGCGACAAAGTCTGCCGTTAAATACCCTGCCGAATATCGAGCTCCGTCCTGGTCGTGGGCGTCTCTCGATGCTGAAATTGATTATCACTCGCTGGGTGATGAGCTCCTAGCTACTTGTGTTGGCGTACAAGTCACGCCGATGGGCAAGGATGCCTTTGGTCGCGTCAAGGCTGGAAGGCTGAGGATGAAGGTATATGCGAATCAACATGAACGATTGCCCAATCAGATCTAATCATGCTATTTAGGGCCCAGTCTATGAGCTATCACCTCGCACGTTCGAAGGGCGTGAGGGTGTAGTTCATCCGCTTCAAACCGGGGTGCACGCAGTTTGGTCAGATGGCAAGAATGGGGTTTTCGGCAAGGAAGCTTCCAGGAAGGGCATCGCTCATTTCGACACTCAGCCGACGTTTCCTTCTCGGGCGTTATTCCTAGATGCCACTTATGCTCTGATTCTCAAAGAAGGGCCTGAAGGCGCGTTTACTCGGATCGGAAAGGCCACGTTTACTGGGGAGATTGGAAAAGCTGACAAGGCAGACGTGCCCAGCGGGGCAATCAGAGAGGTTATTATCATCTAGTCAATACGGGTGAAATCGTTGTATATTAAAGGCCACTTTATATGCAAGATATATTCCCAGATCAGCACACATGGTCTATAAATAGTAATTAAAAGTCCAGTAAGAGTTCGGACGTTGACGTCCTCCGGGTTCCATCACATAACCCACTTAAGGGGAAACCGACTCGGAGCCGACATACTCGAAGCAGACTCGGGGGCGATGGAACCTCTCCGATCTAATTTCCGGCACAGAATCCGGGGCATCCGCAGGCGTCAATCTGTCGCTTATGCGAGGGCAAAGTGCGCAGGGCGGGCTACGTAGCTTGTGCGCATGTGATCTCGGGGGTTGCTTCGTATCACGGAGTTTGATCCCACCAGACGGACGTGCATCAAATTCCGAAGTCGGATCATCCGCATCTCATCTTGAATACGTTAATTCGTAAGCTGCCTCTTTACCTTAGCAGTCCTGCAAAATAATTATAAATATCAGGCAGTTCGACACACCTCTCTAGCCTCTTTATTCAATGTTCAGCTACCACCCAATCCGTATCTTCGAGCCAAACCAACTTTCCACATTTCCAAAACATGGCAGACAATATTCGACATAATTTGTCTATGAGAGCCATGTCTCTAGTACTCTACGCATGCGCACCCAACCTGCTACAAGCACAAACTGCCCTGACAAACGATGGACTCAAAGAGACATTCGCTCCAACACAACCGAACAACGAGTCTCCGCAGAATGCCAACCATGCCATGGTCTCAACACCCATCATAGTGATTATTGCCCTTATTTGCTTGGTCATCTATCGCATCAAGGGATGGGATTCCATCATCAAGACTGTTGATTTCCCTATTTAACGACGGTCCCAAGGTCAGTCTTTTCCCGATTAAGTGGTGACAGAGGCATCTCAGTAGTAACATGAGGAAGAAAGGCGCAACGTATTTCTACTTTCTTATGCTGGTGTCTGTATGAAGTTGGGCGGAATTGCTTAGACCTGCTCGTTTGAGATTCAGGGGCGTCGGCGTTTGAGACACGGAGAAGTGGCCAGGTGTATCTTAAATACGGCTTCCGGTATATGATCGACACTAGAATCAACGACACAGTTGATGAAGCACTGGCGGACCGGGGGATCTCACTATTATTTCCATCTATTTTAGTAATATGTATACTTGTCTTACAAAGAAAGAACCACCTATCTAATGACATTCCACTCGGCATCAACCGCCTTAGAGATGGCAAGCAGCTGCTGGGTGTCCTGCCATGTATCACCTGAAGGCTGGAATGTAGTCAGACTTACGCCCTGTTGTGACAGACTGGCTGCATCTATACGAGCTTGTGCAGCGTTTGCACCAGCCGCTGTGAGATATCCATGGCCTACTGCCGAGTTGCCGTATCTCTGTCCGTAATCTGGCGATGCAGCCTCCGCCACCGATCCGCCAATTCCCATGATGGTCGCGTTTGTGTTAGCTGTCAACCCTTGCATGAGGTTGATGTACGCCAGTTGATTCTGCGTATTCAGCACATCCAGTGCTATCTTTTGCTTCCGTGCCTGGATCTCACATCGCTCTTCGATAGCCTTCCGCCGGTCTTCGCAGTCCTTCCTCGCGGCCCAGTACCTCGAGAACTGATGGAAGTCGCCTTTCTCGCAGGCGGCGTGAAGTTCATCGCGCGAGCGTCTAGTCATGGTACAGCAGATGTAGCCATTCGGAAGCGACGCATTGACTTGATCAGTCAGATCCGTTCCCACAAACGATTCCAGCGGCGTGTCTTTTATATAGTGCGTGAAACACTCCTCGCAGACGCGGATTCCAGTCTTGTGCTCGTCGCCCTCGGCATAGAAAGCGTTGCCAAACCACTTCCGTCCGTTAATGGGCTTCCACGCCCGAAAGCCGGAATTGCATGGGGGCGGCCAACTCGCAATGGCCTTTGCCACGTGCTTGAGGCCATAAAAGTTGCCGTGCCAGTCGTAGCCTTGATGAAGCCAGTTGCGAAGCATGGTCCCGCGCCAAACGAGAGTGTTCTCGAAGTTGACCGCATCAGACACGTCAGCATCAAGGTTCTCAGCTTGTGCCAGGTAGCACATGCGGAGGACTCCAGGCCGTAGTGGTCTAGTGATAGGTGAGAAAAGAGGACCAGCTCCAAGGACATCGATGGTTGCGCAGTAGCAGAATGGACAGACTTCAATAGAGGGATAGTCAGTGAAGCAGTACCACCGAGCCGCTGCTCCGTCTTGACCTTGCAGCGTTTCTTCGTCAACACACTGGATGCCTTCGCATTTCGGTAGAGTGAGACGCCCAACTACACAACGTCTCCAGACTTCGTCATCCCCTGCGCGAATGGCAGCTTTCATGGCGAATGACTCAGGCAGACCAGCCAAATCACACTTTATCACCCCATAGTGTTGCTGCTCAAGCTTTGTATAGGCGTTGAAGAATGGTTCCATGCTCGTTCCAAGTGCTTTGTCCCAGAAGCAGGCCTGACAGAAGACGCCTGACTTGTCATTGACTGCCTCAAAGGTGAAGTGAGGGCCGTCAGAGCCCTCTGGAGCTATTGGGTTTCCTGGCCCAGGGCAGAAAGGCAGAGAATTCCGTTGTTTGGCCTTGGATGAAAATTGCTTGAAGTCAGGTCGCTGCTGTTCCAGTTCGGCAATCATAGCCCGAAACATATATCCTCGAGATCCAATATCACAGATCCAGCCATCAGTCGGGGCCTTTAGGATCACATCGTGTTCAAACACGGTGCTACGGATGAACCACTCGAAACATGTCTTGCAGCATCCGAATCCGTCGCCTCTTTTCGACTCGTAGAATTCGAGAGGCTGGTCGATGACGGCGCCTTCGCAGGTAGGCAGCGTAACGGCGTACTTTGCGAATTGCAACAGAGGCATGACTGCGCCACGCGGAACACATTGCTGGTAAAAGATCTGCCGGACCGTGGGCAGCGCAAAATCGCATGAGAGCTTCTCGAAGCTAGCTTGTGGTGCATCCGGATGGTTCTCGGTTTTCTTGCGGGGTTCGAACTGACTGGCAAGATTCGGATATGGAGCGACGTAGGCTGAGAAACACGCAGTGCAGATGCCGAAATTGTCAGCCTCCAGAGGTGGTTGGACCTGTGAAAGGACAGGAGGTTGGAAGATATAGAATTGGATCCTGTCGACCGAGGCAGGTTCATGCCGAGGACATTTCTCTAGTCTACTTGGAGCCGAAGGCGATGGGATTTTGACATTGCTTTGAGAAGGATGGCCCAGGTTGAGAGATCCGGGATCCTCGTTACTTCTCACGTTGTTGGTGACCGGACTTGACGCGGGAGGTGAGAGTTGCGGTGGTGGAATAAATACGGGAGGTGAAGATGTCATACTTGGCGGATGGGCCGGCGGCATTGAGGACGGAGAGACCGGCGATGCGAACGTAGGGTGAGTGGCATCGGGGAGTGACTGGTACAGGGAGTTCATGTTGTAGGGCTGACCAGCTGGCGCAGGGGATGGTAGGCCGCTGGGATGAGTAGGTGACTGTGCTGAATGCGCTTGGTATGGTTCTTGGGGAGTTTGTTGCGGTGCAGAGGGCGAAGCTTGCTGGTAGCCCACGCCCGGATGCTGATACTGATGATGGCCTCCGAATTGGTCATGTTGATGGCCGCTGGGAGAATAGGCTTGCTGTGCTGGGTGATAGGGCTGCTGTGTCTGTTGTGGAAGTTGATGGTTTGTCTGATAGCCCTGCGATGGTTGCTGATGGACACGGTGGAGAGAATAGGGCTGTTGCTGTTGTTGATACCCTTGCTGCGGTTGCGAATGCCCTTGTAGCGGATATTGGTGGCCTTGTGCTGGCTGATAGCTGCCCTGCTGCGGTTGCTGATACCCTTGTTGCGGTTGTGGTTGTGGTTGCTGTTGTTGCTGCTGCTGCTGCTGCTTGTACTGATCATACAGACCCTGGGCATCTTGAACGGCACCCTTGGCCTGAGCCTTGGCCTTTTTCAAGAAATTCATGGTTATGCTCACGCAAACACGAGTCACAAGAGCACCGGACAACGTCGACAGAGCACAAGTTGGGGAGACCATGGCCTAGATTTATGAAGAACGCATGTCTCGGCCGGGCCGGACTTGATATCAGCTGGGAGGGTCGCATCGCAGGAAATGGACTCAGCTAGACTTCTGTCTTGGTCCAGCTTGGGACGGCCTCCATCTCTGGTTGGCAGACTTCCTGCGCCACAACTGAACTATTGCTCTCGGGGCGAGAAATGGGCTGGTCGAGACCCCGAAGTCGTCGAGTGTGCCCCGCCTGGTGGTTGTCGCAGATTTAAGCTTAGATGATTGGAGAGATGTACGAAACATCGAATAATTATCACGGGATAGGACCTGGCATCTCGAGATTCAACTCTGCTGGGTTATTGAAGAAAAAACTTGAATTTGGTTACCCTGAATAGAACAGCATACAGTCTAGGATTTCGCTTGTACATTTCTTTCAACACCTTGCAAACCAACCTCGTTCAATCAATGTTCAGGACTTTCGGACAGAACTAATTACCATGAATCATTATCTAGTTGACGGCTACATCTTATTCATGCGAGCCTGAGAACGTCGCTTGTATGAACGCTTTATCAATGGACGCTCCTGCTTGTCGGCAGGCTGATCAGGATCATATCCCACCAAGCAGTTGACCGTCTCGGCTCCCTCTCCGGCATCATTGATCTCGCTGCCCTTTGGGTCTCGCCAGTGGCCAGTGAGTTTGATATATCCATCTAGCGATTGCACCATGGTTTGGCCAATCTGCAACGTCTCAGAAGCACGTGTGTGCGAGTAAAAGGTCAGCAACTTTTGTGCTGCCTCGCGCTGACCCTGCGCAATCAAAACCCGCGCCGTCTTCTCGACCCAGTCGGACACCTGAGTGCGGGACTGTGCTTCGAAACCCGTCAACATGGTGGTGACGACGGGGAGATAGGTCTTGGGCGCGCTGCACATGTAGTAGAGAACCCGCTTGAAGACGCGGCCTGCGAAGACGGACGCCTCCTGGAGCTGATAGTCTGGGTTGAGGAAGCTGCTCGATGCGCCGGTGGTGAGATAGCGATGTTCGCCGAACTCGGGCGGCACCGACTGCACGCCGAGCCACCATGGCACGAACGGCGAGGCCACGGAGGTGGTCGGGGCGATCCACATCCGGAGGAGGTCCCGGTCGACGCCGGCCCGGAGACTGACGACCTGTCCGTAGCCGGCCTCGTCGTCGGCGATGCGGTAGTCGCGCACCCGCGCCATCAGGTCCTCCTCGGTGACGGGTGCCATGGCGAGCGTCGCGTTTTCGAGGGCGGCCTGGGACATGTACTTGTAGCCTCCGTCGCGCGCCGTGTACTGCGGATCCTGCGGCCCGTAGACGTTGAAGATGTTGAAGGGCTTGCCCGAGGCGGAGCTCCACCAGCCCTGCTCGACGGCGAACGAGACGATGTTGTCGGAGCCCATGAAGTCGCTGCTGTCGTTGAAGTCGACGGGGAAGTCCTCGATGTATCCCGGGTACAGCACCTTCACCTCGTTGGGTCCCAGGTGCTGAGCTGCCCACAGTCCCGCGCCGCCGGCCATCTCCCACACGATCCAGCCCTCGTCCTGGTCGGCGATGAGATGCGAGTTGCCGCCGTACGTGGCCTCGCCGTGCTTGGCGATCAGGTCCCCGATGATCTCGACGCCCTCGCGCGCGGTGCTCGCCCGCTCCATCACCACCCGCGCCAGATCGCTGTACTGCAAGCCGTGCTGCGGCGTCGGCGTCATGTCGATCAGCTCCTGGCGGTTGTCCGCCCACACGTCCCGCACGGCCACGCCTTTCTCGTTGAGCCCGCCGTTGGTCAGCGGCGCGGGGAAGCCCTCGTAGTCCGAGTACTCCATGCTGAGGTAGCGCAGCGTGTGGCTGGCCTGCGGGATCTGGATGAGTTCGCCGGGGATCACGGCGTTCTTGGTGACGCCGACGGTGATGGTGGCGTTGGAGGCATGGTCGCGCTCCGGGAACAGCTGGAGCCAGTGACTCGAGACTTCTTCGCCCGTGCCGCCGACGAGCACGCTTCCGTCGGCCGTGAGGTTCTTGCCGACGTAGAAGGCGTAACTGGCCGACACGGGAGAGGCGGCGAGGGTCGCCAAAGCCAGGGCTTGAAGCATCATCGCCATGGCTACTGCAGTTGGCGCAGAAGAGAGATGGCGGGGTAGATTATCAGCGCCACACGGACGGGTTCATGGCCGAGCAAGCGTATAGAGTATATCTTATCGTTCTCCCAGAAGCTGTCCCACCTAGAGCTCTGTTCGGACCCTCGTCGCCTTTGCGGCAATTGACGCCGTAATCAGACCGTCTATCCATCGGCCAACTTTGGGATCAGCATCACTAGACCAAGGTGGGGGCCTTGACGTCAGGATCCCTTGTTATTCATTGCACTGGGTAATTGCGGGTTATTAACTGGGTTGGTCATTGGAGGGGAGAGAGAGAAACGGCCGATGTGACCAGGATATTGCTACGAAGGATTAGCTCCGTTTTGCTCGATCCCACCTCGAAGTTGGCCGATCGGACTTTGTTACAAAAGGAGGACAGTCTGTTGGAACGTGTCAAAGTGAAGAGTCTGTGAAGAGTCTGTGAAGAGTCTGAAAGTGTATGCTTCATTATCAGTACTGACTTTAGTCATTGATGCCGTCTATCAATATTATCAACGCCGGGGACTTCCAAGGTCCATGGTTCTTTCTGGCATCCTTGTACATGCGAATACCCTCACCTGAAGGCTACCATGCCATCGACAAGATTTTGAAGCGCTCACACCGCCATAATCTACATAGTACACGATTAGACGTATCACGAAGACACATCGCGACAGCGAGGCCTCAATTCGCCGCGATCTGGTTCCCAGGAGTTGTGTCTCCATCGACACAGACACTACTTCATGCGACCAAATCCCTCAGTTGCCCGAATTACTCCATGGGATGGGTTTCGAGGCGACGAAAGTGAGGGCCCTTTATCGTCCAAACTGAATAAAACCGGCTTACTGCCTGTATAAGGGGCCGATAATCCATATACTGGTGAACACAATAGGCCCTAACTTGACCATGTTCCCATGGCGGGTGATCAGGCGTCCGAGGACCATGTAAATCGACGCGGCGAAGAAGGCAGGTCCGAGAAGGAGGAGGAGGGACTGCATGCCGAAAGGTTCCAACGACCACACGGGAGTCTTCTTTGCGCCCATGGCTCTTCCAATGTACCCGATGGCTTCGACTGCAAGGGGAAGTGTTAGCCATGAGGGGTTTCGGCCATCTGCATCTGGGAAACCCACCAAGGCATCCGATGACAAAGGGCACAAAGTACCATGCCCTCGTCTTGACTAGCTAAAAGGTGTGAAAGGCGGCCGACGCTATGAATATGACGAGGAAGATGACGGCGGCCGCAAGGGAGGGATCGTAGTGGTAGTGATCTCAAGCCATTGTCGCGTCGGTCGGGAGGTGATCGGGTTCGAGCGGGAGGATGGAGAGAGAAAAGTAAGACTATTACAATGAAGCCAAAGGAGAGTGTCGTCAGAGACTTTGTTGGATTGTTCATAAGAAAGGGAACTAGGACTACGGTTGTTCAAGCACCTAAAACCCGCAAGACTGTTGTCAGTGCCCGTTGATATCTGATCCCCAGCATAATACTGGCGGCGGGGCTGAGCAGATCCATTTGGAAGGGCCCCCCTGACAGATGGACGAATGAGAACGCCCAGAGTACGAGAAGTCGTCGACACAAGGGATGATACGGACCAATGCACAAAGTCGAGAAAGGAAAACAAATGGGATTGTGGAGAGTACGAGAGACATGCCCTGGTTACCGGCATCTAATGTAACTTCATCTCGAGCACCGCTCCAAAACAGACGCTGTGAATAAGACGCTCATAGTCAAGATTTACGAGTGAGGCTCAGCAAAGATGAACAGAGGGAGAGAGGTTGAGATGCAAATTGTCTTTTGTCTTGTGTGTCAAGGGAGCGTCCAAATATTTTCGACCTAATTAAACTAGAAACTCGGGGAGGAGGCTCCGATCCTACTGCCGCTGAGGCAAAAAACTATCGGTAGAGAAGATTAAAGTAAAAAGACAAATTCCACTCCTCGAGGACCGTAAAACCGCAAAAGGTCCCGGGAGGTCAACTACACGGCTCGCCGACAATTCAGCCAAAAAAAGAGAAACCAGAAAAGTCATTGCTCGCCACAGAACTTCAACTTCAACTCAGCGTCGGCTTTTTAGTATCCGTATCCGCCGCTCTTGCACTTGCCCTCGTGCTCGTCCCACTTCTTGCCCTTGGGACAGCTGCACTTCTTGGAATACTCGTCGAACTCCTGGTCCTTGTGCTTGCAGGCACACTTGCCGTACTTCCACTCGGCGTCCTTGCCGCAGTCTTGCTCGCACTTGTAGCCCGTCCACTTCTCGCCCTTAGGGCAAGCACAGGTTTTAGAGTACTTATCAAAGTCCTGGCCCTTTTTGTTGCACACGCACTCCTTCTTGTACTTGTCGTAGGATGCGTCCTTGCCACAGTCGTAGCCACAGCCGTAGCCAGTCCACTTGTAGCCCTTGGGGCAGGCACATGTCTTGCTGTACTTGTCGTAGGTCATGTCCTTCTTGTCACAAACGCAAGCCTTCTGTTGCTTGTCGTAGTGAGCGTCCTTGCCACACTCGTACTCGCACTTGTAGCCCGTCCACTTCTCTCCCTTGGGGCAGGCACATGTCTTGGAGTACTTGTCAAAGTCCTGACCCTTCTTGTTGCAGACACACTCCTTCTTGTACTTGTCGTAGGAGGCGTCCTTGCCGCAGTCGTACTCGCAGCCGTAACCAGTCCACTTGTAGCCCTTGGCACACTCGCAAGACTTGGAATCCTTGTTGTAGATCTGATCCTTCTTCTTACAGTAGCACTTTCCATACTTCCAGTCGGCATCCTTTCCGCAGTCGTACTCGCACTTGTAGCCAGTCCACTTCTTCCCCTTGGGACAAGCACAAGTCTTCGAGTATTTGTCAAAGTCCTGACCCTTCTTGTTGCAGACACAGGCCTTCTGGTGCTTATCGTAGTGAGCCTCTTTTCCGCAGTCGTACTCGCAGCCGTAACCAGTCCACTTGTAGCCCTTGGCGCACGCGCAAGTCTTGTCGTACTTGTTGTAGACCTGGTCCTTCTTCTTGCAGTAGCATTTGCCGTACTTGGAGTAGGCATCCTTGCCGCAGTCATACTCGCACTTGTAGCCGGTCCATTTCTGGCCCTTGGGGCAGTCGCATGACTTGTCGTACTTGTTGAAGTCCTGGCCCTTCTTGTTGCAAACGCAGGCCTTCTGGTGCCAATCGTAGTGAGCCTCCTTGCCGCAGTCGTAGGTGCACTTCTTGCCGTCGTAGACCTGGCCCTTGGGACAGCTGCACTTCTTGGAGTACTCATCGTAGGACTGGCCGTGCTTCTTGCAGGAGCACTTGCCGTACTTCCACTCAGCATCGTAGCCGCAGTCCTTGTAGCACTTGTCGTGCTTGTCGCTCCAGACCTCGCCGTAGGGGCAGTGGCACTTCTTGCCGTACTCCTCGTACTCCATGTCGGCCTTCTTGCAGAAGCACTTGTTCTTCTTGGAGTTCCAAGTGGCATCCTTGCCGCAGTCGTGCCCGTAGCCGCCACGCTCGGCTAGGTGCGCAGATTCGCCATCGAAGTCCCTGGCCTCGACACCGTGGTCATCGATGTCGGGGTTGGGGATGGCACTGACCGAAGTCAGAGCAAAAAGAGTATTGAGAAGGAAGTGCTTGAGAAGCATGATGGGCAAGCAGTGCTTGGGGGGGAGAGAAAAGGCGAAATGCCAAAAGGGGGTAGAAAGGGGGGGGTATAGGGTGTCTCTGCGGGAGCGGGATAAGAGAGAGTTGAGAAGGGAAGAAGGCCCGATGTCTTGGATGAGAAAAGGTTTGGAAAGAGCGGCGGGTTGATGCTATATATACGTTGAAGGAAGATATACTTGGGGGAAGATATTCTTGGAGGAAGAAGTATGGGAACCAAGACAAGCCTAAGTGACCTCTGCTCTCACAACACAACGGGCGGATAGTTTTCTCCCCGATCAGACGTGTGGTCCTCATGCACGGTCACAGCTCAATCTGCACGACCCTCCATGTTGAACTGGACTAATGTCTGTAAGGTTGAAGTTAACCTCGCTTCTCAATCAAGCATATCACGTTTATGCTGCTTATGCATGGGCTGAGTTGCTCGGGCTGAGTTGCTCGGGCCGCCATCACTGCGCCTGAAAAACGCCCAGAAACGCCCAGTTCCCTTTGAATCGACCTCTCCTTGTCCAGCTGTAGGGAGGATTAGATGATAATTTTAGACGATAGACACACACCAACTACCAACCTGTTGGTCTTGGAGGGGTCAGTTGGCACGATGGTGCTCCTTGGGAAGCCGGAAAGCATAAATCAACACTTGCACTTTTCGAATACGAGCTGCAGTCATTCAATATTGAGCACCTCCATGATCGAGGCCTTTGAGCTGATTTGTTGGGCTCCCCATTTAGCATCCAACACGTCCTCGGCAGAAGCATCTCGACGGCATTGATTCGTTCGAGCCAACGCCACTCGGGGCGTCGGCCAGTTCGCGGCTTGAATAGTCTGGGTTGGGAAGCAGATGGGAGGGGAAGGGGATTAAGGGGTAAGCCGCATCTTGGGATCGACTGACGTTGCGGTACATCTATTCGTCAAAAGGGCGAGAGGGGAGAGGGATTACACGCGGGGAAGTAACGGCAACATGATCAACAGCGACGGAGCTCGGGCATTCCCGTGGCGGTACAAGGCGAGAAAAGTATACAGACACATGCGGTAGTTTGCGCGAAGACGCCATGGCCGGTTCCATTCTCATCAGGGCTGGAAGGCGTATGTAGTTGAAACAAAGGGCACGTTCGAGAGGAAGACGCCGCAAGGGGGAAAAGCCCAGGGGAAATGGAAGGAGAACCAACAGCCACGGCCCAAGACGCTGGGCCATAAAAGTCATTGACGCATAGAAGGAAAACATGTACAGTACGGATACAGTAGTTACGTAACAAGGCGCGGAGACATAATGAATCCAATTAATTAAACGTTGGCTACGGCGTGTCGGCACGTCACCTCGCAGGCCCAGAGTGGTGTCGAGCCCCTGGACGATGCTTATCACCACACCGACGCACCGACTTCCGGGCGGCCGATCTCCCGGAGACTTGTCAATACGAAGCCCCGGGGGCTTTCTGAATGGCCAGCTCAGTTCGTATCCCCTCCCCGGCTGTCCGTCTCGTCAGCTGATCCGGCGTCGCGCACTAGGACCGCGGGGCGTCGCAGCCGGGAGGTGCAGCGGGAGCGAATCGCGAGGCCGCATCCAGGGAGGGAAATCCAAAATAACATGGAGGCTGACGCTATTCGCATGGCATGGACGCACAAGGGAGGGCCACAGCTGAGGGTGAAGTCAGCCCGGGTTGCACTGCAGATGTGGTTTGCTGTTGGATGCGGGGGGGAACAAGACAGACACAGACACGGACACGGACAAAACGAGACAAGACAGGATCGGGCAGTTGGGACTTGTCATGTTTGTGTGCCACCGGCAGCTGTTCCTTGCTAGACAGACAGACAGACAGAAAGCTGAAGAGAGGGGAAGCTTGGAGAAGAAAAAGATGGTCTGAGAACGGGAAAGGCAACGAAATGGTGAAGTGTCTTGTCTCACTCACTGTCTGTCTGGCTGTCGGTCTGTCTGGCTCACACCTAAATTTAGAAGAGTGGAGCAAGTGAGAGAGTGACACGAAACAACAAAAACACAACCAACCGGCTGGCCCGCAACCGTAGGGCCAGGTACTGGATGCATGCCTCGATTCTGGACTCTTCCAGCAAAGCAGAGTCTTCAAAGAAAAAAAATGGAAATAATTGAGTTCGAAAGCACCTCGATACGATCCCCTAGCGGTGTGGTCAGGGCAAAATGGTGGCTGCAGCGCCGTGGCCACCAGCTGAAAGCGCACTATTTTCAGCCATGCAGTAACTGTGACGTTTCCATGCTACCAGAAGCCATTCATCTCAGAATAGCGCCTCTCTCAAGCCATCCAAGCCCCAGCTCCGGATTCCACGGAGGTTTGACGCCTTTGGCAGAGGGAGAGGGAGAGAAAGGGGGAATGGGAAGGAATCATGTAGTTAGTTGGTTGTATCAAGGGGAAGGCGATGAAGTAGGCTGGGAAGCATCACCTTTGAGCTCATCATCACGGCGGTTCTTTGTCGTTGCTCGTGGACTCCTTGCATCGCCAACAGCCTTCCTTCGGCACATCGGCATATCGACGACGCAATACTCCATTCGGGCGGATCACTCCGAGCCCCTGCTCCCCGATCGTTGCAAGGCACTCGCCGATGGAATTTCCCCTTTCGGCGCACCCGTTGGTGAAGCTTGGGATAGGCTTTCCTCGATCCGCCACCGCGCGCCGGGCGTGCGCATAGCCGACCACACCTCCCTTTGCCACCACCAAGAAAACAATACGTGCGAGGAAATGAGTGGACGGTTCCTGAGTGAGCTGTTCCCGGCAAGTTGGGGCGTCCAACGGTTCTTGAGCTTGGCAATTCTTTTTTATTTTATTCTTCTTCTCTTTTGCTTTTTGCAAGATGTGATGTGATGTTGGGTCCGTGGCTGGCACACACGACGCAGGGATCCCATACCCAACGCGCTGCATATTCACCGTTCTCTCACCGGAATTGGGCGTCGCTGAATGGAGCACTAGATGATCAATGCGAGAAGGTGTTGGTGGTTTGCTTTCCGTAAGGCTGCCTAATAAGTGCTCGCGCATCGAGATGCGAAGAGGTGGCTTCTGTGAATGCACCCAGCCATCTCCCATTGTCCCTGTAGGAAGCAAACATTAGGCAATCGGGCGGCAGTCGACGTGGATGTCTTCATGCCTCATTTTCTTGCGCAAACATCTTATTAATATCAAAAATCGAGAATGGTCTGAACGTTGTTTCTGCCAGCGGTCATTCACGCCTCCATCCGGCCCAGCAAGTGAAGTCGTGAATACTCAACCCAGCTGTGCACTCCCGCATCCAGCCGACCAGCCACCATGCTACCTCCACCGGAAATACAACCCCCGTCAGCTGACAGCCGACATCTGCAATACAGTTGGCGTAATAGTGAAGTAACTCATCTCACATCTACCGACACTTCCCCGCATTGTCAGCACAGCCGGAAGTCGCCCCATCGCAGAGCCTTACCTTACTCAGAGAGCCCTACCTACCTGTGACAAAGTACCCTTCGGGTGATCGGGTAATGTCTGTTCTGGGGTGACAAATCTCACTGTGCAGCAATGTCACCTCACCACGCTGCCCGGGCTCCGTCGTCTCGCGTCCACCTGCATCGAGCATGCCCAGATAGTCTCGATGAACGCCTCTCAATGCGCTCTCGGCTAGAGGTATGGAGGAGGTATCTTACTGTCATCGCCTGTTGATCACGCAGGAAGTGGTGCGACCAGCCGATCCGCGTCCATGACTGTTGTTACCTGGAGTGAATGCCCACCTCATTGTGTTGGGTCCAGGCCTATCATCGTCTTCCCCTACCACACGGGTTTACGATCAAGGCAGCGGCAAAGTGACATCTAAGATGCAAACTAAGCCAAGGCTTACTTCCATGCCCAACGACCCGAGCTGTCCGGCTCCAAACTGCATTTCGTCCATCTCAGGAATGTCTAGAGTAGTTTCTGTGCAGAGGAGTATTTCTCTCAACTCCTCCATTCCCGTTGGAAGGAGAAAGAATGTATCCTACTACTTTACCTTATCGTCTCTTGGATCCAACATTATCTTTGTTGTTTTCTGTGTCAGTAGGCTATGGGGCTGGTTGTCACTGAAGCTCATAATACTCTGAACTAAGAATTCCCAGCGAATGCAGTCATGGATGTCTAGCCAAAAGATGGGGTGCTTGATTATGCCCTGTACAGGCTAGCCGCTGATTGCCGACATCTTGGCTTGGGTACTGACTGGGTACCCGTGGAAAGTCCGAAGCTATAGACGGTGTTAGTTGGACCCATGGGCATCCATTGGATACCTTGATTGCCCACGTTATTAACCTGAATACGGGACAAATAGGTTACTCTAGCCGGCCGGATACTTTCCAACCGGTGTCTTACAGCTCAACACGCATGGCTGACCGTTAGTTCTGTTTCCTCGCTCGTAGTCTCTTAGCTATGCCCATCTAAGAAAGGAAGTGGCGGCGGGTGGTTGCGTCCAATAACAAAGTTGCGACCGCCTCGCTTATTTTAATCCTGCTTGTGCGAGTCCATGTGACGTGCCTGCTTGTCAAATTTAAGAGTAACCCCAATTTAGGGCCGGAGAAATAGTTCCTGTGGCCACAGAGACAGACGTCTCAGGGCCAGAAAAATCGATTGTTTGCACAGCCCCGGCCTAACTAACGATGCTGCCGGATTGAACGTAAATGAAATGGAATTGAACTAAGCTTGGGCTCACACAAATCAGACGTATTCGCTTCATCAACCCGATTTAGTGGAACTAGTTCACATGCCACGAAAGCTCAAGCCGTTGGGAAGCTGGACCATGGACCACAGGACCGAAGATCTAGATTAACTAAATCCCACGCTAGTGATCCGATTTGCCTGTGATTATATGACTATCTTATCAGGGGCCGTAGCTGTTCATCACCGGGTGGTTGCTCACAGAACAATGGCGGGATCACTTGCAAGGAGGATTAAGATTCACCCATGGCCAGTAATTGGGTAGTCTAGTTGGCCAGACTTTCTACCGTAGAACATTTGAGAGAGTACAGTACGACACACAGCCAAGGACATCTTTCTGATGGGCAATTGATGCCAATTGGTGAGAGATTAATGCACTGGGCCGCTGCATGGGAGACGGTTTGCATTTCTCATTGCACGAAAAAGCCCAAACGAAACGACGAGGGAGTTCATGCATGCTTGAGTTTGATGAAATTTCTTTGATCCTTGTTTTCGTTCCGATCAGACCATATCGCGCCAATACACGATGCGTCAGGGCCACATCCACGTAAGATCTGATCCACCTGGATCATGCTTTTCTTTACCCTTAACTAAAACCGTGGAGGCACAAGCGTTGGGCTTTTGTGGAGATAATGTTGTAAATTACAGAAGTTAGCTCATTAATGCATGCACAACTTTGCACAATACTGCATCACGCTCTTCATTAGCTGTCGGATGCATCTGAGCAAGATTTCGAGAGGAGTTCTAGCATCTTCGAATCGATGACCAGTGGTGACTCAGTTATTGAGTGTGAAAACGCGGCTGGATTGTCATGTGGCTCGTCTCCAATAAATAAGAAAACAACACGACGTGGAATAAATCCACTTTCGAACATGGTACGGCATTTTCGCGAAGCCGTGCCCCGACCGGACTTTTCGGATGGGACGGATCGGCGACTTAAATACGGGCCACGACCACGAAAATCTCGACTTTGGCCGATTTGGAGCTCGACCCCTGTCTATCACATGTCCAACCCGTTGAGCCTCATCCTGTCATTCTTGGCGTAGACCCCTGATGCCCGTGGTCTTTCCTCGGCACATAGAGCTGGCGTCAGTTGACACCGACGGTGCGAATACCAGGTGGTTCCACCATGACGAGTCCGGATCTGGTGACGATAGGGCAGATTCAACCAAAGTAGAATCATCAGCCGAGGGTTGGCTGTCACGTCATGTTGCGGAATGGCCATCCGAAGCAGAACCCACCGGCGTTTCCGAAGGGGAGGAGATGCTATCACATATATATCTCTACACCGCCAGCGTCCGTTACACCAAGTTGCTGGTCAATCTAGATCTTCACCAACCCCAGTAGATTTCACCCCTGGAAACACATTCGATTCTTCTTGCCGATGATTCATGGAACCCAAGCACCAATGAGCGACGACGAAACTCTTGGACCATGCCCGAGACGCATGTCCGTCTGGAATCTCCTCTTCGACCAAGCCCGTGTCGACGACTCCGTTCTGCATCACCAATACCGTGGGAAGGGAACCGATGAAGATCCCTTCATCGTGGCCTGGATACCCGATGACCCAGGAAACCCTCATAACTGGCCGAAATGGCTGCGATGGATGATCACCATGGTCTCGGCCTTTACATGCTTTGTTGTCGCCTTCAGTTCCAGCGCATACACCGGTAAGCCGTTCGATACTGCGACAACTTGTCAAAGCCGGAAGCCAATAATCGAAACATAGGCACCATGACGGAGCTCATGATACACTTCGAGGCGAGTGACACGCTGATCACCGCTGGCGTCTCATTATACGTTTTGGGCTTTGCCCTTGGCCCTCTTGTTTGGGCGCCGCTGTCCGAGATGTACGGCCGACAAATCGTCTTCGGCTTGAGCTACGGAGCATACGCGGTTTTCAGCGCTGGCTGTACGGCCGATAATGGTGTCGCAACCCTCCTGGTTCTGCGTTTCTTTGCTGGCGCTTTCGGCTCATCGCCGTTGACAAACGCCGGAGGCGTTATTTCCGATGTGTTTGAAGCCAACGAGCGAAGCATTGCCATGGGAGTGTTCTCACTCGCACCGGCCATGGGACCAACTCTCGGCCCCTTCATCGGTGGCTATCTTGGCGAGGATGAGGGTTGGAGATGGGTTAGTTATTCTGTGATGAGAATCTTGAACCCCTAGCTGACATCGAGTAATAGGTGATGGGTTTGATGGCCATTCTCGCCGGTTTTGCGTGGATGTTGGGAGTCGCTTTGGTTCCCGAAACCTACGCCCCCGTGATCCTCAAGAAACGAAGCTGGGCCTTGTCCAAAGAGGTAGGAAAGGTCTTCAAGACGGAGCTCGAAGTGCAGGGCGCGAAGTCGACACCAGCGCAAATTGTCAGAACCGCCCTCTACCGCCCATGGGCTCTCCTCTTCGCCGAGCCTATCGTTCTGATCCTGTCCATCTACACTGCTATTGTGTATGGCACATTGTACATGCTCTTTGGAGCATACCCGGTTGTGTTCCAGCTCCAGAGGGGCTGGAATCCTGGCAAGGGAGGCCTGGCCTTTCTTGGCATCGCCGTCGGCATGTTTGCTGCTGTGCCGACAGTCGCTCTGATCAACCGGTGGTATGTCAAGAAAGCACGAGAAAGCAAAGGACCGCTCGCGCCCGAAATGCGGTTGCCAGCAGGGATGATTGGCAGCATCGCGCTTCCAGCCGGAATGTTTTGGTTTGCCTGGTAAGTTCTCGCTCTCACCCAGTCCTGAGATGCATCCAACTGACCCCTGATGTGAACAGGACATCATATTCTTCGGTATACTGGCTCTCTCCGGTTGCAGCGGGTGTCCCCTTCGGTTTCGGCCTCACCCTCATCTTCACGGCCGTCTTCAGCTACCTCATCGACGCCTACACCATCTATGCCGCATCTGCTCTTGCAGCCAACACAGTCCTCCGATCGCTATTCGGAGCAGCTTTTCCTTTGTTCACAAGGCAAATGTACGATAAACTCGGAACTCAGTGGGCTAGCTCGCTGCCGGGATTTCTTGCGCTTGCGTGCGTGCCTGTGCCCTTCGTTCTATGGAAACATGGGCCGGCGATCCGCAAGAAGTGCAAGTACGCTGCTAGAGCTCTCGCCGCGTCAGAGATGGAAGAGAGAATTGATACCTGAGGAGGAGGAGGAGTGCATATAGACATAGACCTAGAGACTATTAGTTAGACTGTCCTCGGTAGATTGGGTGTTGGACTGGTGTTTGCATTTCCTGTGTTTTTCTATTTGTCTTACTGGCGACCGAGACGGCTGGGACTGCCTAAGTATTTAATCCAGTACAGGGCTATTAGAGCTGGCATCTTTCTTGATCCCGATAATTACACATAAAATTGGCTTCTGATAATTAATCACCTGCTTCTCTCGGCCTTGTGTCTTCTCCACTTCCACCCGCACTCTCAACAGAACCAAGAGAGGCACACAAATGATGCCAACAGCTGCCCATATTGCACAAGCCCAGCCAATTCCCATAGCCTGGACTAGCGGGTCCAGGGATGCCACGCCTGCAGCAGCCATTGCGCAGCGTACCAAGTTGTAGCTAGCCTGGGCCGTAGCGCTTTGCTCATGATTGTAGTCTGTTAGCAAGGTACCGCAGAACACAAAAATGGCGATCTGAGTACCGCCAGATATGAACTGCAGCACCAGTGGGACTGCAATGTGAGTGCCTACGTGAAGTGATCATCCGTAACCGGTAGTGGCGAGTGAGGTGACGATTAAAAAGGGGAATATTGATCGTAATCTTGCTTTCTCAATGGGAAACTGAAGGAGCTCATTTGCAGACCGAGAGACAGCACTGTAAGGCAGTGATCGCTCTACGACTCGGTAGTCGTAGTCGGCAAGTCGTCCCACCAAGAGAGCGGAGAGAAGACCCCTGACACCAGAGGGGAGATACACCAGACCTGTCGTGAGGTAGTTTAGAGAATAGCCCCTGGTCATTTCTGTTGCCAGGGATGTCCCGATGACACTGTATGTAGTGTACTGGATGCTTCCGACCGTAATGATCAGGAAAGTACCTTTCTGGAAGAGTGTAGAAAGACAAGTGAATGGATTGGGGACGTGATTAAAGGATTTAGTGGCTGAACTCGGCGCCTTTTCTTTCTTTCGAGATGCAAAAAGGTCGTAAATGGGGATGTTCATCCACGAAGGTGGAAGGATGCTCCCGTTGCCGACTAGCCTCCTCGAGGTCTCGGGAAAGAAGAAAACGAGTCCGAGTAAGTGGCAGCCAGATAAAATGGCCAAAATCCAGAATATCCAACGCCAGGATAGCTTTTCTGCCGCGATACCGCCGATGACGGGACCAAGACAGGGAGCCGAGTTGGTGAAACCAAGCAGAATTCCCACATGTGAGCCTCGATCGGCAGGCGTGGTGATGTCCGCAATGACTCCGTACGCAATTGCGATTGTTCCAGCGGAGCCCATACTCTGGATGCATCGTAGGGCTAGAAGAGCAGCGTAGCTGTTCTGAAGTGCCAGGCCGACGTTGGCAGAGAAGTATAAGGTGAAGGCCAACACGCTGACAGGCCGTCTCCCCGTTTGGTCGCTGATGTCTCCGATAATACTTGGGAAGACGCCCGCGACTATAAGGTATGCAGAGATAGAGAGGTTGATGGCTGCCACCGTCGTGTTTAGTGATTTGGCCAGTGGTCCCAGGGCCGGATAGTAGATGAATGAGGAGAGGCCGGAAAAGACGGCCGAGAACGAGCTTTGAAGAGTGATGATGCGTTTTTTTTTTTGTGGTCGAGTAAACACAGTAAGGCGTATCTCCATCTTGCTGGCCTGCCGCGGTCGAGGGTTTGGGAGATTCCAGCATTGTTTATACTGTAGGAAATGCCGTTGCCTCCTGTTTGCAGAAGCACATGAGACCGAATGTCAGTTGAACACCAAAGATACGGAAGATTCCTTGAGGGATCAAAATACGCAGAAAGTATGACAAAAATAGAAGAGGGGTACGAAGCCGTGGGCGTGTCAAGGCTCACGCCTCTAGTCTACCTGTGCAACACAAGCAGAGATGCTTTGTCTAAATCAGGCGTCGAAAATGCACATCGACTTTTCGGCACCACATCGGTAGAAACTAAACATATCAGCACAGGTAAGTATGAATGTCTGAACATTGCACCTTACTTTCTTGCCAGTGGTGGATGCTGCCGGCGACTGAAGCGCTCTCCTCCGCGACAACCATCGCCCTCCCACACAGCAAATTTTCCCGCTCGAGATTGACGACCGATCAAAGCAGCACAATGGGCAATTACTTCGAAGGCCAGTCGCAGGCAACGACCCATCATGGAGACGTCGAACTGGACCCGAACATTCTCGAGCGTACGTACGCCACGCCGCATCTCTTGGAGACAGCATGACCGAAAATTCGCAACATTTAACTGCAGAGGCATGACACTAATCAAATACCACAGGTATACCTCAGGAATGTCGATTGCTATCTTGCAAGGATCACGGCGCGAACAATTGGAACTAGACTGCTCGTCTTGACGTCGAAACCGCCGGTGATGATGGCACCCAGCTTGGGGTGGTAACGGTTGTGACACAACCCGCGCGCTTACACGTCGTCTGCTTCAAGAATAACCATCCTATCTCATCTTCATCCGCGTCGCATTCGAGATCATCCTCCGCCAGCGCATCCTCCTAGTCAGCCTCGATAATGTTCTCCTCACTTGCCCGGTCGCCTGCGGTGAGCATCTCCCACCAGTTGGAGTTGTTCTCTAATTAGCGAAGCCATGTCAACGCTCTTCTTAAGCATCCTGAACTTGAGCTTGCGGTACCTCACGCTGATCACGCGCTCTCCCGGAGCCGTGAACGAGATGGACCGCCCCGATGACCCTCCACCATGCAAGTTCAGCCCCATATTGGCGATGCCCTCGAGGCCCGGTACGCCAGTGCCTCGCCCACAGGAGCCTCCCCATCTATGGCGGCCTGCCTTGGCGCTGTCGCTCTGCCTGCGTCTCGGCGTCTTGAACGGTGATGAGCCCCACGACTAAGAACAGCGGGGAGTCTAGCATGGCCATCTCCATCCATCCAAGTTGCTGCCCTCGAGGAAGAGGTCGGCCGTGAAGAGTTGGGTTAGCTTCGCGCCGAGCCCTGCGTTGGTGGCGGCGGATCTGGCAGGGCGCACCGTGCTAAAGGGGCGCGGCTCGATCTCGTGCTCCGGGAGGGCGTCGTTGGTGGCGGGCCAGAAGTCGTCGCCCGGGTTGCGGACGTCGGTCATGACGCGGCCGATGGTTGAGCTTTTGAGGGTCAGATAGCCGTTGCAGAAAATGTCAAGGGCGTCGGGGGCCATGACTTCCTACACCGAGCTGGGAGTGAACTGATATGGTTGTGCCGCCGCAACTTACATGACGGTGATTCTACCGGAGTGGAAGACGGAGTTGAAAACCTCCAAGAGTTCGATCGCGTACCAGCTGAGATCCGAGAAAACCCAGGTTTCGATCGGTTCCTCCTTGGTCCACCCCCCAACGAACTCAAGAGTCTCGCGGCAGAAGGCCCAATTGTATACTTCAACGTTTCACGCTATGACAGTGCCGCGTTCATCGTCACGAAACAGAAAATCCACCCTTTCCCCCTTGAGCGGGTGCAGTACGACGACGTTGTTGCCAAGACGGAAAAGCTCGTCGATAACAGGGACAATGACAGCCCCGTCACGCGACGGGTCAAGAACTTGGCCTTTCGCGAGAGAGATTCTCGGCTCTCAATATGCAGGATGCCCTGGCTGAACCTCCAGAAGCATGTCTGGTGAGTATGAAGACGACTCCTCAGCGAGCAGATCTCCCTCACGCAGAAGCCGAGATCAAAGCCATCGCTGAATTGCTTCCCATCACAAAGACGGTCCTGGTCCAGCCGAAGAAGACCCAGGTCCTTGAGTCGCTCTAGCGCAGCTCTATAGTCCACTTTGCGTGCCACGGTGAGATGCACGCCAACTCGTTCCTGAGCCGCGTCCTCTTCAGCGACTGGGAGGATGACCTCTTCTCGGTGCACGACATGGCCAGGACGAACCTCGTGCGGCAGGCGAGGCTGGCCTATCTCTCTGCTTGCCACGCCGGAACCAGCAAGTTCATGTTTCTGCTCGACGAGGCCATGCACATGACAGGTGCTGGTCAGTTGGCTGGATTTCCTGCTGTCATCCACACGCTCTAGAAGGTTTTGGATCAATACGCACCGACTGTTGTCCATGATGTCTACACGAGAATGCTAGACCAGGGCTTGTTGGACGTCAGTCGAGAAGCGCGAGCCTTGCATTTTGCCTTGTGTAGCCTCAAGTCGCTCTCCGAGGGATCAAGAGGTAAGACCAATCCTATTGCTTGAGCTCCGTATATTTACGTCGGTTTATGAAGACAATATAAGAATAGGGAGGAAGAGTAGAATTAGATGTCCTTGCGCTAGCCTGGTACAGATCAATGCATCGAATTATTGCGCACAAACTTGATGTGTCAGAGCGATATTGGAGGATACACCTCCAAGCACTACGAGGGGTTTGAAACCTATCGGCCAAATTATAGCACTCTATACACCTGTCATAACTTCGATGCGATTCGAGACTGGGCATTTGAAAACGCTGTAGCATTTGGCGATGGGAGGATAAACATGCACGGTTAGCTATTCATAGAGACAGAACACAGTAGCATATCCAAGATACCTTGAAAGGTCTATGCAAGGCTATGAATGGTATTACAGGATGAAGCCAGTCTGTAGGATTCTATGATAAAATCTAATGAGTTAAAATGCAGGTCTAGCAATATCATTGGCCATCTAGACCTAAGTCTCCTGAAGAGTCTTGACCCTCTTGCCCGAATCCGAGTTGCTCTCATCTGAGGAAATTCGACCGCCCTTTTCTTGGATCTGAATTCCAGTGGAGGTAGCAGAAGGCTCGATGCGACGCCCAGCTGCATCGTGGGTGGCATCCCACTCGACGAGCTCGGCATTGGGAATTTTTCGAAGCTGGTTGCTCTGAACGCCGTCCTCGAAGCTGACGAGTTCCTGACGAAGCTTGTATCCCTTCCACTTAGGAAGAAGAAAAGCCCAGAGCCAGTAGTATCCAGCGCAGATAATAAGACTATGGAGGGTCAGCGAGTGTGCCACCAAGGCAGGGATGAGGGTCTACTTACATTCCGAGACCAGTGACGGCGTATGTAGCATACCAAAAGCTGACATCTCCGGCATATTGTCCGCCCTCAGGAGGGTACCAAGGCATGATGAGGAGGTAGAGTTGGATCAGAATGTTGAAGATGATGACGGGCTGCCACACCTTGAACTCAGGCTCAGGCAGGTTAGCCTTGTTTCGGCGCCATCGAACGACATAGAGACCGACAGCCATGGCCAAGTTAAAGGCGGCTGCAGGGAAAACTCCGAGGTCGTTGACTGTTTGTGCGTTAGTAGGTGAGGTGTCTTGGTTAGGAGTAATAGCGACTCACCGAAAGTGAAGGCATCTCCAGCGGGAACAGCCAGAAGCATCAGAGCAGTAAGTCCCCAGATCACGACATAAGGTCCCAAAGGCGTTCCAAAGGGCCTTGTAGAGACCCAGAACCTAGTAAAGGGCAAGACGCCCTGTCGGCCACACTCTCGGATTCTTCGGGACAGACCGATAATAACGGCGATCATGTTGCCGAAAGAAGCCAGTGCGATGAGGAAGTTGAGACCACGGACGGCTCCACTGTCGCCAAAAACAGCTTTGAAGAAGAGGCTTGCGGCTGTGAGACCAGAGTTCTCTAGCTCGTCCTTGGGAACTGTCACGAAGGTGGTCAACTTGGCTGTTCGACAACAACTATTCGGTAGTGATCTTTTTTACTTACCAGCAGCGAAAAAGGCAACATTGGCAAACATGTACAGAACGTACACCGTAGTCAAGGCAGCGGTGGCGTAGATCTTGAGCGATCGCACAGGGTTCTATCAAGACCCGAGTCAGCCGAGTTCCATCACCACAGCGTTGTATTCTTACCTTGACCTCATTTGCGACGTTAAAGGCGTTGTTATAACCTCCATAAGAAAAGATAATACGGTACAGAGCAATGGTCATGCCATAGGCAGATGCGTTGGAGCTGCCGGACCATGCGTCTTTGAAATTGGCGGTGGGGTTCTCAACTCGAGTGTTGCCGCCGAGGACGACGAAGCCGGTGATAATAACAAATACAATAGTGCAGATCTTGACGATTCCGACGGCGTTGGAGAACCAGTATGCGTATTTGGTGTTGAACACGAGGGTCAGAGTGGCAAGAGTGTAACAAGCCAGCGCCGTGCCCTTGATCTGCCAATTGGTGCCTTCATGTCCGGAAATAGCCCAGAGATAGTTGGCCATGACTGTCATGGCGCATTAGTTTACATCCGCAATGCAGCAGTGATGCTTGACTTACCTGTAGCATTTGCACTTCCAAACGAGAGGATGACGCTTTGGACGGCAAAGGTTGTCGGGAAAAGCCACATGGGACGGGGGTAGGCTTGTTCGAGGAAGACGACTTCGGAGCCGGATCGACTGGGGAAGTAGGCAGTGAACTCGAGGTAGACGGCTCCAGAGGCCATACACAGCTAGTGAGGGCTGAGTTAGTATTTGCTGTTGGCCGACGATATCTTGATAGCAAGGAGACATACCAGGTAACCAAGAGTCCAGTAGACAAAGCTGACACCAACAGAGCCGGTACCAGCCAGAATAGAAGATGCTTAGCGGAGTCAGTAATGTTCCCTCCAGTTAGACATCAACAACATACGCGTCGAATAGATACCAGCACCAATCATCATGGTAATATTAAGCAAAGTGATGGTGGCAGGACCAACTGAGTAGCCCAGCGGGGATTTGTTCTCAATAGGAGCACCGGTAGCATCCTGATAGGTAGCCTGGGCATCGTTGCCTCCCTTCTCAGCAATGTAGTGAGTGTTGCCATCGGCGATCTCCGTGTGGCCCTCCAGCACAGTGGCAGCCTCGACTTCTCCGCTGCTGAATGGTCTTCGCCAGGCCATGACGTAGAAACAAAACAAAATGCAGCAGGGGTGGTGAAAGAAGAAAACAGAGCCAAGCCTGCGGTTGTCGCTAAGAATTGCTGCATGAACTCGAGAAGCAAGCTAGAAGCCCAGAGCTACTTATACAATGCGACATTCTGACAGGGGCCTTGTTTTTTTGTGATCCCGGGGGGCAAATACTGGGCCGATGTTCAAGCGGTGTTTCTTCCTGCTGTCCATTTCGACATTGTAGGGGCGAATGATACAACCAGAGGGAGCCGAGTGGGAGGATGCGCAGGGTGTGATGACAATGGACGCCTCCAACACGGCGAAGCCGCCAGGTACGAGGAAAATCAGGTCGAAAAAAAATACTGATAGAAGGCTATCGGATGATATGACGTGTCGTCGAAGAAACCGTTTGACATAGAACTCTTCGAGAAGGATTCTACTCTTCTCTGCGTGACCCGTGATCAACATGTCCCAAATCTCCCCATCACGTCTTTTGAAAAAGATGTTGTGAAGAGTCTACTTTAGATCTCACGAGGTTTGACCCATCGCCAAAAAGCGGCTCGACCTAACATCCACGTTGGTTCGCATATCTCCAGTGCAAACTGTAGATTGAAGGCCCATCACCGGTGGGATAGTGGGCGAGGCCCCCTTTTCAAACTCTCAACTCCAGATCAGAGGCCCACTGAAACAAACCAACATCATACGCATACAGGTAGATGGCGTAATCGAACAAATTGGGGACCCCCACCGCCCCGGCTCACGGACACTAGGAATCCGGGCCGCCGATTGCGTGCTAGATCTTTCAGCCGATCGGGGCGGAGAAATTTCCGGGGACCCGGTGACTTGCGTGTCTCTCATAGGATGACGATATCAAGGGTGCGAGATATCATTAGTAAAAGATGGAGTGGCACTAGGTCGCTATAGACATGGTAAGTGGTCGCTCGGGCTGAAGAGAGGCATATGGTTCCGAGTGTGGGATGTTGGGAATTGGGATGGCCCATTCGCTTTATTACGTACTGCCTCAGCTTGACTGGTCGGTTTGAGTATCCGCGAATGATACTGTAGGCTAGTCAGGACGATTGCGAGATTCAATAGTTTAATTCGTCTTGGCGGTTAGGTCTATTACGGCCAGACTATTACGTGACATTTTATTGACTAACACGCGACAGCAGTGGAGAAGAGGGAAACTCCTAGGTAATGGATATATCTTTCCTGGTATATAGTCTCTGCCGTCTTCGCTTGTCAATACATCTCAGCAATTATCTAGGCTCTAGTAGGAAGAACAAGCTCTTCAAGTTCCGTGTTATTTGATTCATTATCCGACATGTCTGTCACGACCCGCATCCAACACCATTTAGTGTGCCGCTCGTGATCTTGTTCCTCTGACTCGAAATCGGCCACCATTGCAAAGTGCAGCCGAACCTCTTTTTCCGACCCAGACGGCTTAGTAAAGTTGCACAGAGAAGGCACCGACCCGTACGCGTCAGACATGTCCAGCCTCATCGGCGCAATGACTGTGTCTCGGAGATCGACGCGCACGCCGCAGAGGCTCTGGATGCGAGAAGCTAGAATGGTGAATGCAATGTCCGAGAGGGAGGCGGAGGCAACGAGGATGACCCAGCCGAAGAAAGGCTTCCAAAGAATCTGCATCGCGACTCCAGATCCAGGGTATATGATGACCACTTTACGAGGCTCGTCAACGCGAAACGCGTCGGCCATGGCGTTCCACGTAGCTTCGAAGAAAATCATGAGCATGGCGCGCGTGTAGCGCTCCAGGTCCTGGGTAAGAGTCGAGTTGACCGGCCTGATGATGGCCAGGTTGAGCAAGACCTCAGGCATGGCCTCGAATGAACCTTAGGCCGATGAAGTTGTTCACACTTATGCGACCAAACATGCTAGAGGATAATGTGCAGTCGGGTTTCCATGGGTTTCGTCATCCACGTTTCTCTACCATGACCGCGACGTAGAGCTCGTGGGTGGCATTTTGATCTTCCTGTCGCGGGAAGGCATACTTGCTCTCCGAGGCCGTGTTTGGTGCCGATGAGAGAACGGGTGCCGGGTTCCAGGCGTAATCTTGGAGGACGGCCATGTTCCCAACAGTAGACCGTGTCATGACATTTCCCGGGCCACTGATATTCAGCCGGCCCAGTTTGTCGTCTTGCAAAGCCGCGATCAACTTCTCGGGCACCTGTTTCGCGGGGTCCTCGATCCATCCAACCTTGTCAACGATGAAGTAAGGAAATTTGACCATTTTTATTGTAGAGTTGACTAGAATCCCGGTGTAATTAACCATTGCCCTGCGCGCAGCCCCATCGTCTCTGTGGAATGAGTCGGCGCTGGGTGTGAGGCCAAGCGATGCGCTTCTGAGCACCAAGCCCTCGCATATCTCGTCCCACTCGTTATACTCGTCCCAGGCCCGGGATTCTCCGGTCGTGGGGATTTGTAGGGAGTTCTCCTCGCCCTGAAACTGTGTCGGCGTCCAGGCGATGCTGCCGTGCAGGAGAGGGATCGAGAAGTACTGGACTGGGAATGAAAGGGATATTATGATGACAAGAGCGAAGGATAAGGGCCGGCAACGGCTAAAGCAAAATGTGTTGAATGACGAGGGCAGTGGGTATGCAATAGACGAAATCTCCTTGAGCGTGGTGCCGCGGGTGAAGAGCAGGATGTAAATGGTGCGCCAAGCAACAATGCCGCACCAAGCCATAAAGACGGCCTTGGTGACGGCGTCAACGGCCGCAATGAGAAATGACACCTCGACTTGATGGAGCGGCCAGAACGGCTTCCATAAGTTGCGATACCTGACGTCCGTTGGTGAGAGTGTAGAACGAGCGAGAGACCAAGAGCGGCCCAACCGAGGCTGAAGGCAACCAGGTCTAAGTTAGCTTTGTGGAATTACAGCACAATTCTAGGCCAGCTCTGCTTTTGCTTATTGGTCGTCGTCACAGCGTAGGGGCGGGCGTGGGCCGAGGTCTTTGTGAGACGAGTGTTCCTTTGTCAAAACGAGTGTATGAAGGGGGACAGTGGACAAATGGGGTGTTTTCTCGCTGGACTGCTTTGAACGTATAGAGACTAAACGAGGTTCTTCGACTATATAAAGGAAGAACGTGTAAATACTCTACTACCAGGCTGCATTGGACTTGAGCTTTGACGGCAGGTTTCTGTCTGAGACTTGATGTGCACAAGTGGTACAATTGGGTGTACACGGATTTCTAAATTAGGCTCTGGGTTGTGTTTACATTAGACTGCTGCCGTGTGCCGTGACTAGCAACTGCAACCAGATCAGAGATGCTAAGATAACGAAGCGCCAGCCGAACAGTCCTTCAACTAGACTAAAACAACCTGCAACAGGGACGACAGCCTCAACCCACATATTCATTTATCATCATAATTACAGGCTGAAAACCTCCTGCGCTTAAAAAGGAACTACTGCTCTGCACATTTGGCTTGGACGGCGCAAATAAAAGCGGCCGTGTGGTCCTTGTAATAGAAACTAGTCATTGCGACTGCAGAGTCGGTCGGCAGGCTGTGTGCATCTTGGCGTTCATTACAAGATCAGGCTGGTGGCAGTGCAGTTTTCGGCATTTGGCAGCTGCAGAAACTCGGCCTGGTTGAGTGATTTTATTTGTCATCTTTACAAGTACTGTCTTAGATAAGGAGATGGCTTGTATGAACAGTGGAGAGCTGAAATCTCACGGGAATTGCGACTGAGCGTGTTGATCAAAGCTTACACAAAATTTTCGATCTTGTTTGATGTATGGAAGTCCCCTTAAACATTTACACAATCTCAAGACGCACTGTCGCTATCTCTGACCATAAGCTCCTGTGACGGAAGATTCACGATGACGAGATACAAAACATCCTTTGGCTCGGGTTAGCAGGCATCTTAAGACTGTGTGTTTGTCTCACCTTCTGGAACAAGCTCATTAGTCCACCGGCTTGAGTTTTGCTAGTACCACCTTTTGAAGACCGAGATTTCTCCCTGGCTTTTGTTGGTTCCGGCATCTCATCGTTTGCATCCCGCGCAGTCTCAGCCTTGTCGTGGTCGCTCTCACCGTCGGCAGTCTTTACAGATCCATGCTCCCAGCGACGTCCAGTAACAAAAGCCACAATGTCGCCACTAGAGGCCGGGTGGTTTGGATCGGCGTATCGGGATCGAAATTCTGGCTTTGGTAGCAAGCTGGTCATCGGTACATCGGGATTCTTCTCTATCCACTTGGCCTGGGCACGTCTGTCCATGTACTCGTCGAGCCACTTCTCTGCTCGGTCGGCGGTATTCTTCTTCTTCTCATCGCCAACTTTGTTTTGGTCGCTCCCTGTCTTGTCCAAAGCCGGAAAGATGAGCGGTGCCGGTTCTTCCCAGTGGAAGGCGCTGCTATAAGGTTTCATCATTCTATCCGTCTGTTCTTGGATACTCCGCATGCCCTCCTCGCTCGAAATCTTCTTAGTTATAACCTCCCTCACCACTTGAACAAGGCTCGTCTCGGGGCGAGGTTTGGTCGCCTTGCCGTCAAAGTCGACTTCGGTAATAAACTCATCGTCATCGACATCAGGCTTCCATGTCACCACGAGACACACCAGACCTCGCGGGATGAAGAGCTCTTCATTAACGCGGTCCAGGAACTTGTTAGACCGGAAACGACTCTGTGCCTCCATGGCCGCATCAGTAGCGATGTCGATGCCGACCCCGAGAAGCATCATCATGGGATCAGGGAAAGCCACGTCCACGAAGCCGGCCAGGTTGAGGGCGTATAGGTATGGATTGGGCTCCAATGCTTTGTTGAATGTGTTGATAAAGTCGAGGAACGTCTCCTGGTCGATGCCTACGTCGGCCAAAATGGGTGCGTACCCTGGCACAAATCCCCGAGTTCGCGTCTTAGGTCGTCTCTGAACTAATATCACTGGCAACGTGAGTCTTTTGTCTGAGTCGACGTCGTGTTGACGGGGGTGTCTCTTGAGGAATGCTTCAGCGAGATTGCTCGGCTCCTTTGGCGACGGTGAATCTGCCTGATTTGTCGCTGCTTCTTGTCCCGCATCATCAATTGCCCAGATGGCCTCGTTGACCTGTTCAGGAGCGGGTGTGTTGTCTGGCTGCTGCGGCTGGTGAAGAGATTCTTCATCTCCCGACTTCTTCTTCTTTTCTCGCCGATAATGCGATGCCTCGGACACAAAACCGATGCCCGCCGCCACGATCCTGACAAGACCACCAACGAGGTCGTCCTTCTTGCTGGTGCTGCCGCTTAGTTTGCTGAGTGTCTCGTCTCGCTCACGAATGGCTTCCTGGACTATTTTGGATGCCACCTTGGAGGTAATCCTCTTGCCTTCTTTCGACAGGCTAGAAGCAAATATTAGACACGTCGCATACATTCAACAGGGTATCGTACCTCATCGCAGCTATTATACCCGTTCCGTAAATTCAAAATTGCTGGACAATGTGATTCTTAGGGGTGGGATTTGCCCTCTATGGAGGCAATTTTGAGCTGAAGCAGAAGGGCAACCTTTTGTACAACGCGCCCTCCTTCATCGCACGGGATAAGCTCTACGTCAAGAGGCAGCCCATGAAGCAGGTCGGAAAATGCGTCATTAATTACGAATAGGCATACGAGTTTACTCAGGCGCCAAGTATGTGGCTAATCCTTGGCCCGTCAGCAACCAATTCTTAAAGGCTGCGACGATCGACCGGCCGTCCGCGGACAGCGAAATCTTGGCGAAGGATGCAGGAAGCGGCATCGTTTTTGGGCGCCAGCGTAAGCGTGCCAAGAAAACAAGTTCGGATTCACCAGCCTGTTCTTGCTACTGCAATCAGTCACCTTCTACTGGCAAGGGTTTTGTCCCCATCATTTCTCTTTGAATGTGTGCTCCAATCCACTGACTTGCGGGCCTGACAGGTAGTAACGGGTTGTTCATCTGGCCATAGTTTTGATTCAGCTCACTCAGTTGAAAGAGCTCCCCGTCAAATTATCGAGCCAAGACGAAGGGACGCGGCAACTGGTTTAAATTGATCACAATAGATGTTGACCTGATCTATCACCATACGTCGCTAATAGAGTGTGTCGCAACTACTGGGGAATCCTTTCCCATTCCAACTCGCTAGGTTCCTTCCAGTAATCTGTCCCACTCAAGGAAAAGCCCAATTTCTGCAAGACTCTTCCGCTTCTTGTGTTTCCCTTCTCCGTCTCGGCAATAAACCGTTTTGCCCCTTTCTCGCTGACAGCCCACTGCATGACGGCTTCCGCAGCTTCCTTGGCTATGCCTTGCGCCCAATGGTCCAATCCCACACCGTAGCGAAGCTCAATCATCTCCTCCCACGGCTCCGTCGGTGCACCTTCGCCCTCCTGAACAGGGATCGAGGTCGTCGTGGCATCTCGTACGCCGGCATAGCCTACCCATGTGATTGATTCCAATGGTTGCACATCTGACCCAACCAGTTCATTGTAAAGACTCCCCTCATAAATCCGGATCTCTTTACTTTCGCCTCCTAGGGCCCTGCCCTTTTGGTATATCGCCTCAGCCTTATCGTCCGGCTTTGCGCGAACGCCAACAGCAAAGTCGCCCATTCCTCTCCTCCCCCAGCAACGGATTATATCTCGAGTTCTGATCATCTCGTGGGTCTGCTCATCGCTCAATTCTACCGGAGAAAGATGATGGCCAAAGGCCATCTGGCAAAAGGAAGAGTTCCCATGTAGACTACCATAGAGGACGCGATAAGAGGGAAGAGTGATGGCGGTTGGTGTTGGAATGATAATAAGCCGAGTTGTGAGAAGAGCGAACGGAGGTTGCTGGAATTCAGAGTTTAGAGCGGCCATGGTTGTATTGATGGTGGTTACAAAAACCACTAGACATGGCAATTTGTAGATTGTCTGTTGCAGTAATTAATATAAACATAACAGCATGTGTATCTCAGTAGTCTCGGATCGTGAGTCATCCGGCGAGCGACGGCTGACATGATGAAGATAGTACTCCACTCTGAATGTTGGAATAGTAGAACCCCTGATCTTCACAAGTTTATCTACAACCATGCCTGAATAGCGAAGAAATTGCGGGTCTAGTTTCGGTCCTTTGCACTAACTCTACGTGAATAGCCGTATAAGTTAGTGACATCACAGCGATTCACAAAGGTCGCACTAATTCTGTCAAGGGTTGAGAAACGTTACCTCTTGACCAAGATTGTTGCCACCGTGGTGAAAGGTCCTGGTGATTATTTGTTGAAATTAAATAGCAAGCATTAAATAACAAGCAGGAAATAAAGAGAAGTAAACATTATGCTGGGGTTAAAGCCTAATCGTCGAGAAACTTCAGGATGTTCGCCAGACCCTCGGCATCGCCGGCAAGAGTCCCAGCTGACTGCTTCTCCACCCATCCCTCAGTATACCCCCCCCCAAAATCGACGACCCAGGCGTCATCTCGGTCGTCTATCAAGACATTGTCTGCTTTCACATCGCCCCAAATGACGCCGGCCTTATGCAGGAGGTCGACGGTTGAACAGACCTGGTTCTTCCATTTACTTCGCAAGGCGGCAGATGTATGTGACTTTACAGCGCACCCCAATGTCATAGCTCTGCAGTGAATGTATGACAGTAAGAGTCCAAAAACCACGCCTCTGTCATCTCGCACCAGCCCATGAAGGCGTGAAATACGTACTTCTGGACCGATGAATGCTTCACTAATCGCCTTGTAGGTAATGAGCTCACGTTTCGCTGAGTGCTGATCCCCTTGTCTAAGTGGCTTTAAGAAGTATGTCGTTGTGGTCCCTATGGGTTTAACTTTCTTGGGCAACCGAGTGAGCGCCTTTTCAGGACTTTCAGCGCAGATTTCGATATCTGATGGCTGAAAACATTGCCATTGGGAGCATAAGTCGTCTGGCAGGAGGATGCCAAGTCCGATGCGCTCTGCGTCAGCCTTGGTCGTTTCGCATTGGACGGGCGACAGCCTTCCTGCCACTACCATCAAAGTGTAGACGGAAGGTTCAGCGAACAAGTATTCTTGGACGGTTATTTTAGCAGAGGCACCTGCGTCTCGTCCAGGAAGGTTTCGCAGTATGGGTAGAAATGGTTCTGTTACCCAGTCGTAAAAGTCGTCGACGGTCTGGCCATCCAGCTCACCTTCTTCCGCCACGCGGAGGAAGAAGAGGTATTGTTCTTTCAAGCGAGACGCTCCGGAGAAGTGATTCTCAAAGAGGCGAATTATGAGCCGTCTTCCACTGCACATAACGACGAACTCAGAGTCCGTATTGTGGTCACTGAAGGTAAACTCGGCGACTTCGTAGCAAGGTACATCCATTTCGACTGCAGGTTCTGTCGTGGAGGCGGATGCGCAAGCGCCGTGCCCATTAGAATTGGGTTGTTCGTGCATTAGACCTGCTTGGCCGTAGCTCGCTGTTAGGAGACAACTGGTCGGAGTGTGGTGGTTTTATAGGCCGGACCAGAAGAGAAGCGGTAAAATGAAGAAGAGGGTAAAGGACTAGGTCGCTAGATCGGTCGCAGACAATTTCAGAGGAGGGTTGCACCCGGTCGAAAAAAAACTTGAGACACCAAAAACCGGGCCCGGCCACCTCCCCTCACAACCGTCCGCAAAAGGGTTAATTTCATAGCTAAAAAAGCAGGAAATTAAGACATCAATAGAGAAAGCTACCAGCCGGTCATTTTCCTATCTAAATTAATTACATTATTAAGCCTCTTAAGCATCAATTCGATCTATCTATTGATAGTCTCTTGTGAGAGCTCCTTCTAACCTTCTTCTGCTAACTCCTTCACAATATCTATATCCTAATAGGTATATTTCTTAATATATTACTTTAGCACTAACTAAGCATTCTCTATTAGCAATAGGTCCAGGCTCTAAGGGTAGTTAAAGAAGTAATTTAGACTATGTTTCTCCTTCTAAGCCTGTATAGGGTTATGGGCGCTAGGCCTATAGCTACTATTATTATCTTCCTCGAGCACAAAAGTATAGCCTTTATCGATCTATTACTTAATAACCTTTTTAAGGATTTCCTTACGGTATACCTCTTAGGTTAACTTATTATTACTATTGGTAGGGACCTTATACTAAATTAAGTTACTTTTAAATTTATACCTAATAGTAGCCTAGTAATAAAGCTACTTCCGGTCCTTCTTCTATAGCTTCTACCTCTCTTAGAGGTTCTTAGGCTCTTGCTTTATACTAGGCTTCCTAATAATATAGGCTTAGTCTTTATTATTATAACTAAAGTAACTTTCGTTAGAGAAGAAGATAGTATGCTAATCTTTAGCTATAGGCTATAACCGTAGGGCTTCTTAAGCATAGAAGAGGTAGGCCTAATGCTTAGTCTTAGACTTATATCGAACCTACTTTATAAGATATTTATAGAGGCCTTAGGTCACGGTAGATATCTATATTATCCTCTTAGAAGCTTCTTTATTAACGCTAGCTTTAGTAGGGATAGAAGCCTAAGGTAGCTAATAGGCCTTAAAGCCCTTAGTCTTAAGAAGGTCTTCTATTTAGTTAAGGTCCCCTTCTATATAAGTCCTTAGCTAGCTATAGGTCTCTTCTTAATCTAGGTTATTATAATAAGTATAGGTAGTTAATCTACTTAAAATATAATAACTAGAAGGTCTTAAGATATAGAAAAAGGAGAAAAGCTTAGTCTTTTAGAAGGGAATTCCTTTAGTATATAGATAGTTATATATACTAAGAATTTAGGCTTTCTTTAAAGTATTAAATTACTTTCTAGGTATAATAATTAATAGAGTTAAAAGGAGGAAATTACTAGCTTTTATTATTATAAGGGGGGCTAATTTAGTATAGGTAGGCTATTTTAATATCTTAAGTTTTTTTTTAATTAGGTAGGTTAGTAAGGGCTATACTAACTATAAGGCTATAGTTATTAAGTAGCTTAGTATACTACTTAATAATTATTTTATATATAGCTATTAGTATAAAACCTAACTATAAGGCTACGGTTATTAAGTAGTATACTAGGCTACTTAATAACTATTTCGCATAGCGCTATTAGCGCAAAACATTAGCGCATAGGCTGCGGGGATCTACCTAACTTAGGTATACTACTTAATAACTATCTACTACTTAATAACTAGTCCCTAGCTAATAGGAAGGAAGGAAGGAAGGAAGGAGAAGGAAAGGAAGGAGATAGAGAACTATAAGTATAAAAAAGGAGGGGGGGGAAATAATTACTCTACTACTTACGCTAGCCAGCCAGCTAGCTAGCCAGCCTAGCCTAGTAAAGCCAGTAAAGCTATATAGACTAAGGATAGAAGGCTACCCTATAGTAATAGTAGTTAGCTATCGCTACTACTAGCTAGTCCTAGCTACGCTACTATCTAGCCTACTATATACTTATCTACTAAGTATATAGCTATACTATCGCTAATGTATAGAGCTACCTATAGAGAAAGTATAGCAACCTAGATAGGCCTACTAGCTAGGCTCTCGTATAGTACTATAAGGGGTAGGACCTACGTAGGCTAGACTAGTAATAGTAATAATAGTAGTAATAGTAGTAAGAAGGTAAGGGATAGTAGGTACTAGATTAAGCTCTTATTACTATTACTAGGCTACTAATCTACTATAGCTTCCACTACTAATAATACCCTAACTTCCTTACGATTAACTAGAAGTAATATAAAACATACTATAGCTAGATCTACTAAGCGAAGAATAGGTAGGCCTAATCAGGGCTCTAGCGCTTAGTCTAGGCCTAGACCTTCTTTATATAGCTATCTAGGCGATTCTTCTTCCCTATTAATACTATTGCCTCTAATACTACTAATATTACTACCTCTAATACTACTAATACTATTACTACTGCTATTACTGCTATTACTACTACCCTATCTCTAGCCTTACCTCTAGCCCTAGGGATAGGGACTAAGATCGGGACTAAGACTAAGACTAAGAAGTAGTAAGAGGCCTAGCTAGCTGCTAGTATCTAGTAGCAATAGGATAATAAGTAAGACTAGTAGTAAGGTATATAGCTCTAGATACTAGAGGATAGTATAGGTAAGCATAAGGTAACTAACTAGCTATAGTAGGTAGGCTAGATTAATTACTTTAGTAGTAAGGACCTAGGCCTAATCTACCTAACTAGCTAGATACCTAGGCTAGAGGATAATACTATTCTTAAGCTTATAGTTAAGGCCCTAGACTAGCTCTTCTTTAGCTACTATATCGCTAGCCTATAAGAAATACCCCTAATTAGCTAGCTATTCCTTACTAGCCCCTATGCCTAGAGCCTGTATAGCTAGCCCTTTAGCCCCCTCTAGGAAAAGACTAGTATAGACTACTACCTAGGCTATAGTAAGTACTTTCTTTACTATTATATAAGGGTCCTACCCCTTACTACTACTAATCTAGCTACTTAGTATAGCTTTTCCTTTACCCCTTTATAAAGGGAGGACCTATTATAGCTCTAGGATTAGCTATAAGAGATAGTAGTAATAATAGCGGCTAGTATAGGTTCTAGCGAGGATAGCAGTAAGGAAGTAGATAAAGTAAACATAGCCCTAGAAGAGAGGGTCTTATAAGCCCTAGCCCGCTTCTAGATATAGCTACTACCCTAGGACCCCTTCGCTAGCCTACTATAGCACTTTATTACTATCCTTAGTATTAATAGTAAGACTAGGTAGCTATAGCTAGCTTACTACTTTACCTATATCCTTACTAGCCTTATCTATATAGGCTAGGCTCTACTAGCTAAGGCTATTCTCCCTTACTAGGGCTAGGCTGCTACTACTAACCTACTCTAGTAGCTTACTACTACTAGGGAAAGCTAGCTATATAGCTTAAGCTATATACTAATAGGCTATATTCTAAGCCTTTTACTCTACGGAAAGAAGATTACCTCTAAGATAGGTAGCTAGCTTATAATTACCTAGGATAAGGAAGGGACCCTACTCTATTTCTAGGGCTAGCCCTTTACTATAGAGATAATCTACTATATAATAAGGTAGATAACTATAGATATAGAAGACCTCCTTTAGGATAATAAGCTTATATTCTAGCCTAGGGTAGCCGAACTAGCTATTAGGCTAGTATGCTACTTCCTTATCCCCCTCGCTACTATCTAGGATAACCTTACCTAAACCTAGCGTAGCTAGTCCTTTATCTATACTAATAGCCTTACTAGTAGGGAAAGGGAGATACTATAGAACCTTATAGCTAGGCCTTTTAAAAAGGAATTCCTTAATAGCTAAGATAAGTAGAAATAGCCCTAGGTATAGTAGTACCTCTAGAAGGTTAAGAGGTTCTAGGAGCTCCTATTACTCCTTATATACCTAACTAACTACCTGCTTAGGAGTATAGAGATTACTAGGCTATGCTTAATTAATAGTATTAATTAGGACTATAGTATCTTTATTATTAATAGTAAGGTTATCCTTATTAGCTAGTATTATAAGTCCCTTACTTATTTTAATAGCCCTAAGGTTATCCTAAGGACCCTACTAAGCTAGATTAGGTAGCTTATAGTAATATATATAATCTATATTTAGCCCTTTATAGACTGCCTCTAGGCTAGCTACTAGGCTTCCTTTAATAAGGTCTACCTACCTAGTAACTTTATCTAGTATTACTAAGAGAGCCCTAGTAGCCTATAAGATAGTAGCTAGATATCTTAGGCCCTTACGAAATAGAGCTAGCACTATAGCAGCTAGCGGGTTACCCTATAGTAATAGTAGTATATTACTATTACTATTAGTTAAAGGTATACTAGAGCTAAGGGAGCTAGCTAGGCTAATTTTAATAAGGCTAAGGGAGGGGGGTAAGGAGGAGGATAAGGCTAAATACTATAAGGATACAAAGGACTTAGCTACTACCTATATAGGCTGTATTACTACTAGCTATAGGGTTACTATTAATATCTTAAAGTAGTTAATATCTAAGTCCTTAGAAGTCTTTAGCTAGGCTAGCTACTAGTAGTATTGCTTCTTTAGCTATAGGGATGATAAGGAGGGGCTTATAGTAGGGCCCTAGTTAGGATTAGGACTAAAAGGCAAGAGAAAGAGTGGGGAAGGGGAAGGGGAAGGGAAAGAGAAAGGGAAAGGGAAAGGGAAAGGGAAGGGAAATAGGAAGAGGAAGGAGAGAGAAGAGGTAGGGGTAGGGGTAAAGGTAAGGGTAGAAGCAAAGGGAGAAGGCAGCTATTAGTATACTACTAAGTAAATACCCTTAGTAGCGATCCTACCTATAGGTACTAGTAAGAGCCTTATCTTTATTATACCTACCTTACTAGCTAAGGCTAGGATAATAATTATAGTTACTCCCTATAGAGTACTAAAGGACTAGTTAGTTAGCTGCTACTAGGAGGCTAGCTTAGACTACTATAGCTAGCTAGAAGCCTAGAGAGCCTAGCCTATAGTAATAGTAATCTCTACTAAGGCTACTATAATTAATAGCTTCCTCTAGTAGGTAGTAAGCCTAAGCTTAAGTAGCTAGCTAGACTAAGTTATCTTAGATAAGTACTATTTAATCTTTATAGTTACCCTAGCCTATAGGTAAAAGCTAAAGAGGCTAAGCTAGCTATAGGGCCTTAGCTACCCCTTAGTCTTCCTTATAGGGACCCTTCTACTATATAGGTAGTATAACTTTAAGGTAGCGATATTACTATAGACCCCTATTTATATCTAAGCCTCTAGCCACTACTCTAACTTTAGCTTCTAGATCTATTAGGTCTATAATAGCTAAGGGATTAAGGAGATTAAGTAATAAGTATAGGCCCGAGCTAGTAGCCTAAAAGTAAAGGATAAAGGCATTATCTACTATACTAGCTATACTAGCTATAAGGCCCTAGCCCTCTAGCTAGGCTACTACTACTATTATAGAGACCTAGAGGACCCTAATACTAACTTTCTAGCCTAGCGAGAGCTTAGCTATATCTAGTAGAAGGAAGGGAAAAGCTAGTATATAATCGCTACTATAGCCCTAGGTACTAGGCTTAATATAGCTACTATTATCTATATAATTTACCTTAATATCCCTTACTCTATTATTAACTATAGCTAGGAGGTAGGGCAAGCTAGGTACGCTAGCGAGCTAGTATAGGCTGAGATTATAGTAGAGGATAGAAGCTAGCCGCTAGAGAACCTAAGCGAAGATACCTATCTAAATATAGAAAGGTAGGAAATAGGTAGCCTAGTCTAGATCTAGGGGTACTAGCGTTATATCCTAGGCTAGTACCTAGATAGGGATTACTATAGCTACTAAGCTATTAGCTAGGCTACCCTCCTTTATAATAACTATTAGCAGTAGGGTAAGCTAGCTAGCCTAGGGCCCTACCTACTCTAGGACTAAGGCTAGGTAAGTAGCTAGAAGCTATAGGCTATAGAAGCTACCTTAAAGGAAATTAGGGGCTTAGGGAAAATAGGCTACTAGCCTTACTAGATATTCTATAGAGCTAAGGAAGCCTGCTATTTATAGTATAGCTACCTTAGAATTAGGTAGGTAAAGGCAGAGGTAGAGGTAGAGGTAGAGGTAGAGGTAAAGGTAGCTATAGAGGGTAAAGGTAGCCTCTTCTATTACTATTCCTTTAAGAGCTATACTAGCTTCTAGAGGTAAATCCACTACTTAGTAAATAGCTATACTAGCTAAGGTAAAGGTAGCTAGCTTCTTAGCTATTTTTTCTACTACCTCTCCTAAGCCCTCTATCTAGCTAGCTACTATAACTAGGGCAATAGCTATAAGTATAAGTATATTGCCCTTCCCCTAGCTCTAGCTACCTTTACCTAGCCTAAGCTAAGAGGCTAGATTAAGAAGGAAGTAATAGGCTAGGCCCTAGGAATTATTTATAGGTAATTCTACTAGAATTATTTATATAAATAGGATTTCTTAGCCTATATATTACTATAATATTGCTTACTACTAGGCTAAGTTACTAATTAGTTAAAATTTAGGGTTAGAGTAACTTAGGTTTAGGGTTATATAGGGTTATAACTTAAGGTTATAAAGGTTAGAGAAAAAAGGGATTAGAGTTAAATATAAAAAGGTAGAATAATAGTATTTACTATTTAGTTATATTCTATTATCTACTATTAATAATTAATACTTAAGTATTATAAGCATATAATAAATAAGTATATATAGCTTAATAAGGAGTACTAAATGCTTATTTACTATAAATATAATATAGTACTATAGCTAAATACTTTTAAGATATACTTCTAATATATATATTAGTTAATAGGTAATATACTAAGAGAGATTAATAATTACTATACTAGTATAAACTTAGCTAACCTAGAATATAATATACTCCTAGCTAATAGTAGTATAGCTATTAAACTACTCTTAGTACTAAGAGGTTATAGCTATACTATATACTAATATCTTATAGTAGCGTAAGATAATATAGTCTATTACTAGAGAGAAGTATAATATAGTAAAGTAGAGGTTCGGTAGATAGATATTCTACTATAGATATAGATAAGGGGGAAGTATATATAATACTAAATAGTTTAAGGGTATAGTAATAATAATAATAAGGATACTAGTATAGTTATATCTAATAATATTAGTATTAGTACTATAGAAAGGATAATTACTAATAGTTAAGCCTAGCTTAAGGTAGAAGATACTATAAAGCTCTAGATAGGTAACTTAGAAGAGGATATTAACTAAAATTTATTATAGATTAAGAGATTAGGTTAGGTAAGGTACTTTAGCTCCTAAGACTTAGTTAGTATTTATAAAGTAGCTAAGTAAGTAAGGGTAAAGGTAGCGATAGGTAGAAAGGCCTAGTAGGAGGATAAGGAAGTAAGTTATAAATAGTTACTACTAGCTTAGCTTAGATAGAGCTTTAATCGTAAGGTAGACTACTACTACTAGTAGCTTAATAGTATACTAATAGAAATACTTTAATAGCTTATTAGTATTATAGTAGTAAACCTAAGTAGTATACTATTTAGCTATAAAGGTAAAGAAGTATTAATAAGTAAGTATCGGTCTATAGATTATTAATACTTAAGCTTTTACTAGAAGATATATTATATTAGATATAAAGAGGTATTTAAATACTAAGTAGTTCGCTTTATAGATAAGTAATAGAGCTTACTATATAATATTATAAAAGAGCTAGAAAGAAATATATTCCCTAGTAGTTATAATAATAGCTTTTATAGTAATAGAGAGAGAAATACTAAGAGTAATAATAAAGTCGCTCACCCATTCCCGAAACCTCCGGCAAGGTTTACAAAATAGCGACCGCCGCCGAGTTGGATGCCCT